>CM057453.1:272800000-273180000 GCA_016271365.2 Neoceratodus forsteri
GTCAGTTTAATTTCTTTTTATGAACATTTTAGTTCTGTGCACTTTACCTGGGTGTTTATATACCTTTAAGCTGTCTGTATTTAAGTAGTATGGTCAGTGAAGCTTTCGTGCCCCATGACAAAGACCCTTTGGTTGAAGAGCTAAGGCAGCCAGTTGGTGTTCTGTTTTGCACATGTGCAATAAAATTCTAAAAACTCTTTTTTACTCCAATAAATTTGGGACTAGTACTTTGAGTGGTACCTACCTGTTCTTGTGGATGTATGTTTTGGCTAGCTATTTGTGGTGGGCACCAGCTTTGTTTCTCCAGGATGCACTTCTACCAAAAAATACTTAAGAATGGAAGGCCAATAAAGTCCATTGTGGGTTCTCAAACAGCTAATTGTTAAATTTATGGATATCCATATCTCTCATGTCAGAGATACATCTGATATGATGCAGGTTTTTGGTGATTTACATGTTGAACCAAACTGGCTCCTAGTTACATTGCACCTACAAACCTTGTATACCAGCATTCCTCATTATTATGATTGTACTATATATAGTCCTTAAGTGATGCCTTGTACAGTTGAACAGAATTTGAGTCAGCATTCATTCAAATGCCACTCACTATGCCAGAAAAGGTGCCAATATGTAATTGCTTATCTTTTCTAAGTAGGTACTTCCACCAAATAAAACAGACAGTGATGGGGTGCTCTTAGATTCAATTATATTACCTACCTAAGTATGGGGTAAGAATGTACGATGATGTCAGCTGATGTTAGCCCCTTATTTTCAACAGTAGACCTGTCTTAGCATTTTAGTGTTAGTGTCATAGTGGTATGATGAGGAGCAGTTGAGGAACTGAGTGAGTTTGCTAATTATTTGGAGTCTAGTAAATCAAATCTGAAATTTACCATCAATTGGATCTTGATCAACAAATCACAAAAGATGATGACTCTGGGATCCAAACTGATCTTTTTGGTAAAGAAACAGACTACAACTAACTCCTTTGATTCACTAGCTGACACCCCCACCATCCACGGAGAACATCCCTTCTGGTAAATATATCTGCCGCTGCTGGAATTGTAGCACAGATAATGCATTTGAAAATGACATTGTGGAGTTAAACTCCAGGTTCAGACACAGAGGTTATAACAATCATTGCACCGAAAGGTCAGAATGTAGAGTGAGACAGATATGGATATTTTTGGATAAAACACTGGTGTCTTCTAAGTGAGATCAGCAGATAGGGATGAAGTGGGAGGACAATACATTATGTCTGATCAACCATTGCATTTCATTACCCCCCAGCGCAAGTCTTTAGGGTAAAACAGACTGGTGAAAAATGGCACATCCTTATAACAGATAAAAGCCTCAATGCCATTACACAGAGGAAGCCCTGTATGGACTATAGGAGAGGGCACAATTTAAAATATGTAGTGGTTAAGGCTGTAAGGAATTTTTAGAAACGGAGCCAAATTCTGCTGAATTCCACAGAATTCCATCATTAGTGATATTCTGAAATTTCAAAAGAGGAATTTTTTTGGCAGATTAGTAATCTGCAGATTACTTAAACTGCAGATTCCCCTAGGTATATCTGCAGAATACTATGTTATGATTTACATAATCGGTAGAAAGTTATTCCATGGTTTTCACAGAAATTTTTTTTTTTTTTGGAATTCTATGGAATTAAAAAAAATTCTGAAAAGCATTTTGGTACTGTAATTAACATTCTGCATGAATTCCATTGGCCAAATTCCAGATTCCATACTGATCAAATGGTGATACCTAGCTGCCACCTACAGTAGCTGCCACCAAGGTCCTGTGAAAGAAAATATGAAATCATCACCATCAGCTAGTTATCATCCCTGTGGCAATTATAAATTGCATCCCACTTTCATTAAGGGTGGCACTTTCTCTACTGTTGCAACAAGTGAAACCTTTATAGTGTGAGTATATTACCTGTTCCATTGAGTCTCTCATATATTTGGCTAATTGCACTTGTCAAGCTTTCTATGTACACAGTACAGTCTGGGGAACAAAAGTGCCAAATGGTAAGCACTTGAAAGTGATAGCTAGGAATGACAGTGAAAATGCATTGACTTAACACAAATTAAAGGCAGGCAGTGGACACAAGTTCAAATTTCAAGGATTTGAGAAAGTCTCACTAGGCCATAGAGGTGGTAACCTGAGCAATCAGTTACACAAAAGAGAGTCTTATCAGCAATGCAGGTTGAAACCAAACAATTCTTTAGGTTTAAATGACATGTTTCAATTGGAGCCATTTCTACAGGATGAATATATATTGCATAGTCATTTCAGTTTTGGTATAAAAATGGCATTCTGAGTCACTATGAACTGAGTAGGATTTATATGTATTATTGTAAACTGCTGCTGAGTGATTACAGTACACGGCACTATTAACTTGATCCACCTGCCTGATATGGTTTTATCCCACCTTTTTTCTTTTTTTGTTTGTTTTTACTGCTGTATAGTGAAAGTTATGCACAGTACATAGTTAACAAAGGAAAAAGAGCATGCTATAGAAAGTATGCAACATGAAGCAATGCAGATTATACAATGGCAAGAACAATTCTTGTTACTTGATTGGATGGTGACCCCTAGAGAGAGTGATGTTAATACACAATAGCATCTCTGTATCTAGAGCAGACACAAAGATGACCGCAGCACAATAAAACATATCCTCCCTCCCGCACAACTCTGAAACCGACACTGCTTCACTTTGCATCACTTTGTAAAGAATGTTAGAAATGGTCGTTTGCAGTATTTTAAGAAAGTTACACACACAACCAATACGTCCTACAGTGTCTTCCATTAATGTCCCTCCTTAAAAGGAAAAGTAGAGAAAGCCATAACAGTAGCATCTGAATCCTCCAATATCTCTGAAGAGCGACCATCTTTACTGCATGGCACGTGGTAAATGGTAAGCCATCATGACCCAAACCATCCCCTCCTCCCCCATACACACACATTCCATTCCTCGGTACTTGTTTTCTTGTCCTTTATACTTTCTTTTAAGCTGCAGTATTCATTTTGTTTGTTAATGTAGCAGTGGCGCTTCTGTGAAGAAGGGACCAAGTGAATGGTTCAAACAGCGCTTGCTGTCCGTTTCAGTACCAATCACGGTCCCTCGCTGCAGACCAAACTTGAGTGCTAGGCTTTCTTTAAAAGCCTTGAAGTGGGTAGAAGTTGAAGAAATATGTTTACTGCATCAGCGTGCAAGCAGTATTTCAAAACCTGAATGGCTGGTTGTTGACTTCATGGACCACTCGCTTGGCACAGGAACTAAAGAAAAAACAGCAATGTGAGAATAACAGAACTAATAAAAAACAAAACAGCGGAGTGTGGAATGTCTAACAATTACTTGATAGAGTGAAAACAGAGGCAGAGCAACTGATTCATGGGGAAGGTCACCTTACAGACACAGAGAGATCGACAACCAGATACAAAGCAAACATGTACCATCAGCACCACCTGCTGGAGGATACAAAAACTAAGGACTACTTTTTAAATAGGTATAATTACCTTCTCAAAAATTGAATAAAAAACAGCATTATAAGAATATTTTCTCCATTTTCTTTTCTTTTTTAATTAAGGAGCCATTGTATAATAGCAAAAAGGTACTCCAGGGTGTGCGTTATTGTGTAATAACGTCACTCCTCAGGTGGTGGAATCACTCGGCTTCACCTCGTACTTCAAACCACCTGAGAAATTACATTATTACACAATAACACACACCCTGTCATGCCTTATTGCTAAATATCTTCTGCATCTACAGTGGAATCTCATAACCTAATTGGTATGAATGAGATAAGAGGTGTGTGAAAAAAAAAATTTCGCCAGGAGAATTGAAGTGAAAGTCAGACTTCCATGGAAATTCCACCTCCCCTACATCGCTGCCTAATATAGGAATTAATGTAATTCCCTGGTGGCTAGTGGTCCCTCCTCCCACCCAATCACCTGCCCCATATTAAAAAAAAATACTCTTGTAATCCCTGGTGGTTAGTGGTCCCTACCCCCACCCGATCACCAGCCCCATATTAAAAAAAAACAACCTGTAATCCCTGTTGGCTAATGGTCCTTCCCCCACCCAATCACCTACCTGACCAGTCCACAACATCATGCACTTCCAGTTAACACTCCCACTTCTTGATCCCCCATTGTATAGTGAAAAATGAACAAAAAAACAAAACTTCTCCCTGGTGGTCTAGTGACCCTCCCAATCTCCAATCCATGAACTAAAAGTTTCAACACTGGTCATCTAGTGTACCCCCCGCCCCTCCTCCCCTGCAAGCAATGTCTGACTACCCCGGTCCCCCCATCCCAAACCCAAGAGCAGGCACCTGGCACAGCCCTCCTCTCTCGTCCACAGCCAACAGTCCATGGAGCTATAAATGAATGAATATTTGCTTGTACAAGCATGCGCTCTTTCATTAATAGCTCAGTGGACTACTGGCCATGGAGAGAGACAAGGAGCTGTGCTGGTTCCACTATCAGGTTTGGGATGGAGTGAGTGGGATGATTGGGAAGATTGCCTGCAGGGGTGGGGGGTGGAGGGTACACTACACCACCAGAGATGAAACTTTATTCACATATTGCGGATAGGGAGGGAGGGTCACTAGACCATCAGGGAGAAACGTTTTGTTGTTGTTTTTATTTTTCACTGTACAGTGGGGGATTGGGAGTGAGGGGAGTGTGTTAATTGGAAGGGCATGATGTCCAGGGCTGGTCAGGTGGGAGATTGGATGGGGGGGACCTCTAGCCACCAGGGATTATAGGGGTATTTTTTACTATGGACTGGGTGATCAGGTGGGGAGAGGGACCTCCAGCCACCAGGTATTTTTTATTTTTATTTTGGGCAGGGATTGTGGGGGGAAGCACTAGATACCACAGGTTACTTTTTTTTTGCTTTCTTCCACCGCAGGGTGAGCGGAATCTCTCAAATATTCTCCCAAAACCTTCAGAAGTTTTCTGATCCACTGCATGCTGAAGTTAGGAAATGTCTGCAAAGGCTACAAAATTTCATAGAAGTTCTGCTACAGTGGAAAAAACAACTTTTTCACACCTCTGCATTAAATCATTGTGCATCCTCTCTCACATTTTTCTGTCACCCTTCCTCTTCCAGACCTACTCTCTTGATATTCCAAAGCTTCTGGCACTTTTTTCTGTGCTCCATCTCCTTATCATCTCCCAAGTTCCATTCACTCTTTCCCCAGTTCCATGCAAAGTCAAACAGTGAATGAAAAAAAGAAAAAGCCGGCATTTAACAACTGTTGCCAGTTTAGTTTTGTTTTCAAAAAAACTGTCCACCCACTGCCACATACTCCCCCATCATCCCTTCCCTAGTGTCTGCCCCAAAATAGCAAGAATACTCGGAGTGTTGCCATGCCACCCACCAACCTTCCAATCTTGTCGCTATTGCTTTGTAGTACTTTTTTTTATTCTTTCCCAACACTTCTATAAACCAGACGTAACAGTCCCTTTTTCTCACTCACCTGGCTGCCCCTGGAGCTTTCAGGGTACTCGGTGTACTCCCCCAAGGGGCCAGGCCTGAGCACTGGCTGGATTGATAATGGTGTCTTGGTGCCTCCACCTGGGCAGTGATATGGACTCCTGTGGACAAGACAGGTTACCACCCCCCAGGAACAATGGTGTATCCCCATAAAGGCTGACCCCTCCTGCATGGTTATATCAATACCCCCACCTTGCAATAATGATAATGACAAAACACAAACACTTAGGTGAAATGGCAAATAGTAGTCTCTTTTATGTAAAATGCTCAAAAACAGGGAAGGTGAGGGCTACACCCTCATGCCTCCATATAATCATGCACACAACCCCTTTTGAGATTCCCCTTCCTCCCCTGGATGGACCCAGAATAGTCCCTGATGGTGGGTATTGCACCGTGCTCAGTTGCAGGCCTGCAGTCTTTCAATTGGGCCCTTGTAGTACATGCACAACAGGTTCTGGGGGTTTAAGTCTGTTGTAGGGGTGGGGCTCCCATCCGACCCTCTGAAGTTTGTCTATAAATACCCAGAGCTGCAGCTCGGGGTACTCAAGGTTTCCCAGGAGGAGGGTGAGCTCTCTGATCAAGGAACTGCAAGGAAGGTGAGTGAGACGCTGTTCTTTGCCTGCCTGGCCTTTCCAGTTTCACCCGAGGGCTTTTATATACAGTGTTTACCAGGCAGGCCTGTCTGTCCTTCTCTCTCTCTCTCTTTCTCTCCCTTTCTCTCCTTTCTCTGTTGCAGCAGTGATTTCACACTGGGGAAACAGGGTGGCTCAGTTTCCCCCAGCCAGGACTTCACTAATTGCGGCTCTGCTTCCAGGGCTCTCCCCTGGCTGGAACCACTGGCCCCTTTGTGGAGTAGTACATGAGATCCAAGGCTTACTCTTACTGTCCCTTCTGATCCAGTCAGTTGGCCCCAGTGCCCTTAGTGGACCCTCCTGCTATTGTCGCACTGCAGAAGCTGCAACCTTCCTCCTGCTCTTGTTTAGGAAGGGGGGGTGTAGCAAGAGAGTCCACAACCAAGCAAGCAGCCTTTGTTGCTGCCTTCTCCCTTGGTCCCAGTTCATTTTTTTCCTTTTTCTTCCAGCTCTCTGCTCCTTTCCTCTCCTCTCAGCATACCTCTCAACTGTACCACATTATGAGGAACGTTCCTCATTTTACTTCACAAAAGCTCCCTGTTCCACATTGTGAGGACTTGTTCCACATTCAGTATTAACAGTTTAAAGCAAAAATCTATAGTAAATGATGCAAAAAATATATAATTCAAATAATGACAGACTTTCTGAACACAAATGCAAACCTTTTAACAGTGTTCTGCTCTTTTTTTCCTTTTAAACTCCTGTCTGAGCCTCCCTGTGATTGGCTGCTGGCACCCATGTGACCTCCAGGCTGCCTATGGATAATTTCCCAGCAGCCCAAAGTCGTCATTGTTACATGGGTCCACCATCTTGCTTGCTCACCCAGTCCCTTGGGAATTTGAGGCCCCCTTATTGAGTTAGCCAACTGACAGGGCTAATCTGTGTGGTGTTTGTGACCTGAGCTTGTCCGGTCTCTGTGCGCTCCTTCTCCAGCCCCCCTGATTATTTGGGGATGGAGAAACACTGAATTTTTTCAGTCAGCCACCCAGCCATGGAGTAATGGGAGCATGGCTCCTTTAAGATTTCCCCCGGGGGGAAGCGCATGTGCACTGTGTGCATGGCCACCATAGCCATGCTGGTTTTTCTCTCATTTCACCCCCCTTGTCTCCTGAGCAGCCACAGCCATCTTAAACTGATGTAGGGCCACTCCTGACTTGCCTGCGGGGTGCCACTGCCTCAGTGCTCCCTCTGTCCCTTTTCCAAATAGGGCAGGATCCCAACTGGACTCCACCACTGTTGTGGCACTGACTGGCATTTGGGCTCGACTTCCACCATATCCATGGGACAGAGGAGGGATCTGAGCCACAGGAGCTCCAACAGTAAAGGTAAGCCTGCATTTGGGGAGTTTACACACTCCCCTGGCTGAAAGCTTGGCATCCCAAGAAGCCATTTTTTTTTCAATTTCTTTTTATCCGTCCTTACTACCCTCTTAATCCACTCCTCAAACCTGATCAGTTCCCATAGAGCCCTCCGATGGTGTCTGCCCCTAGAGTGCCTGGCTTGCTCCATTATCTCCCTACCATACTCCACTCTTCAGATTGTCTGCACAATGGGGTCTGCTCTAGGGTAGGTGATTGGGGTTAGGATCGGTCATCATCTTGGACTGAGAGGTTTTATTTTTCTGCTTTTCTTCCCTTGGTCCCTCCTTCCCCTAAGGGCGTCTGCACGCTGGACTGACATCCAGACAGACGGCGTGCTTACGCACATCATTGTCAAATGCCCACAATGTCCTCCCCTCTCAGACTCTAGAGAGCCACCCATACCCTGATACCCATGCTTCCACAGACATAGGTGCATCGGGTGCTCAAAACACCCCAGGAACCCACTCCAGGAGGTGCAGAGCATCCGTTGGGATGCTCGATCCTCCTCCTTCTCCTCCCCTCTGACCCCCAGTGGCCCTTAGTCCGTTCCCAAACCTGGGTTGCCAGCGTGGTGTGAGGTGTTGCGTCCAGCACATCAACTCTTAGTGCCACTGGGCCATCCCAACAAGCCATTTTAAGGACCATCCAACATGAAGCATGCACTGTTCTAGCTAGACACCTGGTTCCTAACTAGCACCAACAATAGCTGTGTTGACGTACATGTCCAAGCGACCCTGCATCTACACTTTCCAACTCCTTTTTTAGAGCAGCACACTGGGGGATAGAGAACAGGACCACTGACTTGTGGCGGACATGGATGGGCAGGTTTGAGGACTCACCCAGGATGTCATAAGTGAGCTTTACAGTTGGCCGTGGAGGTTTGCCAGACCTTCTAGACAGGGTATTTTTGGGTACTGGAATCACTTTACTGCCAGGGGTTTCCCTTCCTTGGCTAGAGACTACCATTCCCCCTGTGGGCTGACCCTGTACCACTGCAGAACAACATAGTATCTGGATGGCTAGTACTAGTGGAGGGGACAGAGTTTCAGCAGTACCACTCCCACTGGGGGTGGTAAGGTCTGAATCTGTCCCCCACAAGTGGCAGGCAGGGTCCTCCTCCTTGCTCTCATCACTGGAATGGCTATCAAGCCCCTCCAAGGGCAGTGTGAGGTCCACATTGATACATCTTGCAGCAGGCGGGTGGGGACCCAGGGCAGGGTCGGTCACGATCTCTCCAGGGGGGAGTAAGTGGTTCCAGTGCATCGTTTTCTCGAGCCCACGTCCATGTTCCTGCTTTATTCAATACACGGGCAAGCTAGGCAGCTTTTCCACCACAAGGTAACTGTCTAGGGCCCACCAGTCCTGGATCTGGTGTTTCCCCAGGAGTCCCAGGTTACATAGCAGAACCTTGTACCCCACTCCCAGCTCTTGACTGCAAACTCTGGTGTCATACCTCCTTTTTTTCCTCTGACTACTATGAGCTGCTTGTATGCTGCCCAAAGTTGTTCCCTCAGCTGGCTGGTATACTTGAGGTATGACTTATGTGAGGTCCCATCAGCGGAAACCCTGAAGCAAAGGTCCATTGGCAGCTGGGCCTTGTGATCAAACAGGAGATTAAAGGGGGAGCACTGGGTAGCATCATTTTTTATACAGCGGTATGCATGCACTAAATAACTGACCCTTTGATTCCAGTTCATTTTGTCAGCAGGATCCAGGGTTCCCAACATGTTCAGGAAGGTCCTGTTGAAACGTTCAGACTGTGGATCCCCCTGGTGGTGGTACAGGGTGGTGTGAGATTTCTGTATGCCATAGAATGACAGAAACTCCCTCACCAAGCAACTCTTAAAATCCCAGCCCTGGTTAGAGTGGATTCTTTTGGGGAGGTCGTAATGCTGGACATACTGCTACAACATCTTAACCATGGTGCTCGCCTTCTGATCCTTGGTGGGGAAAGCCTGGGTGTACCGGGTGTAGTGATCCATGATAACCAGGATGTTAGCAGTGTTTTTTCTGTCAGGCTCCAAGGACAGAAAATCCATGCACACCAGCTCCAGGGTCCCACTGGTACTGATGCTGATCAGAGGGGAGGCCCATCTGGGCAAAGTTTTCTACTGGATGCACCACAGGCAGCACTTGCAGTGGCTCTCCACATCAGCTTTCATCCTGGGCCAATAGAACCTGGCCCTACATGCATCTAGGGTGCAGTCATAACCCAGGTGCCTCATAGCATCATGTAGGGACTTGACAGCCCCATGGTATACTCCCGGCAATGCCAACTGCAGCTTAGAGCAGCCAAGATGGTTCTTGCCCTGCACAGCATGCAGCAGCAATCCATCCCGCAGGACCAGCTTTTCCCCCTCCCTCAGCATGCAGCACAGCCATCAGGGTGACTGCTCTGCACCTGTCTGGGTGATTGACCCTTCTCAATAGCCTGCAGAAGGTCTCATACACTTGAGGCTGATGCCTGCTCATGCCACAGGTCAGCCTTACTAGGCTGAGACAGAGACGAGAGATCCAGGCCTGAAAAATTTAGATAGGCAGGTGGGATAGCTTCAAGCGGGGGCTCCCAGTACCTCTATGCTCCTTGTGGTGTGCATAATGGCATCAAGAGCACTTGGACCAGGGCAGGCCCGACCTGGACTGGGGGGTCGTGGGTGTCACGGTGTGGGCAGCGGAGCAAGGTGCCCTCATCCACATTGGCTCATCCACTCTGATACTCCAGACTGAAATTGTAGGTGGAGAGGGCCAAAAGCCATCAGTGCCCCATGGCATCCAACTTGCCATGGTAGATATGTATATCAGAGGGTTGTTGTCAGTGCGAACAGTGAAAGGGACTCCATACAGATACTTATGGAACTTCTCCATCACTGCACACTTCAGTGCCAGGAATTCCAGTTTATGAACTGGGTAATTCCTTTCAGAGAAGATCAGGTCATGGCTAGCAAAAGCCACAGGGCGAAACCCCTCAGGATGCTCCTGATACAGGACAGTGCCCAACCCAATTAAACTGGTGTTGGTGTGAAGGACATAGGGCTTTAGGGAGTCAGCAAAAGCATGCGCAAGTACCCCTTAGGGGGGTGTGCCCCCTTCTTTTTATTTGCTGGAGGATAACCTTGCATCAGGTCATTCAGGACGCACCACCAAGGAGTAATCCTTCACAAACCAATGATAGTAGCCACAAAACCCTAAGAAGGACTACAAGGCTGATAAGTGGGTGGGCCTGGGCCACTAGTGGAGGGCTTCCACTTTAGCCGGGTCAGTCTGCACACCTTCGGCCAAGACGATGTGCCCGACATACTTAACAGCAGGCTGGCAAAACTGACATTTGTTTATGGAGACCTTTAGACCAAACTCCTCCAGCCAATCCAGGATCTTCATTAATCGGGCCTTGTGTTCTTCCAAGGTTCGCCCAAAGACAATGAGGTACTCCAGACAGACTATGACCTCAAGCAGGTTCACATCTCCCATGGCCCTCTCCATCAAATGCTAGAAGGTGGTTGGGGCCTGGATATACCCTAGGGAATTCATTCAAATTGGTAGAACCCCAACAGGCAAATAAAAGCGGTCTTCTCTTTGTCCTAGACCATTGGTATTTGATAGTACCCACTCCGGAGATCCAACACTGAGAACCACTTGATCCCAGGCAAGCTGTCCAGTGCATCCTCCACTTGGGGCACCATGTACTGATAAGGGATAGTCCTGTTATTTAGCGAGTGATAGTTGATGCACATCCTTTCTGCTCCACTCTTCTTCTGGACCACAGCAATGGGGGAAGCATACGGGCTCTGAGACCCACTGATAACGCCAGTGTTCAGTAATTCCAGCAGGTGTTTCTGGACATCTTCCACATTGCCAGGGGCTAACCTCCGTGACTGTTCTCTGAAAGGGTGGTCATCTTTCAGCCTAATCTGGTGCTCTTCCCCTGTGATACAACTCATGTCCCACTCATGTAATGAGAGAACCCACTGGCGTTTAGCCAACTTATGGCTTAAACTCTGCCTATAACTGTCGGATATAGGAGAGCTCCCGAAGTCAAACAGGAAAGGGTCTTTCTCATCCCCCGGGGCTTTCTCAGAGATGACAGACATGGCTCCATCACAATGAAAAATAGTGGCCAACATACATCCCTTTTTGATGGCCACAGGCCTTTTGGACTCATTCTGAGCCCTCACGGTAATTCGCCTGGCACTTGAACTGTCCGGGGGGCAGCACTCCTCTCTGGACCAGTAAGCCATCCAGCAGGCTACCAGGAAGTGGGGCATTGAGTATGAAAGCAGCCCTCTGGGAGGCTGGTCAAACTGAGCAATGCCCATCACATGGCATTCTGCACTGGGAGGAGGGTTAATTCTCTCCCATCCACCCGGTGGACTAATCCGACCCAGTCTCCCTTGGTCCCACTAGGGTTGCTCTTCATCTCCAGTACCACCCTTTTTACAGTGGCTTTTACAGAGGAGCTTGCTAGCTCTTGTATCCCACCTCTGTCAGAGCACATCTGTGCCAACCACCCGAACATATTGGCATTGGTCCAATAAGCACAGAGGTGTCCGACATGCTCTTCTGCTCGGGGCAGACTAAGGCTAGGGCCTCTATAGTGGAAGGTGTATCCGCCCCCTTTGTCAGTAAAGATATGTTGACAACACAATATCCATTGTAGGGGTAATACTTGCTACCTATTCCACACAGGGACAACCCAGAAAGGGGTAGGAGAGGCAAGTGTTTCAAGTGGTCATAAAAAGGCCGGTGTATGATGGTGACTTGTGACCCACTATCCAACAAGGCAAAACAGGACACTCCTTCCACCACAATTTTGGTGTCTGCCCAGGGACTGATCAGGCCAAGTGGCACACCATGATTGGGGGAACTTGGGGGTCTGTCCAAAGGGTGGAGCAATGTCATTTTGGGGGTGCAGGTCACTCCATTACTGGTCCCCATTGAAGTTTCCCTGATCCCTCCATTTCTCAGCCACTAGCTGCAGATTCTCTTCCTTGCAGCAGCCCCTCCACATATGGCCATCCTGCCTGCACTAGAAGCAGAACCACCCACGTTGGGGTCCCAGGGACCATCGGGGCCTGGGCCTGGGGGCAATATAGGTTGGGAGCTGTCACCGGGCATCAGGCACAGTTTTGCTTGGGAAAGGGTGGGGCTCTATGGCCAGCTGCAAGGCCCTTACCATGTTCTTCACATCCTGGAACTCCTGCAGCACTGTGTCCAACTCCAGAAGACCCGCCTGCTCCAGTGGGGTCAGATCTTGGGGTCGCAAGGCAGCACTGGTGGCTGTGAGCACCAGCAGTGGGGCTCCTACCTCTTCTTGAGATTCCTTCACCTTTACCTCATCCAGCAACTGTTTGAATGATGGGGGATCATCCTTCCAGTCCTGCAACCTGAGGGAGTCCAGAGTCAATCGGGAGTGCACCACCTCCCTCAGGATCTGCTCAAGCCACATCTGCGCCATCGCTGATGATCTGCTCAAGCCACAGCTGCACCATTGCTGATGGGGGGGTCATTCCCAGCCTCACCAAGCTTACTCACCATGGTCTCCACCCGGGTAATATAGTGGGACAGTTTCTCACCACTATGCTGCATGGTGCCATAACCTCCCTCTTTTCAACCACCCAAAAGTGCTTTGCAGGATGTCTAAGTTGTAACTGGAAGCACAGTTGAGCTGGCTGGTCCATAAGAACTGGTTCACATCCAGCACCATGCCCCAGAGGCTTTCTGCGATCTGCTTGCACTTCTGCTCCTCAGAACACCCCCAGACCTGAATCATCTGGGCTGCCTGGCTGATCTAGGAATGGAAGTCATCCTCCCCCACGGACATGGTGACAGCCCCAGAGAAAGTGCAAAGCCACTTATACTGTGTTGCAGGGCAAGGAAAAGCTCTGGAGACCTCTGTATTTTCTTCTCTCCTTTAAGACTGTTGCAACAGCATCTACCGTTTGTACCACTTATCTTTTCTGGCTTTCTCTCATTTTTCTGTCTACAGGCAAGCCATCTGTAGAACATCCTTGTTCTATCCCTTTTTCTTTCCCTGGTCTCTGGGTGCCCTTGTCTCTCTATATTGTCCCCCATTTCAAAAGGTCCCTGCACGAATGTGTGCACAAGCGCTAGCGTGAACATGCGAAACCTTACCGCATGAATATGCGAATCTTGCCCTTGTGACTATGCGAGGAGGTATGCAAGCACATCAAGGAAACAAAAAATAAAACACCCTTTCTAAAAAGGGTAGCTGATTTCAAGCTACTCTCAGTGTTTAGCAAGTTCCATTACAGTTTTTAAGTAGTTCAAGGGTTGAATAAAGAAGTGCTCGCTACGGCGGTTGCTCAAAGCTGAAAGCATGTCTGCAAAACTGCACAGCAAAACTGAGCAAAAAAGGGGTTTGCATAGTATGTGTTATCTTAGTTTTATGCCCCAAAAGAGTTCTGTTAGTCTGTTCACCTGAAATTCTTTTTGGTTATGTTTATAGGTAGAGTTGCAGCGAATTTAAAATCCGCCGGTGAAGTGAATGTGAAGTGGCCACTTCGCGTTGGCACTTCGCTACGGGGCATGCCCCATAGGAAAGGCTCACTTTGCCTTGTTATTATTACTTTACATTGTCATTCCACCTTAAATGCGAAGTAACAAGGAGTGACAACAATATTAGCAGCATCCCACCTACACAGTCACCAGAATGAACGTGCATCCCCAAAGTGCTACTGTCACGTGTCCAGAAAACTCCCCAGTGCTGATGAAGTGAAATGAGAGTGTAACAAGAAATGCAAAGTCTCCCAGAATTAATGGCACACTCAGTCATGCACTCAGTGGTCAGGTCACACAGAGTCACCAGAATTAATGTGCATCCCCAAAATACTACTGCCTTGTGTCCAGAAAATTCCCCAGTGCTGACGAAGTGAAAGGAGAGCGCAACAAGAAATGCGGTCTGCCAGAGAGTTAATGGTGCCATGCAAACGCATAGACAGATTAAGACTGCACTGCACACTCAAGGGATGCATACAAAAAGGCAGAACAACACCTAACCAGTGCTCACAAGTCACAAATCCAAATCTGGAAAGGAATACATTTTGCCAGTTGGGGGATTAATGCATGGCAGTCACATTCCAATACCAGTAAAGATACCACAAAGCAGTATAAAAAATTCATGCAGGTGTGGTGGATAGCAGGTTCACACTGCTGCAATTACTCTGTAACACAAAAAAAGGTGTCTAATTTAATGGCACGCATAGCACACACACACTCACACGCACACTCAAGTAATGGGTAGCAAATTGAAAACCTTTAGTAATATAACCAAATGTTTTAAACAGACAAATTGTACACTGCTGCACCACAACAATCAGCAAAAAAATTTCAAGAATAACTGAAAATATTACTGTGTGTACATTAACACAGTTATACAAGAAAAATATAACCAAAACAGAAAGACTGCATTTTTCTCCCAGTTAATCTACCTACACCACAAACATGCCCCTTCCCCAAAGCACACTTCACAGTACACAGACTGACTGTTCTAAATTAACATTCAAAATCCACACACAACAATAAACACTCAATGATATGAGCACAGAAGGGTTTCCTACAATTGATTTACTAAATTTTGAGCAAAAAATATTACTCAAAAAGGCTTTTTGAACAGATTTTAGAGGTTTTGAATCAAAGAGCTCTGAGAGTAAACTGTCTCCAGCTACCACTTCACACACACACTACCCAGGCCAGAACTGAGGCTGTGCCGAACTATCTAGAGCCCATGTGACCTGCAATCCCATGAATAACTGCAGAATTTCATTTGGAGCTCAATTACAGGGTGTAGTGAGGTGAATTACATTGATTTCAATGTTCTTTGCCTAAAACTTGGTGGAGAAGTGGTTTGTGGAAGGTGGAATAATGCAAAGTCATTGCTTTCAATGGACTTTGTGTTCCTCATTATGTAGCAAAGTACTCCACTTCACATTGTGGAGTTGTCCACGAATTACATGTTACTCAGTGAATCACTTCACGGAGCAAATTGGGGCCACTTTGCCCATCACTTCTTATAGTACTGTAACTCACATGCTGTATGGAAAGGAACACGAATGCCTATGGCTGTACTTCCCCAGTGGGCTGTAGCACAAAACTCCCAGACTTAAAAATGCTTATTAATGAGTACAATGGTGGAGTGGTGCAGCCTGGAGAGATACTACAAAACATGCTTACAATACATCCAAGTAACTAGTAAAAAAATGAATGTTGTGATTCGTGACGTGATCATGAATCATGATTTGTGACTGCATTTGTGACCGTGATGATGAAGAATGTGATTTGGTGTTGATGGTGTGAGATAATAACCAATATGAAACTATATTGGGAATGTGACTGCCTACAGCTGTACTTCCCCGAAGAGCTGTAGCACAAACTCCCTGACTTAAAAACACTCATTAATGCGTACAATGGTGGGGTGGTGAAGCCTGGAGAGATACTACAAAACAGGCTTACAATACATCCAAGTAACTAGTAAAAAAATTAGTGTTGTGATTCGTGACATGATCGTGAATCATGATTTGTGACTGCATTTATGACCATGGTGATGAAGAATGTGATTCGGTGTCAATGGTGTGAGATAAACAATATGGAACTGTATTGGGAATGCAAATGCCTATGGTTGTACTTCCCCGATGAGCTGTAGCACAAACTCCCTGACTTAAAAATGCTCATTAATGCGTACAATGGTGGGGTGGTGAAGCCTGGAGAGATACTACAAAACAGGCTTACAATACATGTAACATCCAAGTAACTACTAAAAAAATTAATGTTGTGATTCGTGACGTGATCATGAATAGTGATTTATCACTGCATTTGTGACCGTAATGATGAAGAACGGGATTTGTATCATGAGTGACTTGTGGTGATGGTCCTGACTTAAAAATGCATATTAATGAGTACAATGTTCATGAAGAATTATGCACCACACCTGTCCAGTACTCTGAAGGGAAGCCAAAGAAACAACTGTGACTTAAGTTACAGATGGAGATTGAGCCCTAAAGAGATGCAAATGCACAGACAGATTAAGATTGTGCTGTGCACTGAAGAGATGCAGATGCAAAGGCATGACACCTAACCAGTGCTCACCATCAGAAATTCAAATCTGGAAAAGAATACCTTTGCCAGTTGGGGCAGGCTGTGGGGGGCAGTGTACTGCACTGCTGTAGTAACAGTCACTAGTACTAGTACCAGTAAAGATACCACAAAGAAGTACAAAAATTACACAGCTGCAGTGGATAGCAGGTTCATATTGCCAAAATTATTATGTGGAACAATAAAAGGTGGCTGATTTGATGACACGCATCATACACATACTCACACACACACTAAGTAATGCGTAGCAAATTGAAAACTGCTGTAATATAACCACATATTTTAAACAAACTAAAATTTTGCACTGCTGCACCACAACAATCAGCAAAAATATGGCAAGAATTATTGAAAATATTACTGTGTGTACATTAACACAGTTATACAAGAAAAATATGATCAAAACAGAAAGCAGTCTTTTTCTCCAAGTTAATCTACCTACGCCACAGAAATACTCCTCCCCAAAGCACACTTCCACTGTCTCTCAGTACACAGATTGAATGTTGTACATTACCATTCAAAGTCCACACACAAAGAATAAATGCTCGATGATATGAGCACAGAAGGGTTTCCTATAATCGATGAACTAAAGTTTCAGCAAAAAAAATGACTAAAAATGCTTTTTTAGAAGGATTGAATTGCAGAGAGCTCTCAAAGCAGATTGTCTCCAACAGCTTCCTATACACACTAGCCCAAACTGAGGCTGTGCAGAACAATCTAGAGCCCATGTGACCTGAAATCCCATGAATCACTGCAAAATTCGCCTTTGGAGCTTAAAAACAAGGAGAAGTGAGGCGAAGTACATTGTTTTCAATGTACTTCACCTTAAGAATTGGTGGAGTAGTGGTTTGGGAAGGCAGAGTAATGCAAAGTCATTGTTTTCAATGGACTTCGCGTTCCCCATTATAGCAGTACTCCGCTTTAGGTGTTAAGTAACTTGCACTCTGTGGATCGCCTTCACTATAGAATCACTGCATGGAGCAAATTGGGGCCACTATGCCCATCTTCTATTTATAGGAACACTTATTCAGGTGCAGAGTTTATAATGCCCAAAGACCTTCTACCTGTACTGTCTACTATATTTCCCCTTTTCTTACAGAAAGCTATGTTGAAAATGTGTAAATATTCTTGGTGCACAGTGCTGTGCTGTATTAACTAAAATAAGCATGCTTGAAAGTATATGTTTTTCTCTGTTAGGCAATTGCTGTTAGTACTCAATTATATTGTTCATATTGTTGTACGTGCAGGAGTTGTTTGGGGAGTGTCCCTGCTGCTCAGCACTCTACATTGTCTCTACCTCCTATAGTGCTGGCCGGCCCTTCTTTTCTGTCTTAAAAAGGTAGAACACAGGTAGGAGTGGCCTGAGTAGCATGTCCCTCCCCATTTCTGACTTTTTTCTTAATGTAGACTATAAAATAAGGTGCTAGCAACTTTATATAGCTACTTATTGTGATTACTGATATCAGTGCTGTGTTAACATTAAAAATGTATATGTTCTAGTTAGTTTGGTTTCAAACAGGTATCAGGCGTGGAGCTTTCCTTCATCACATGACCATTACCTATTATATAAAGCACTGCGAGACCTAGAGTCAGTAGAGTGGTGGACTTTCAGCAGTCCAAATCCTAGTTTTTCCTAGTGATTGATTAATTGCTTTCTGGAAAAAAAGTTACCTGATTTGATTTGTTTTTTTTTTTCCTTTATTTTGTGCCCTCTTATATTGTTTGGTCATTCAGTTTGCTGCTTTATGTTAAAGAATCTTGCCTTTTATTTTATTTTTGCTGAATAAAAGTTGTTTATGTTCTATGGATCCTGGTGTCTGCCTCCATCCATACCCACAGCCTACTACATACTGCTAATGGGCCACCCCCATATGGGGGCCTTCCCTCCTGCAGTGTCATTGGGAGTGCCCCACCCCCCGGGAGCAGGGCCCTGAGATCCTGCAGGGACTTCCCTTCCTCCTAAAGCCAAGACCCCAACTGAGTTTCAAAACTCGTTCTCTCTTCTCTCTGGGAGCCAGAAGGGCCTGGCTTTCCAGAGGATGGCTCCATGGCCATCCCTTTTTTCAATATGACCCAGGTCTCTTGGTACGTATACAGGATCATTTTGGCAGGTACTTCCATGGGGCCCAAGTCCTTTCCCATTTCTACTATTAGGTCCCTGCACCCTTTAACCTGGTCCATCATCACCCTCTGAATCTTTAATGCCCCACAGTTGGGCAGGGCCCTCTCTAAGATATCTAGAATATCCTACCTCTTTTGGCCCACTGCCACATTACATACTAGCAACATCCTAAGGGAGTTAAAGCCCTCTAAGTCACACCAATCCTCTACATCCTGGAAAGCCATTCTGCTGGTCTCCACCCAGGGAAGGAGAACCCCCAACCAAAACAACTACAAACCCCACCCCAAAAAAATGGAAAGAGAGAAGAAATATGGGGAAGAAACAATCCACTCGGGGGGGGTACCAGAATGTTCGACTGTAAGTTTGAGGAAATGGGCAGCCTCCAGGGCCAACAGAAAAGTCTCAGTGGTGCCTCCACTTGTAACAGACCATTTTTCTCACTCACCTGGGCTGCTCCGTAGCCTTTGGGGTACTCAGTGTACTCCCCCAAGGTGACAGGCCTGAACTCTGGCTGGATTGGTGCCTCCACCTGGGTGGTGATGTGGACTCCTGTGGACAAAACAGGTCACCACCCCCCCCAGGAACAATGGTGTATCCCGTAAAGGTTGACCCCACCTGCACAGTTATATCAATACCCCCACCCCGCAATAATCATAATGACAAAACACAAACACTTAAGTGAAATGGCAAACAGTAGTCCCTTTTATTTAAAACACTCTAAAACAGGGACAGTTAGGGCTATCCCCACATGCCTCCATATACTCATGCACATAACCCCTTTTGAGATTTTCTCACTTCACTGGGTGCACCCAGAATAGTCCCTGTTAGTGAGTACCACACCGTGCTCAGTTGCAGGCCTGCAGTCTTTCAGTGGGGCCCATGTAGTACATGTACAACAGGTTCTGGGAGTTTAAGTCTGTCATGGGGTGAGGCTCCTGTCTGACCCTCTTAACTTTGTCTATAAATCCCCAGAGCTGCAGCTCGGGGTACTCACGGTTTCCCAGGAGAAAGATGAGCTCTCTGATCAAGGAACTGCAAGGAAGGTGAGTTAGGCGCTGTTCTTCGCCTGCCTGGCCTTTCCAGTTTTGCCTGAGGGCCTTTAAATATAGTGTTCCCCAGGCAGGCCTGGTCATCCTCTCTCTCTCCTTTCTCTGTTGCAGCAGTGATTTCACACTGGGGACACAGGGTGGCTCAGTTTCCCCCAGCCAGGACTTGGCTAATTGCAGACCAGCTTCCATGGCTCTCCCCTGGTTGGAACCACTGACCCCTGCGTGGAGTAGTCCATGAGGCCCAAGGCTTACTCTTACTGTCCCTTCCGGTCCAACCAGTTGGCCCCAGTGCCCTTAGTGGACCCTCCTGCTATTGTTGCACTGCAGAGGCTGTAGTCTTCCTTCTGGTCTTGCTTTAGGTAGAGAGGGGGTGTGTAGCCAGAGAGCCCACAACCAAGCAGGCAGCCTTTGTTGCTGCCTTCTACCTTGGTCCCAGTTTGTTTTTTCCTTTTTCTTCCTGCTCTCTGCTCCCTTCCTCTCAGCCCTCTCCTTTGTTCTCCCTCTCCTTCACACTCTTTTTTTCTTTTTAAACCCCTGTCTGAGCCTCCCTGTGATTAGCTGCTAGCCCCATGTGACCTCCAAGCTGCTTCTGGATAATTTCTCAGTAGCCCAAGGTCATCATGGTTACATGGGGCCACCATCTTGCTTATTCGCCCAGTCCCAGGGGAATTTGGGGCCCACTTATTGAGTTAGCCCACTGACAGGGCTAATCTGTATGGTGTTTGTGACCGGAGCTTGTCCAGTCACTGTACTTCCCTTCCCTGGCCCCTCTAGTTATTTGGGGGTGGGGGAAACACTGATATTTTTAGTCAGCCACCCAGCTGTGGAGTAATGGGAGCCTGCTAACTCTGTTAAACATTTTGTACTAAACATAAGTCCTAAATGTCCAATGTTTACTTCACTTCCCCAAATGGGCAAAGGATATGCACCTGTCATAGCAGAAGCAGACATCCAGGAAAGGAACAGCAGCAAGTGAAGAGGTGACTGCTATCTCAGTGGAAGGGAAGTAACTGCAAATCTAGGAGCTTTCATTGTTACTTCTTTGCATTGCTATTGCATTGGGGAAAGGAGGAGTAGGAGTTTGAAGAAGGTTGTGCAATAGCTACTTAAAGTATCTTTTTGAGTGTGGATAGGAAGGATAGGAATATAAAAAGCAGTTGCTCAGTCTATCTAAACGTGTACAACAAAGGGGGTAAGGGAAATTAAGAAAATAATGTTTTGCACTGATGGCAAGGGATGGGAGACTTGGGGGAGTGTTTGGTATCCTGCATCTGGCAGGGTGGGGGGTCGCTAGTGGGCAACTACAGCAATGGGTAGGGTAGTAGGCTGCAACAACTGCGGTGCACCAATCTTTCTAAAAATTGCTTGGAATGTGGGAGGATGTATAGTGTGCAACCACAAGGAGAAACTTAGAAAGGAGACCGAGGGTCTGCAGGAGGAACTAAGACAGGCAAGGCAGATTGAGGGTGGGTTTAGCCCAATACTGGAGGGAGGAAGAAAGGAAGATGAGGGAGGGTGATTTAAGCCAACAGTGGTGAGGAGAGGGTCAGAAGAAGGGGAGCAGAGACAAAGGAGCCCAGGCCAGGAAGAATGATTGCCAGGGAAACCAGGTCAGGAGACAAAAGACAAATGGAAGGAGGAGATAGGGACTTGTGAGGGGAGGCGAAGAAATGGCAAAAGTCATGGAGTGGAAAGGAGAGAACAGGTTACTATGAAGAGAAAAGGAGCAGGTATTTGTGAAGGGTCTTCAGAAATTAGTTTTGTACTGCTAGAGAGGAAGAAGGTGGAGGAGGGAAATGATGAAATTAAAGGACTAACTGATAAATGCCTGGACCAAACAGGAGTAGGGGGAAGTTCTTCTGGGAGAATTGCAACAGGAGCAGATGGGGGAAATAATGTGCAGGAGGAAGAAGAGGAGCTGGAAATGAGAGAGGGAGATGAATGGAAGCAAGCAGGGAGTAAGACTGGTGGAATCTTAGTGCTGAGGGACTCAATACTAAGAGGAGTCAGGTGGGGTAGCAAGGGGAGAGGCATAGTCGCATACGGGTGGAGGCATGCCAGGAATGACAGTAGAAAGGGTGAAACAATCTGTTCAGAAATATGTTAGAAGGGGTAGGGACAAGCCTCATTTAAGTATACATCTTGGGACGAATGACCTGGCTGACAAAACAGTAGATATAGTCCAGAGGAGGTTTGAGGAACTAGCACAATTATGTGAGGGGACAGGAAGATCAGTAACTTTTTCAGAGATACTTCCAGTGCCCAAGGCAAGCACAACAAGAAAGCTGAGAATAGAGGAGTTTAATGGATGGCTAAGAACCTGGTGTTGTGCTGAAGGGTATGGGCTGTTGGGGGTGGGGAGGGACCTGCTAGGACAGTAGTCTCTATGCCAAGGACAGACTACACTAGAGTGAGGAGGAAAAGAAGCGTTGAAACAGAGGATGGAGGAGTACATAGATGAAGTTGGGAATTTAAACGAGGAGCGGAGGGTGGCAATTGGGCAAGAGATATGCAGAGACCACAGGTTGGGAAACCATATGAGCTTATCCCCCCCATAACAGTGACAAAGGACAAATGGCAAGTACTATTGGTGATGCTAGTAAAGGAGGGCAAGATGAGGTGGGGAAGGTGGAAGGTGGTTACCCTTAATGCTAGCAGCCTTGGGAGGAAAACTGCAGAGTTACAGGTGCTCATGGCAGAGGGAGAGGTGGACATTGCAGCCATCACAGAAACATGGGCCACCCAATACAATGACTGGGACTTGTCTGTGCCAGGGTACAGGTTATTTTGTAGGGACAGGGTGATTTGGAAAGGAGGGGGTGTGGCACTATATGTGAAGGAAGGACTGAAGTGTGTAAGGGAGGAAGGGGAGGAGGGTAGTACGGAGTCACTTTGGATGCAAATCCAGGATTCCAAGAATAGGATTCTTAGAATGGGAGTGGTGTACAGGCCACCATCTCAGATGGAGGAGTTAGACAGGGAACTAGCGGGACAGATCAGGAGGACCTGTGAAAGGGTAGTGTGATGATTGTGGGGGACTTCAACATGCCAGGGTGCACTGGAGTACCCCAACAACCAGGAACAGAAGGGAGCAGGTACTGCTGGATGCCTTCCAGGACAGCTTCCTGCTGCAAATGGTCAGTGAACCAACCAGGTTAGGGAATACCATTGACCTTGTGCTGGCAAATGGGGACATTGTGAGAGAACTTACAGTGGAGGAACCGCTGTCAGGGAGTGATCACCACTCAGTATAGCTCATATTGGATATGGGCAAGGAAGGAGTGGAGTCTGGCACAAGAGTGCTGGACTTCAGGATGGCCAACTTTGGGAGGATGGGGGAAGTGGTAAAAGGGTACCTGGCCAGAATTCAATCTAGTATGGCCACTAACCAGAGGTGAGAGCTCATAAAGCTGGGGATAGTGGAGGCCACCAAAACCTGCAGCAAGGCCCAGAGCAAGAAGACTAGGGCTAAGGAACTGAGCAGGTTGAGCAAGGAAGTCATGGAAAAGGTAAGGAGGAAAAGAGCTGCCTTTAGGAAGTACAAGAAAACAGGGAGGGGGGAGGACAGGGAGGAGCACTTGACAGAATCGAAGGAGGTGACAAGGGGAGTAAGAGGAGCCAAGGCATCTACGGAACTCAGGCTGGCACAAGGCATTAAGAAGGGAGAGAAAGACTTCTTTAGGTACATCAGGGAGAACAGGAGCTGTAAGGACCACATAGTAAGGCTTAGGAAGGAGGGGGGTTGGGTGGAAGCAGGGTGCGATAAGGCAGAAGCACTAAAAGAAAGTACTTCTGCTCAGTATTTACTAAAGAGAAGAGGGGGGTGACACCCAAGGGGGGAGAAGTGGTGACAGATGGGGAAATCATGGGGGGCAGAGTTCAGGAGGGTTTGAAGGCACTTACGGTGGATAAGGCGCCAGGCCCAGATGGCATCCACCCCAGGGTACTGAAGGAGCTGGCAGAGATCCTTGCAGGACCTTTGGATGACCTGTTTAATGCCTCACTACATTTGGGGTGTGTACCTCAGGACTGGAGGATGGCTCATGTGGTGCCCCTCCACAAGAGTGGCCCCAAGGATGAACTGGGAAACTACAGACCAGTGAGCCTCATATCCATCGTGGGTAAGCTAATGGAGACTATCCTGAAGGAGAGGCTGGTGGCCCTCCTAGAGGCCAAAGGACTACAGGACAGCAGACAGCATGGCTTCATATGGGGCAGATCCTGCCAAACCAACCTGGTGGAGTTCTATGACTTTGTACATAGATACATAAACAGTGTTGGCAGATAAGGGCCTATGGCCCACCCAGTCTGCCCATTTGAGCTTGTAAGTTCAGTTTATGTTTTCCTAGAAGTCTGTTGCCCCTTACCCCTGACCTCCAGAATTCCTTTATGTCTATCCCATGCATTCTTAAATTCTGTGATTGTTTCAGCCCCCACCACTTCCTCTGGCAGGGGGTAACTAGGCAATTGGACAGGGGCCATGCAGTGGATGTGCTGTATCTGGACTTCAGTAAGGCATTCAACTTGGTGCGGTCATGGAAGGCTGGGAAGTAAATTAGTAGGCACAGGGGCGGGTGCAGAGCTGGTGAGATGGGTAGGAAACTGGCTTCAGGGAAGGGAACAGAGGGTGGTGGTGGGTGGGGAGATCTCACACCCAAGGGTAGTGACAAGCGGTGTTCCACAGGTCTCAGTGTTGGGACTAGTGTTGTTTGGGATATTCATTGCAGACATATCATGGGACATCAAAAGCAAGATCAGTCTGTTTGCTGATGATACCAAGGTAGGAGCGGTGGTGGATGACCTAGGGAGATGGCTGGGGTTGCAGGATGATCTGGCAAAGCTTGAAACCTGGTCAGACACCTGGCAACTGGGGTTTAATGCCAAAAAGTGCAAGGTGCTGCATTTTGGGATGAAGAACCCAAGGAGGAGTTATCAGCTGGGGGAAGTGCAGCTAGCCCAGACAGAGAAGGAGAAGGATCTGGGGGTGCTCATTACAGGGTCAATGAACAACTCGGCACAATGTAGGAAGGCAGCTGTAAAGGCCAACAAAATGCTGGGTTGTATTGCAAGGAGTATATCCTCGAGGAGGGAGGCGGTGATTCTGCCACTGTATAGGTCATTAGTTAGACCGCACCTGGAGTACTGTGTGCAGTACTGGCGCCCGTATCTGAAGAGGGACATTAAGTTACTGGAGGGGGTGCAGCGCAGGGCAACAAAGATGATCCAGGGACTGGGGTACTTATCATATGAAAGGAGACTGAGGGAGTTGAACATGTACTCACTGGAGGAGAGGAGGGACAGGGGGGATATGATTGAAACCTTTAAGTACATGAAAGGAATAAACAAGACAGGTACAGAGGGGCTGTTCAAAGTAAGGGAGGGGAGGGACACCAAGGGCCATGATATGAGACTGGAGGGAGGAAGGTTCAGGAGGGAGATGAGGAGACACTTTTTTACAGAGAGGGTGGTGGCTGGGTGGAATGCGTTACCTGCAGAAGTGGTATCCAGTAGAACAGTGGACTGCTTCAAAAGGGGATGGGACAAGGGGAAGGTTTAATGAAGGGGAAGGGTGGAAGGGAGGGGCAGCTGCAGAATAAGGGGTGCTAGCTGCACATTTGAGCAGACTTGATAGACCTTTATCTGCTGTCAAATTTCGTATGTTCATATGTTTAAACCAGGTTAAGGTAAGTTCTCAGTCTTCATAAGATCTTGAACACATCAATCACTTCAGCAAAAAACAGATGTACAAGATAAGTAGATCAGTTTACCAATCTATGAAAAGCTAATGTATTCAAATAGTGCAAAGCAAAAGAAGAGTTAGCAGTTACCACCTGGCAAATGTTTTTTAGACATACTTTATTTAGTGCACTAATTTGGCACAGTTTGCACAAGGCAATCTGCACTAAACTTTCAGCAAACTAATTGCACTGTTGCATGAAATAGGCACTGTGACTTTAAACTTAATTGTATACACAAAGAATTCCACTGGCCTGGTGGCAGTGAGGGTTGAGGCGCTGGATGCCATACCTTGCACCATGCTGGTAATCCATGTTGTGATGCGGACTCAGGTTGATGGGGGTCAGCTGGGGAGGGATTGGTTATAGTGTCTGGAGGATGGTTCTCCTCTCCTGGGAGGGAGGGAACATTTTAATGCCTGACATTTGCCTGGTCCCTAGCTTTGGCTGGGGGTAAGGCAGTAAGGTAGCGTCCACATAGGAGGAAAGGGAGTAGTGACTGCTGATGCTACACAAATGGAAGCATGCAGGAGGACATCTGGATGGCACTGCATGCCACCCCTCATAAGAAAACAGAATATAGCTTCCTGAGCTGCCATTAACACAGGCTATCCAGTAGTCATCCACCTCTGCATTGGCTGGAGCTAAGGTAGTTAAGGACTGTCAGCATAGGAGCAAAAGGAGTGGCAATTGCTGATGCTCCATGCATGTAAACATGCATGGGGACATCTAGACGGCATTGCATGCCAGCCTTTGGAAGAAAAAGGAAAATAGTTTCCTGAGCTGCCACTTAAAACAGCCACCCAGTAGCCCTGCACCCCGATGAGCACCCAGGCCAGCTGCATTAGTGCAGTGGTTAAGTCCCAGAGGAAAATTGAAGAAGTTGGTCTGGGGTTGCCAGCATCCAGAGGGTGGCTTGCAGACTGTGGAAGAATTATCACTAAAAGCAGTCCTTGACAAAGCATGACAGCAGCATGACATAGACATGAGACAGCTGTGTGAAGATGTTTTAACCATTGTTTGGAGCCCCAATACAGTTTTCAACTACTGTATGTGCACAGCTTTGGTGCCATTTCTTCTGGAGCAACATTTTGACTGACACTAAGTACTGGATTGCTTTACTCTGTGGAACTGCAGACCTTTTGAAGTGACGTGTCTGAACTGCTCTGGAACATCATAGAAACCTACAAATATATGAAGAGAAATAATAGGTTGGACTTTTCAGAGTTATTTACTCTATGGAACAACACAGCCACAAGGAGTATAGCCATGAATCTGTGATGGGAAAATACAAGAAAGATGTCAAGAAATACAGTATTTTTCCAATGATAAGGTGGTGGGTTGATGGAACAATCTACCCTGTAATGGGATTAGTGCTAGACCTACTCTATTTCATGGTTTAAAATCTTAAAGGATAGTTTCAAGGGGGTAGTTATAAAAGATAAGCAGGGTTTTGGGAAAACTTTGCATGGGCTAATTAAAGCTATGTAAGAACAGCAGTACAGGCCAGCTTGATTGTTAGTCTTTTTCTGCCCTTTACCATCTACTGTATGTGTTTATCATTTATACACATCTGTGACAATTAGCAATTCTTTGAAAATGTAAAAATGCTTTTCCGTCAAAAACAAATGCTTTTTAAGAAAGTGGGCCAATTCTGCCTCCCAGTGCACACACATCCTTTTGCTGAGAGAAAATGGGAAATGGGACCGAGCTTTACCGCTTGAACACATCAACAGCTTCTGCCAATACTTATACTCAGTTTGACTTCTACTACTCCAACATGCTTGCTACTGCCACTCCACTACCTCTACCCCCCTCTGCTCTCATCAGCAAGCGTATTAGCCCAATAGTCAGATACCTTCACCTTCATCTGAAGCCGCCACCCTGCATGTCTATCAGGGCGTACCTCATCATCCCGCTATGGTTACTAACCCTATCTCTTATACTATCCGGCGACATTGAGATCAACCCTGGTCCATCTCTGCATCCTGTCATAACCTTGCCCTCCCCAGCCACCACTCTCCCTAAAACCGATGGACTAACTTTCGCCCACCTGAATGCTAGGAGCCTTATGGCCAACCTCCCTGACCCCCAGGCTTGGATCTATACTAACGTCCCGGACGTCCTCGCCATCACAGAAACCTGGCTTAGGCCCACAGTGCCTGACTCTCAGTGCCACTTTCCTGGATAACAGCATGCTTCGTATCGACTGTCCTGGCACTAAAAGGGAGGTAGCCTTGCCCTCTACTTCAAAACTCACTAAACATTACCTTCACTGCAGGACCCGCTCCTACCAAACTGTGAAATCCTGCACTCCCTACTGCTTCTTGGGGGTGTAAAGAAACTCCATATTTTTTGTACTTATATCCCCCCAAAAAATGCTACACAAGGCATCACTGAACTCCTAGGGTTTCTGCCTACAGTTACAGGCAAGAATGACATTATCTGCCTTGGTGATTTTAACCTTGACTGGTCCGAGAAAAACTCAGCTAACGTATCCTCCTTAGCTAGCAAGGCAAATCTATCCCAGCTCATACATGAACCCCCAGGGGTCTCACGTGGGGGCAACTGTGCCATCCTCCTTGACTGGATACTTACTAACAGGACGGAATATGTTGCCTCAGCTGGTGTGCTACCTGACACAATTAGTGACCACTATCCCATCTACTGTGTCTGGAACACTGTCATTCCTTCCCTCCCTGCTAAAACTGTAACCTTTCCTAATCTCTCCCGCCTAAGTCATGAGGACTCTTAACTGACCATAACCAGGTTGACTGGTCCCTCTCTACCAAACAGGGACATTAACATAGCCACAGAATATTTCAACTCTGTCCTCCTCTCTCTTCCAAAACCTTCACATCCCGTCACCACATGAGGATGGCAGGAAAGTAACCAAGTGGCTAACACACCCCTGCTTCAACTTCTCAAATCTAGGACAAACTGTGGTCCAGGTGGAAGATCTCCCACCTCCGTGCAGACTTTGAAGACTATCGTGCATTACGTAACAACTGCAAAAGATAAATTTGTATTGCCAAAAGCACCTACTATAGGAACCTACTAATAACATCCTCTACAAATCCACGCAGGTACCAGTCCAAAATTAATGACATTCTCAGCAACAACAAGCAACAGAATCCAGCTGACATAAACATTCAAGGTGTTCACTGCACCAACCATGACACCATTGCCAATGCCTTCAATGCCCTTTTTTCTTCTCCACCAGTTGCTACTCTAACTAGCCCACAACCTGACTGTCCCTCTTCTCCTCCCTCGCCCCTCCCACCCCTCCCTTCGTTCTGGCTCCAACCACATACCTTGAAGTTCGCAAGCTACTTAACTCCCTTCCAGCACGTGGGGGTCAAGGGTCTGAGGGCATCCATCCTTGCATACTTAAGCAGTATGCACCTCGGCTGACCAGACCTATCACCTGGCTTTTTAACCTTTTGATTTGTACGTCTACTGTCCCATCCACCTGAAAAACTGCCAGAACCATCCCTATACACAAAAAGGGTGATGTCAAACTCATGTCCAACTACCGCCTATATCTCTCTTCTGCCCACTCAGTAAGCTGCTTGAAAAATAGTCCACCGCCAGCTTGCTGCTCACCTTGACATGTTTAATCTTCAAACCCCGTGCCAACATGGTTTCTGGCCCGGTCACAGTACCACCTCTGCACTTACACAACCTACAAATGACATCAGAAATAATATGGACCGTGGCCTACTCACTGGGGCTGTCTTTATCAACCTGTCTAAAGCCTTCGACATGGTACACCATCCTCTCATGCTAAAGAAACTCCAATCCATTGGAGCATCTGACCAAGCCCTCTCCTGGTTTCATAGCTATCTTGGCAATCGGACTCAGGCAGTAGCATTTCACAAGGCTCTTTCCTCCCCCCTAAACATCTCCCGTGGAGTTCTCCAGGGATCCACTCTTGGACCTCTACTCTTCTCCCTCTTCCTAAAAGATATTCCCACCATGTCCCGGCATAGCTGCACTCATGTACGCAGATGATCTTGTTCTCTACTCTGGGTCAAAATCAGTTGCTGCCATCAACTCCACTCTCACTAATGACTTCCAATTCCTGTAGACCTGGCTCTCTAGCAACCACCAAGTCCTGAACCTAGAAAAATCCTGTGCTATGCTATTTGGATCCTCTAAGAAACTGTCTGCCCCTGCAAACAGGCTCCAGGTTCAATGCCTTGATGGCTCCCTCATCTTAAACACTGAGTCCTTCAAGTACCTTGGGGTCACTTTGGATCCCACACTTGACCTGTCTCAACATGTCAATATGGTGTGCCGTGTCACACGTGCTAAAATTGGCGGAGCTCATCACAGGCGCCAATCCCTCACTCCTTCCGCTAGACTTTCTGTTGCGAGAGGTATTCTCTTACCCCAGCTTCAATATGCTCTGCCCCTCCTCTCTGCTGCAAACTCTGCTACACTCCACAAATGGGACACTGTCTACAACAACATCTGTAGATTCGCCTTAACTGACCCATGTCTTACCTATCATTGTCTCCTTTACGCTGGCTTAAATTGGCTGTCACCTAAGGATATTCGAGCCTACGCCCTGGGCTGCTTTATCGACTCCCTGTCTAGACCTCCCTGCCCTGTCTATCTTGCCAACCTCCTGACTCCTGTCTCACACACCCATACCCTCAGATCTTCCTCTGTCCCCATGCTCTCCACTAGACCTTGCATGACAAAAATGGGTGAACAGGCATTTGCCCATTTTGCTCTCAAATTCTGGAACTCACTCCCCCTTATGGTGAAAACTTCAGCCTCCCATCGAGAATTCAAAAACTCGCTGTTCACCCACCTTCTAGCCTCTGGCCAATGCAAATGCTCTTAATTTGATTTGTCCCACTGCAGGCTGTCGGGTCTGACCCTGAGTACTACACTAATGTTCTCCCATGCAATATGCTTGTCCAGGTGGCTATGAACCTTGATGTCTTTACTGTCCTCAGCTGTCTTATGGTTACCTTAATTGCTTTATTTTACATCCTTATTATGATCTATGCCTAAAATGTACCCTTATGTAACTATTACTGTGCTACCCAATGTATATCTTGTTTTGCTCCTGTACACCTATATTATGTCTGTGCATTTCTGCATATTGTAAACAATGTCCTGTGCTCTCCTGGGTCGTGCCAGAAAATAGGCAGGTCTGCTGCCTAGCGCACTTACCCAGTTACCAAAAGCTAATAAATAAATAAATAAGATGTGTGCAACATAAAAAAGATCAAGTTCTTAGGAAATGCTGATTGGCTGCTGCAGGTCAGGTCTCGTGGTTTGCACAAACTAGAACAAGCTCAGGGTGTGATCCCTGTAACAAAAAACAAAAACCAAAAACTATTTCATGTCATGAATGTGCCAAAGAGTTGAACAGAAGCTATGAAACTTCAGACCCCACTTGCTGGAGTCAGAAGGGCAGGTTTTTGGTGGGACCGCTGTTCAGAGAAAAGATTTGATGAGGTACTGTATATGGAGATGTACTGAATCTGGAGATTATAAATAAAATAATATTCCTTGTTAGACTGGTTAAAAACTCACACCCCGTAAGGTTAATTTTGTGGGTGCTCTCAAATCAACATTTCAAGCAAGATAACAAGAATTCAAGTGTAGCCCCTTCCCCATTACAGACCAATTGAATTCACCTGCACGCCCTGAACTAGTAAAGGGCTGTGGCATTGAAGCCATTAAGAGGAGGTGGATCCATTCAATTGGTGGGGTGGCTGCATTCCAGTCTAGAACATTGCCACATTACAAATGCTGTTTTGTGGACATCAGTGGCAGAGCATTAAAATCTAGACTTGGCACACAAAAACCTAGTGTTTGCATAATGCATCATATATAGTATGTGTTTACAGTATATCATTGTCTGTTGTGTTCTTTTTTACTCCAAACACTTTAAAATACAACATTTGCAAAGACCACAATGTTGGTTTCAAATTATATCTTGAAGTAGGTTGCTTTGTTTAATGAGACATTTAAAGGCACTGAAAGAAGAAACATTGTTGTGCTCTTGTAGTACAGTAGTACATTAAATTGTATAATAATTATAATCCATATTCAAGGATGGTAAATTAGATTCTGTAATGGAAAGGCTTCACTTTGTCTAATAATATGTTGCAGAATAATTTGTAGAGCCAACACATGCACTTCAGTCCCGCTTAGTCTAAACATGACAAATGCACCCATTTGGAACCATAATTTCGAATGGTACAATTACTAGCAATGGTAACAAACAAAGCTGTTAATTACACACTTCCATTCTGACATTGTACTCTCTAGAGGTGGTGTAAAACCTCAGTAATTTGTTTACATGGTAACATAAGTTGTGCTGTAATAAAGTTATCTTCTGTAGAAGAAGGGCATCAATCTTAAATTACATAGCACAGCAGGCAAAGTGTGGAAGCAAGCAATCACATTCATCCATGGGGAGAAGCTGAAAGCTTGGGACTTGGGGAAATCCATATAATAACAATAACCTCTGTTGCTGTAAATTAATTTGATAAAGGTGATACATTTACTTTTAGTTGTACATTTTCTAAGAGTTACAAACCTGTTCAGCCCTTGCTGGTCTCACATCTGTTTTAGGCAGCCTCATAATATTTACAGAGAGCTGTGTTAACACATGCTTCAAACGTGTCAGATGCTAAACTTCCCATGCAACTCCATATGACTTACAAAAATCTATGTTATTCGTGATCCACAGTGTACTGTAAATGTATCAGATTCTGAAGAATGCTATAATCTCATACTACTTACAGAAGGGCATGTGAAATATGCTCCATTAGCAACCCAGCCCATCCCCCACCACTGGCAATGACCACACATGTCTTTGGGATAAATGGCCACAGCTGTATGTTTCTCTAACAAAAATGTGCAATGTATGTCTAGTAAGTAAGTAAGTAAGTAATTTTTATTTATCAGGCATCGAACCCCAGAGGTTCTGGGTGACGCACAGTAAAACAGGTTTAACAATTTAAAGAGGGTGGTAAATACATGAGTGTGCTGTGCACAGTAGGGGGTTTCCTGTGAAGGGCTCAGCCTTTGAATTCCCCACACGTGAGGTTCAGAAGCTACAGCTGAAACCTTGTATGGAAGGTGTGATCTGTCTGCCATGCTGAGCATGATAGGCAGACACACCTTCTTTTCCCTCTCATGTGTGTTTCTCACCATGACGGGTATAGACCCCATTTTCAATATGCCTGCTCAGGTTGTCCAGAACCCTCATATTACATTCTACATCAAGAGATTCAAAATCCACTAATAAAGCTGTGTCATGCCCTGCCTTTATCCTCTTCTTGACCTGAGTCACCATGAGCATGGCTCTGGTAGAAGCAAAAACTAGGAAAAAACAACTTGTGAAAAACTGAGACTTTTCATTTATGGCCCCTAATGTCATCCATGAACATGTAGGACTAGGTCTGGGGGACTTGCCTACCTGTCACCCAATTCACCTTATCTATTTAACCACACTGAAACACTTATCAGTCCCTAACACTATACTCCTAATTTTGGAGAAATACAGGAGTGCTTCTGCTGTCGAAGGGGATAAAGGATGCAGCCCATCTTACATCACATCTTTTTTCCATTAATGCCACCTCATAGGTGTGGTGCCCTTCCCTACATTGGAGGCTGGCACTTGGCAAGCAAGTGGAACTGCTCATGCCCCTCTCTGCAGCTGTCCAACCTTGTGCACTGTCCCCCCAACCTCATTTTCTGATGAGAGAAAAGAAAAGGTGAGCTGAAATTGTCCACCCCCCAGAGCAAGCTGGTGGTAGAAGTAGGTGCCAAGAGATAACTCCAAGTCCAGGTTGGTTTATTCTAAAAGTGGCATTAGCAAAACAGTCCCTGTTAAGCTATTTTCTGGAGGCAATGACCACACATTTCTTTTTAGGGGTGAGGAAGGGAGGATGGGCTGGATATCAAGCAGGTTCTATGGTGATAGTATAGGTAGGGAAAAATGGGCATACTACATGGGTCAAGCTGTCCTTATTTTTCGGCAAGTTCTATGTTTCTATGTTAAATAGTCAGTAATATGTTTATGTATCAATGCTTAATATATACAGGCATGCACTCTGTACAGTAAGGGCTGGAAGTCCTTATCCACTCCCAAAAGACATCTCCTTGAGCAAGAGTCAGAGAGATTCAAAGTGCCATAGCTGTCTGCTGTGGTATGTGTCCTGTATTCCTAACTAATAAATGCACTCACTGTACTACAGACACTTTGGTTTTCAGTGCACTGTTCATTGTGGAGATATTTCTTGTTACCCTCCTGATACTTGGAGCTGTAATATTGTTCATTCATTGGGCTCTTCCTTCAAAGGGCCCTTCCTCTGAATAAAACATGCATGGCATTCATGAAATGCAGCAAAATTCTCATTGAGAAGGAAGGTACCATCCATCCACCATGCTGGGTATGATGGAGTGACATCGCCTTCCTGCTCAGGTATGGAGAAGTCTCACTGTGAGAGTACAGACACCTTTTCTGTATGATAACTCTGGCTGGCAAGCACCTTTATGTGAAACACTACCCAAAGAGACTCACAACCTACCACACAGTTGACCTGCTTCACAGCTGACCACATTAAGTATGTATTCAACCACATTCTTCAAGTAACATACAAAGAAACACAGGACCCAATTTTTAAATGGGGTTAGATCAATGTAGTGGACTTGCATCAAGGAGTTTGACATAAGTGACGAACTGCATCAAACAGTGACGCAACTGCGATTTTAGAAGTAAGGCAGCTGTGAATCCCTGACGCAAGTCCCTTACGTTGGTTGCAGCATTGTCAGACCAGCTCCCCCCAGTCTAACTTTGTGCCATTCAGTGACAGTTTTTAAGGGACTTGTGCAAAAGCTTTGGTGCAGGCCGCCGTTAATCATGCAAATTGTTGCAACTGTGCCAAACATTATAAAATTAGACTCAGATTGTGGCAATGTGTTTATTGCAGTTGTGTCCCCCTTCATGGCTGAGGGAGGGATTGGTGCAAGCCCTGTGTCAACCCTTGAAAATTGGGCCTATAGAAACTTAGAATTTGATGGCAGATAAGGACTGCTTGGCCCATCCAGTCTGCCCATTTCTCCCTACCTGCACTATTACATCAAACTGTGCCGGATCTAAAGTGCTTTCTCCCTCACCCTTCCTTTCCACTATGATTTCTATGTGCTTATTCCATGCATTCTTGAACCCCATCACTGTGTTTGCCCCCACTACTTCTTCTGGAAGGCTGTTCCTGGAGTCCACCATTCTTTCTATACAAAAGTACCTCCTCCAGATTCATAATATCTCCCCTTGCACATGATCACCTGTTAAAATACATGAAAAATGCTCCCCTCCTCTATCATATTTACCCCCAGTGAGTTATTTAAAGGGATCTATAATATCTCCCCTCTCCCTCATTTGTTCCAGGGTGTACATATTGAGATTGCTTAGTCTATCCTCATAGTGCCTTTAATGCAGACCCTGCATCATTTTAGTTGCCCTCTTCTGGACCTCCTCCACTCTGTGTATGTTATTCGGGAGATGTGATCTCCAGAACTGGACACAATACTCTAGGTGGGGTCTTACCTGTGATCTATACAGGGGTAACATCACATCACTCTGTCTGCTGGTGATACCCCTTCCTATGCACCCCAGCATCCCACTTCCCCTCCCTACTGCCTCTTTGCACTGCTTGGCCACCTTTAGTTCATCTGATATGATTACCCCGAGGTTACTTTCCTGATTGCTGGTCATCAGTACCACTTCATCCATTTATTCTGTATTCCTGGATTTCTGTGCCCTAAGTGCATTATTCTGCACTTTTTCACATTGGAACACAGATGCCATACTCTTGACTACTCCTCTAGTTTTCTCAGGTCTCTGCTCATCCTTTCCACTCTCCGAGAGTGTCCATCCTATTGCAGATTTTGGTGTCATCTGCAAGAAGCAGACTTTTCCTTCCAGCTTCTCTGCAATGTCTCTTGTGATGACATTAAAGAGAAGAGGTCCCAGCACTGTTCCCTGAGGCACCCATTGGTCACCCTCCCTTCCTTGGAGTGAACTCCATTTAAAAAACTACCCTCTGTCACCTATCCCCTAACCAATTTGTTATCCAGTGTATCACCTTTGGACCCACTCGTAAGCTACCCAGTTTGCTTACTAGGCTCCTATGTGTAACAGTGTTGAACACCTTACTGAAATCTAGGTAGGCCACATCCACCACTCCACAATGATTTAGTTCCTTGACACCCAGTCAAAGAAATCTATTAGATTTGTTTTACATGACCTCTCCCTTGAGAAACCATGCTGCCTTGGGTCTTATAACTCACTAGATTCAAGATATTTCACAATTCTTTCCTTCAGTAGCAATTCCATTAACTTTCTCACTACCACCCATGTCAGGCTGACTGGCCTATAATTGCCAGCATCCTCTCTGCTACCACTTTTGTGTAATAGGACAACATCCACCCTCCTCCAGTCCTCTGGAACCTCATGTATTTCCAGTGAGCTGTTAAATGGAACTGTCAGAGGTGTACCTGGTGTTTTTCTGAACTCCCTCAGTACTCTTGGATACACCCCACCTGACCCCATTGCTTTGTCCACCTTCAGAGCAGTATGTCCCTTCAGGATTCTCTCCTGTAAAAAATGACTAATGTCCACCTCCCTCCCTCCCAAACATTTGTTACTTGTTTGTGGCCTTCTCCATCCTCTGTAAGCACTGTGACTGCCTTTTCCTGGCCCTCCTCTGTACAGTCCCCCTTTCCCTTTTTAATCTTACAATCCTATCCCTGGTCTTCTTCCTTTCACTTAAGTATCTAAAATATGTCTTGCCCACTTTGGTTACCTCCTGGACTATTCTTCCTTTAGTTTGCACCTTTGCACTCCTTACTGCTTTTTCAGCTTCCCTCTGTTTCCCCCGTTACACTTCTCTGTCCTCCTCTATCTGCATCTCCTTATAGCTTCTCAGTGCTACCTTTTTAGCTTTTACCTTTTCAGCCACCTCTTTCGAGAACCACAGTGGTCTCTTTTTCCTCTTCCTTCTGCTCATTTGTTTGACTCAGAGGTCTGTTGCTTTTCTATGCTTCCTTTTATCTTTACCCACTGTTTCTCCACCTCACCTAGGTCACCCACCCCTGCTAGTTCAACCCTGTGACATTCAGCCATCTTTTTAAAATCTTCCCTCCTGAAGTAAAGGATCCTCACCCATATGTGGCTCGATTCCACAGTCATCCTTATATTGAACCACACCGTATGGTGATCACTGGTTCCCAAGTGGCCTGCTACCTTGACATCTGTAACACTGTCCCTGTTAATGAGTACCATGTCCAGTATTGTCTCAATACAAGTGGGTTCACTAACTAGTTGCCTAAGGAATGCTCCCTGCAGAGAGTCCAGGATGTCCCTGCTTCTAGCTGAAGCCACTGCTGGGAGGCTCCAATCCACATCTGTAGGCTGAATTCCCCCATCAGCGGCACCTCCTCCTTTTCTGTCATCTTGCCAATGGCTTCCACCAGTATCCTGTCTAATTCCTTCCTCTGTGCTGGAGGTCTGTAGACCACTCCAGTGTGAATAGTGGCTCCATTCTCTGTCTCTGAGGTGACCCACAGTACCTCTGCATCCCCTTGTATTTCTGGTATCTCCATAGCTTTTATGCTTTCCCTCACACAAAGCACCACATCTCCTCCTTTCCTTTCTAACAGGTCCTTTGACAAAAGAGTGAAACCTGGTATGACCATGTCCCAGTCACAGTTTTCAGTGCACCATGACTCAGTAATGGCCACAATGTCCAGGCTGGCCTCTTCCATGATGGCCTATAAGTCTGGAATCTTATTTTGTATACTTCTAGCATTTGCACACATGGCCTTCCAGGTTTTAATTTCACTCTGCTTGTTGCAACCCTTTTTTATTTTTTGCCCTCCTTCCTTCACACCTCTCTTTTTAATGCTCATGTTCCTTTCACCTTTTATCTCTACCACACTGCTCTCTTTATTAATTTGCACCCTGGTGATTCCTCTCCCCTTAGGGTTCCCTTACTTTCTACAAAAGTTACATTCTTTTTCTGGGGAACATTTTATTTACTTTTTATTTTACAAATTTTGACCAGGAAAGACACACTAAGCCAAGGCTTACTTACAGGTGCATCCTGGGTTCACAGTGAAGTAATCTGAGTTGCTCATGCTCACACACTATGCAAGTGGTGGCTGTGGGATTCAAACCATCTTCTGCAGGTTTGCTGTTCCATGCTCTTAATAATTATGCTATACTGCCTCCTATATAAAATACTCCTACTCTTTTCGAGAAGTGCCATGAAATCTTTAATGTCCACCTAAACAACCATGCTTGTCCTTAGTTTTAATGTCTCATCTGAAAGAGGGCACCTCAGGAGTGCAACACATAGCTCACAAGTGCAAAGTGGCAGTTTTTCTGTCTTCTTGTCACTTTGCACTTGTGAGCTATGTTTGTGCTTAATAAAATGATAGTATAATTTTAAAAATTCCATCTAGTGGTGTTTTTTGCTGAGTGGTTGGTGCTATTTTTTGCTTCCTGTGAGGTTAATCATCAGAAGTATTAGGTACCTGGCATATACAAGAAGGTAACATCACAAAATAGGAAAGGATAGGATACAGCAAGTAAGTAGAGCAGGGTGAGAAAGAGAGGCAAAATGGGGGGGTGAAAAGGTAAAGTAGTGGTGAAAGTAAAAGAGAGAGGAGAAGAGAACAGATATGGTGGGTAGGGTGGGGAATAGCATGTAGAGGATTAGGAAGGGGTAGAAAAGGTGATTACTGGGGTGGGAGTGAGTGAGAAGGAAGTAAAGGAGTGAGATGAAGTGGTGGAGGGGAAGGAGAGAGGAAGGGGATGAGGTGGGGTGGTGAGAAGTATAGATGTTGAAGTAGATAAGGAGAAGTGTAGGGTAATGGGGCTCAGGGCATTTACAGGAGGGGGCAGTGAGACCTTGGAGAAGAGAGGAAAGAGAGCATTTGGAGGTGGCTGAATGAATTGCTAGTGGAAGGGATTTCCAAAGATTAGGAAGGTGGAAGGAGAAACTAGACTGACCAGCTAATGATTTATGAGATGGGAGTAAAAGAGAATGATAACCTGAGCTACAGAGAGATTATGTGGAAGGGGCATAGGGGAGAGGAGAGAGCTGAGGTAAGGAGGGAGCAAAGCCAAACAGAATTTAGAAATAAAGGAGGCATAGTGGATGAGATAGCAGTCATTCAATGAAGGGAAGGAGAGATCAATGTACATAGAACAGTGGTGGGTCCGGGGGGGGAGGACAGACCAAGGCAAAATGGCAAAAGGAGTGGAAGAGGGGATCAAGTCTGTCCGTGGTGGGTTTAGGTGCAGCACCATAGACTAAGTTGCCATAATCAAAAATGGGAAGGGTCATTTTAGTGATGATGTCCCAGTGGGCAGATATAGGGATACAGCTTTTGTTCTTATAAAGTGCACCAATCTTAGGGTGGAGTGTTTTATACAAGTGCTGAGAAAAACCAAGGTGGTGGTCAAGCCAGACACCAAAATACTTAAATCAGGGTACGTCATCAATTTTCCCCCATCAAGGGTGAGGAAGGTTGGGACTGAAGGGAGTCTAGAAAGCCTCTGTCATGTGTTGAAACTCAGGGAGACCATTTTCTTAGCATTAAGAGATAGTTGATTAGCCCTGAACCATTTCTGGACAGTGTCGAAGTCAAGTTGAAGCGTGGATGTTAATTCTGATGGAAAAAAAACAGAGGAAAGCAGAACCATGTCATCTGCATACATGTGGATGGATGCAGAGGAGTAGGCTGAGGGGAGGTCATAGAGGAATATGGAGAAAAGCAAAGGGCCAAGGATGGAACCTTGGGGATTGCCAATGTGTATGGGTGGGGGGGGAGGAGAGGGAGTCTCTAATTCTCACTGATTGATATCTACATACAAGGTCGGAGTTGAAGTACCTGGTTGCAGAGTCAAATAGACCCGCTGATTTTAATTTGTCCAGGAGAAGAGGGTGTGACACAGTATTGAAAGCTTTCACCAGATTGGCAAAGATGGCAGTGGTGAGGAGGCCTTGTTCCATGCCAGAATGAATGTAATCTGTGAGCCTGAGGACAAGGGAAGTGGTGGAGTAAAATTTTGGAAAGCCAGATTGGAAGGGGGTGAAAAAGGAGGAGGAATCGAAAAAAGGGGAGCATTGAGATAGACCTATGTGTTCTTGAAGTTTGGATAAGGTTGGGATGAGAGAGATTGGGTGGAAATTTCCAGGAGAAGGGGAGTCACCTACTTTTGGAAGGGAATGACAGTTGCATGTTTCCAGGTATTCAGGACTGAGGCAAGAGATAATGATAGTTTGAGCAGGAAGGAGATGAGTAAGGCAATACCCGGTGCAAAGAGGTGTAGGAGCTTGGGATCAAGTTCATCATTGCTCCCACCTTTTTGGGGGTTGAGAGCCAGCAGGTCTTTAAAAGACAAGGTAGGGCTGATAGACATGAAAGAGAAGGGGGAAAAAAGGGGAGGAAGAAGGAGGAAGAGGGAGGTGGGAGTAGTGGGGAGTGCAGAGAGGATTGAGGAAGCACAGGTGATAAAATAGGAGTTGAAAGCTGAGGTGATGGAAGGAGTGTCTGAAATGGTGACATCACCCACCTTGAGATCAGGGAGGGGGACTGAGTGGGGTGGGAGAAGAGGGCATGTATTACTTTCCAGAAATTGGAGGGGTTACTAAGATTGTTCTGAAATGTGGCGGAAAAGAACTCAGCCTTATCTAACCTGTTGACTCTAGTACAAGAGTTCTTCAAAGCTCGGTACTTGTTAAGTATAGGAGAAGTGCTAGAGGACTTGTAAGGCTTCCATGCCAGATCACATGCACAGAGGCAGGCCAGAAGTTCAGCCGAGATCCAGAGAAGGTGAGAACCTCTGACCCTACTTTTCCTGAGTGGAGCATGCTGATGCCAGACTAGCAAACATTTTGATTAGAAAATTTGTAGGGCTTGATTGATATTACTGGCCATAGAAATAGGGAACCAGTCAGTGGAAAGCAGATCAGTGTGTAGTGAAGATAAGTCAATTGATTGGATTGGAAGGACCTGATTAGGATAATTTTGGGGGGAACTCTGGGTGGTCAATTTTGGGAACACAGTAAACCATATGATGGTCACTGAGTGCATCAGGGAAGGTACCAGCATCAATGATATGGTGCAGGTGAGTAGCAAAACCCCAGTCCAGTAGAGAGTGGTTCTGAGAATGGGGATTGTGATGGGTAGGGACAGAAATTAGCTGTGTAAGATGCAGGGACTTTATACTTTGGCAGAGCTTAGAGTTGGAATGTGAAAGTCAATTAAATTGGAAATCACCTAAGATTAGAAGCTCCCCAATGGAGGCATGTGTAGAGATAGTGGTTAGTAGTCCTGTAACAGAAGCAGGAGAAAACTCTGTGTGGCAGTACACACCTGCCACAAAAATGGGAAGGGAGAAAGGGAAGGAGACTTTCAGGATAAGTTCATAGGCTGCAGGTGATGCTACAGTCAGCTCTGGGGTTGACTGAATGGAGGAGAAAAGGTGGATGGCGATACAGCCTCCCTTTGTTGCATGATCTTGGCAAGAAAGGGAGTAACCAGATATGGTGATGGCAGAGTTGGGAATACTGGTGGAAAGCCAAGATTCTGAAACTACTAGAACATCAGGGAGGAGGGAGACCATGAGAGGCTTTAGCAGGTCAGTTTTGTATAGGAGACTTTATATATTAATGTGAGCCTCATGTAGGCTGTGTGACTCTAAGAAAGTCACTTAACCTCCCCAGTAGTCCTGGATTGCCCCTGAAAACAGGCACTTGTGTCAAGCGGGCCTTACCTGGTTACCAGAGAATATAAAAAAAATACCAATATATTTTTACTGCATTATACAGTAGTCAGGCTACCCTGTCATTTACATTTGTTTGATTCTGGCTGCAATGATTCTGTTTAGTTAATGGATGTTCAGATACATTTTATGTGTTTTTTAAGCTTGTCTTCAGACTTTGATCAGGTTTACGTTGTAGTCTTTGCATGTGAACATCTAGGTGGTAGGCTGCTAAGGGCGACATCACTGTTACCAACTAACTTATGCAAGTTTATAATCAGCAGGGCCATCCCAAATCCTCAGCTGTTTGAATCAAAACTAGTTCGAATGAAAGTGTGCTCACATGGAAAAACCTGCCCTATCACTTACAAAAAGGCTTCATGGTCAGCACCCTATTTAAGTGGATGGGATAATTTGCATCTTTTCTCCCATCTGTTGTTTCAGTGTCTGAAGCAGCAAAACGTTTGCTGATAGACTGCTTCTATGCAAACCAATGTTAAGTGTTTACATGTACTTATGCATGACCAGTGGCTTTTGAAATCAAACTAGACAAGGATTCAGAAGAAAGCAGTGTCACATAAAACACTTTCCCCACCTTGCACTGCATTGTTTCTGCTAAACCCAGGTATGCCTGCAAAATTGTCAAAATACTTTTATTTTATTAAGAATGTTAATACTTTTTACATAGTTCAAATTAAAAACTCAAAAATTGCAAGACATTGCAGAACATGTCAGATTTGCGGAGAATGGTAAAAATTTCAGAGTCCTCAAAAAAATTTGCAGGTGCAATTTTCCAGTGGTCCTAGTCATATTTTACACAGAGGCCCAAAGGAAACTGTTTAATGCATTATTTGTGTAAAAATGTAAGTAAAACTGATAAATAAAAGCAATTATTATCTGAATAAAAAAAGTAATCGCTATTAGCTCCTTCATGACTGGCCTGTACTGGTGGCATATCCAGCTCGGGCCAGTGATGTGAGTGTGGTGGGGGAGAGAGAGAAAAAGAGACAGACAGACAGATGAAAGTACCTATATCATACCAGAAAGTAACACCAAGCACTGAAGACAGCTAAGATATTCCATATTTAATGCTGCTGTGTGGGTATATCATTTTGAGGATGTTCCGGTCAGAGCAGACCAGGAATGAATATATTGAATGATCAAATGAGCAGCAGCAAGAGCCCACCCATTCCCTACCCATGTGATGCAACTGCATCACATGTTTTGGTGTACTGTGGTATGGTGCACTACCTGGTCCAACAGGTGGTAATGTTTTCTAGAACTACTTCTACTGATCAACACGCTTAACATGTTTATTAAACAAGAAACTAAAGATATACTGATCACCACCCAGGCAGCAAGTCTCATCACATCGGCAAAGTGCAGTGCAGTCATAAAATAAAGTTTGCCACTGCCATCTGAAGACCTGATGATGCACAGTTACATCCTTTCTAGTTCCACATTTGCTGCCAGCCAGTACCAAGTAATTTAAGTATGTAAAATATAATAATCTCAGCCCAGTTTCTGTAAGTGAGATGTAGTGTTACAGCCTGGCTACCATACTAAGCACGCAAAATAAAGAAATTAATTTAATAACATTTTTCTCTGCAAAGTAATCACAGCCAAATACTGTACAGGGGATGTGAGAAATATATTATACAACAAACATTCAATTTCAGGGTTCAGGCTGCTGATAAGCCATCCGTTGTATGAAAATTAAAATAGTAATACTACAGTACAGTCTGGTTGATGGTAAAATAATATTTTTTTAATAAGTTTCTGAGGTCAAAAAGTGACAAGTAGTAGTAGATAGCTGTACCCTACCTTCCAGATAAGATAGTGGTACCTACTACCACCAAGTAAGTTTGTGACATGAAATGCAGTTGCTTGCTTTATTGGGACCCTGAACCCACTGATGTTATTATTTTTATGCATCTGTGCTCATTGAGATCATTTAAGTCATTCTGGCCTGGTCTAGCCTGTCCTGACCTGACTTGTTGCCATTTATTGCAGCTTAATGCAGTAGACCCTATTCACAAAAGATTTTCACCACAGTCACAAATTCTTGAAAGTGTTTTGTGGATAGGCCCTGCTCAGACTAGTCAGTGAACGTTTCATTTAGGTGTCATATTTGAAATTAAAGTGAGGAAATCTAAGTTTCAGAAATGTCTACCACTCAGCATTTTCTGGTGTCAAACAGGATCTTATGCCAGTAATTACATTACCAGCTGAACTAAACAATCATTCTGAACAGATGCTAGCCATAGGGCAATTTATGTACTTCACTGCAATGTTTGCTAAACCAGGCTGCATACTTTGTTTGGATTTCCAGTATTTCAAAAGATCAGCATTCCAGTTAATATTGGGCTCTGCAGGTACATTTCAACAATGGTCTGTGCTGAGGCTGTGTTAGAAGAAGTGGATGAAGAAGATGTTAGAATTACATCTTGTGAGTAACTCCAGAGACATGAAGGTGAACCAAATAACAGTGGGACAATGCTATGTTTGAATAGTGGGGAAGAAGAAGATTCTGCTGCAGTGGCCAAGGAGGAAGAGGGAGAAAATGCTGCAACACTAGAGGATGGCCACCTTATACTGTGCTGTGTTGTGAAGAAGATTCTGAATGTGGTGCTGCTGTGGTTCTCTGTTCCATGACAGCACACACCTCGACAATTATTTCTTGTTTTGTTTATCTCTAAAGAAGTCTCATCATCACTCAATAGTTGCTTTCGTTTGTATCCTGGGTCCAAGATTGTTGCTTTAATATAGTACTCAGAATGAAGCATTTTACATACAGTAGTTTGTCATCTTCATCGACTTTTTTGAACATACATCTGGTTAGATCTTCTTGTATTCTTGGGGGGGGGGGGTAACCTGTGTGTGTCAGCCTGCGTGATTTTTCTTGGTTCTCTAACTCTTCCCTAATCAGACTCAATCTGAATTTTAACATTTTTATTAGGGGTATCACCTGGTTCAGAGTTGCTGTGTTTGCACTCACCTCTCTGATGATTTTCTCAAATGGCTGGAAGAGTAAAATTAGAAACTCAAGGATGGCCCACTGTGGTGGAGCAGCATGGATGTCTGCATCACCAATTTAATCTTCCAAGGTGTATTGTCTGACAGCTATCTTTTGTTCCAGCAGCTTCTGGAACATAAGAAAGGTCAAATTCCATTGAATAGAAATGTCTTGGATGAGTCTGTGCTATGGTAAATTGTGCTCCTGCTGTATTTTTTCAAACAAGTGATAGGCTTTGCTTAAGTAACTGAAATGAGTAGCTCGACCCCTCCCTCAATTTCTCCTCCCACTTCAGTGCTGTCCACACCAAACTGCACCCTAAACTGAGATTACTGTATCACCACAAATCCAGTCTCTCTCTCCCTGTAATATGTGACCTCTTAGTTACAGTAAATGGATCCTCCCAACCTTTGACTATGCAGGCATTGTTTACAGTGCTGCTCCAGCTACCCCCCTCACCAAACTTGATGTGTTGTTTCATGTCTTATGTTGGTTCACTTCTAACTCCCCCTTAACTCACCACTGTGACCTTAACTTTTCTCTTTCCATTCAGTCTCTCTCACAGAGGTGCTCCGCTCACTGCTCTACCTTCATTGCTAAATACTGGTTTGTGTCTCTCCTGTCCTATCTTGCCTCACTCCTTACTCCTGCAACTCCCTCTCCCTAGAACTCACATTCAAACTGTACACGCACTTTCTCCCTCTCATGTATCCACTCCTCCGTGGGCAAACTCTCCTTCTCTTACAGATTTCCCTTCCACTGGAACAGACTTCCCCTCACTTGCACCTCTCTTTTTCTTTCCCTACTCTCAGGTGACTACTCCGACCACCCCCAATACTTTCTGCATCTGTTCTTCTATCTAGGCCTCGCCAGTCTCATCTGTTGTTCTCTCCACACTTCACTGTACATATCTTGTAAATAATCACTCTTGTATGTACTTACTCATTTTTTCCACCCACTGTAAATAGCCTTTGTGTTGTACTTCTATTTTCTGTATTGCCACATTGTAAATATAACTTATGTATATTTCACTGTACATATATCTCATTGCACTCTGTATATCATATGTATTTGCCACTACTCATTACCCCCCCTTACCTAGGTCGCACCTGGAAATGAGCTTATGTTTATGGTGCCGTTCCCTGTTATCAACTTTTAAATAAATAAATAGATAAAAAAAATATTCTTTTAGCAGTGCTAACAAGAGTCTTAATGTCCCTGTTCTCATCGCAAAAACTGAACTATCAAATTTAAGCAATGCACAAAGCAGTGGATGTGAACAAAGCCCCCTTCCTCCAAAGCCGTCCTTATGTTGGACCCATTATCTGCAACTATAAAGCCTATTGACAGTCCCTGTGAAGTGAGCCATTGCTGTATTGATTTTTGGAGCTTTTCATTGATGTCATTGATATTGTATGAGGTATGTTCAGATGGAAAATAAAACATTCTTAGAACAGCAAACTGCGATTCACTGTACCCACAAGAATTATCAAAATATGCCCAATGTGCTGTGACAGACATGAAGGGATCAGGCTGACAACTTGTCCAGATATCTGTTGTGAGCTGCACCGCCCTCCCAACAGCACTGCACAAAACTCATCTCAATTTGTTACATACAACATCGTAGAGATCTAGAATCCCTGTTGACAAGAAATATTTGCTCAATTATATACCATATAAAGGTTTGAGGTACTCAAGTAGCCACCTGAATCCTACATGTTCAACCACGATATGGTGGCAAATCAACAGCTATCATTTCTGAAATGTTCTTGGTTATTTTAACAGCAACAGAGTGGGTTTAGGTATTTTGGGCTTTACATTTATATGTTTCTGAGATGGCAAGCTGTCTCATTGAAGGCGGGGGACTTTAGAACACATTGTCATAGAACATTTGGTCACTTTCAGTAACAGTAGGAGTCCTGCGAATGGGAGGAAGTGCTGGAGGTGTTTCTGCATTGCTGCTGGTGCTGCCACTGCTTTCATCTATTGGAGTTACCTCCGAGTGTAGTGAGCTGTCACCTTCACTTTCTCTTTGTGTTTCATGACTGGAGTTCTCATTAATGTTATGACGTCTGTCAAGGTGCCTTTTTATTGCTGAAGTTCCCAATGCTCCTTTCTTTTTACCCCTATTAATTGACCATTTACAAATAGCACATGTTATAAATATAGAAGCATAAAAGTTGACAGCAGATAAGGACTGCAAAGCCCATCCAGTCTGCCCATTTCTTTTTTTACCTTATGAATGTGCCATCGGCCTTTGCTCTGTCAATGGCCTATCTATTCATACTCATCTGTATTGCTCCCTTATGCCTATCCCATGCCTGTTTGAAGCCCTCAACTGTATTCATATCCACAACTTCCTATGGTAGGCTGTTCCATGCATCCACCACCCTTTCTGTGAAAAAGAGCTTCCTCACATTACCCCTTAATTGGCCTCCCTCTAATCCATGCTGTGTCCTCTTGCCCTGCTATTTTTCTTATATTGAAACATGTTAAACTCTTTCACCTTGTTAATGCCCTTAAGGTGTTTGAATGTTTCGATCATATCACCTCTTTCCCTCCTTTGCTCTAGGGTATACATATTGAGCTCCGTTAATCTGTCCTCATATGTTTTCTGATGCAGTCCCTGCACCATTGTGGTTGCCCTTCCCTGGACTGCCTCAATTTGGTTAATCTCCTTGTGAAGGTGTGGCCTCCAGTACTGCACGCAGTACTCCAGATGGGGCCTAACCAGTGTCTTGTAAAGAGGGATTGTTACCTCCCTCTTCCAACTTGTGATACCCCTACTAAAACACCCCATCATCCCTCTAACCTTACCTACTGCTTTAGTGGTCTGCTTGGATGATTTTAGGGCATCGGTGATGATGACGTCCAAGTTTTTTTCTTCCCTTGTGACTGCCAGTAACTCCCCTCCCAGACTATAGGAGGTTTCAGGGTTTCTCTTCCCTATATGCATGATCTTGCACGTCTTTGCATTAAACCCCAGTTGCCACTCTCCCGACCATTTTGCTAATTTATCCAGATCTCTTCTTATTCTGCCCACCCCATCTGGATCATCTACTCTGTTGCAGATCTTGGTGTCATCTGCAAACATACAAACCTTACCCTCCAGTGCATCTGCAATGTCACTGATGAAGATATTGAAGAGAACTGGCCCCAGGACTGATCCCTGAGGTACCCCATTTGTGACTTGCATCTCTTCTGATTGTATACCATTTACCACCACTCTCTGTTTTCGGCTCGTCAACCAGTTTGCCACCCAGTTGACCAAGGTCTGACCCACCCCAAGCCTACTCAGCTTATTAATGAATCTTCTATGTGGAATGGTATCGAAAGCTTTGCTGAAGTCAAGGTAGGCAACATCAACTGCTCCCCCTTGGTTCACCACTCTGGCTACCCAGTCAAAGAAATCTATGAGATTAGTTTGACAGGACCTTCCTTTTGTAAACCCATGCTGTCTTGGATCCTGTGCTCCTATGGATTCCAGGTGTTGCACTATCCTTTCCTTAAGGAATGCCTCCATAATCTTGCCCACTACTGAGGGAAGATTGACTGGTCTGAAGTTCCCTGCCTCCTCCTTGCTACCACTCTTGTGGAGTGGGATCACATGAGGCCTTCTCCAGTCTTCTGGGACCTCTCCTGTGCTCAGAGACTCACTAAACAGTTCTGATAATGGCTCTGCTAGTTCCTCCCTTAGCTCCTTTAGTACCCTGGGATGTATGCCATCTGGTCCCATTGCCTTGTCCACCCTGAGCTTATCAAGCTCTTGAAGGACCCTTTCTTTTGTGAAAGGACTAGTGCACACCTGCCTCCCCCCATGTCCATGGTGCTGAGCTGTGGGCCCTGCCCTACCTTCTCTTCAGTAAATACTGAGCAGAAGTATCTATTTAGGATAGATGCTTTTACACAGTCCTCCTCCTCACATGCCCACTTGTCCCCTTTGATTTGTTGCCACAAACTCATTAGAAGCACTAATGGAGAAGTATGACCAAACAAAAGATTATATCTTTTTAGCTTTTTTTCCATGAAGGCACTGCACCTCAATCACCTTTTCAGGGTTTTTTCCCTTGGATTTTTCTTGGGCCTGTCCCTGTTGTGATTTATTCCCTTCCTCAAACCCACTGCCCTCTTCAACTGAAACATTTCTTTCTGTTTCTTCCTCATCTGCAATTTCCATCCCCTTCAGTAAACCTTCTGTTGCCTGATAATTCTCTTCATCATCTTCATCTTTATTCCCTCGTCGGATTCAACTTCAGAAGAATCGGATGACTATAATGGACTGGCAGTAGCATAGTATACAATTGTTCCATACTTCATGGTGCCTCTGCAGATGGTACCCACCAAAACTTTGGTTTTAAAGAGATCACTTTTTTTAATTGGGACTGAGCAGACAGATGTACTTTTTTGTAATTCAGGAATTCACTTGGAAGATGAAACTTTAGATTTAAAAGCACTTTTATGGTGTTTGATTTTGTTGTCCCTGTGCAGGCTGACTGCTGTTCATTGCAGTGCCACTGCCTACCCGAGAATGCGTCTCAACACTCTGAACCATTTATTTTATTTCTAATTCTAACCTGTTAAAAAATTCCTCTACCTAGCGTTCTCTGATGACTCTCACACTTACAGGCCAGGGCCAAATTTACTATACACAGCACACCACCACCACCACCACTTCCTTCCAAGCATAGTTCACTGAATGACTCCTACTGTTACTCTTCAGTGACCAACTGTATTCAGCAAATCTTACTCAACAGTGTGTCCTGTGCTTGTACAGCCTCAGAATTTAAATTGGTGATGCAGACACATCTGGCACGCACACACACTGGGGCTGGTTAATGGTTATCTGATAAAAATAGGAAGGATAAGAAATAATGGATGGAATTAGTGATGATGACACTTGTGTATGTGTGTTGTGTCTATTTAGTCGCAATAAATTAATGAATGAAAACACATTGTGGCTTTTGTTTTCTCATTCTCTGAGTTAACTAAAAATAAACCAAATAGACTACTATGAGTCACAATGTTCCCTGGGTTCCCCGCAGCCAGCAGCACAGGCTCAGCAACTTGTCTGTTTTTATCAGGAAAGTATTTTTTTATATGTGAACATTAACATGATGGCCCATAGCAGACATCACTCAGTATGTCTGACACCCAGCAGTACCAGTCTGTCACTTTGCCCTCCACAGGGCCACCCCAGCCAACAGCAGTCTGACTGCCCTGCAACAGGGCCAGCCTTTGGCTCAGAATGATAGTATATCTCTTTTTTTTTATGGCCCCCAGCAAATCTCTCTTTTTCTGTCTCTCTCTCGAAGTCATAACTCATCTCGATGGAAAAACAAGAGAACAGATTTATTTTATTTGTGATTGGTGACTGTAATCTATGGCCCCAAGTCTCTCTCTGTTGGTCTGCTGATGGAACAACAAGAATAATAAAGATGCATATATTTTATTTGTGATTTCTGTGACTGTATTCTATTTTGCACCAAGTAGTCTCTCTATCTCTCTCTGTCTCTCTCTTTCTCTCTCTCTGGATGACTCCTCTGTATGGACCAAGAAATATAAAGTCAAAGATTTATTTTGCCTGCCTGCCCTGCAATCTATAGCTACACCACACCACTCAGTCCCTCTTTCATGGCTCCTGTCTCAATGGAACAACAAGAATAATAAACATGTCTATATTTTTATTTGTGATTTCTGTGACTATAATTCTATTTGGCCCCAATAGTCTCTTTCTCCCTCTCTCTCTCTCTCTCTCTCTCTCTAAGTGGTGATGACTGGTGCGATGACTGCTGTGGATGGAACATAAATTAAATCAAAGATTTATTTTGCCTGCCTGCGCTATAATCTATAGCCCTCCCCCATGCCACTGCCTCTCTCTCTCTCTCTCTCTCTCTCTCTTTCTGTTTCTCTCACACTCTCCTGGTTCCTCTCAATGGACCAATAAGAATAATAAAGATGTATTTTTTACTTGTTATTTCTGTGACTGCATTCTATTTTGCACCCAGTAGTCTCTCTCTCTCTCCCTCTCTCTCGTGGTGACTTCTCTAGAAGGAACAAGAAATATAAAGTCAAAGATTTGTTTAGCCTGCCTACCCTGTAAGCTATAGCCCCACCAGGCTACTGAGTCTCTCTCTCTCTTTCTTTCCCTCTTAGATGGGAAAGAGAGAGAGAGAGATGGGCCAGGCCAACAAGAATAATAAAGATGTGTATAATTGTATTTGTGATTTCTGTGACTGTAATTGTCCCCAGTAGTCTCTCTCTCTCTCTTTTTCTCTCTTGTGGTGGTGAGGTGACTTATTCGGATGGAACAAGAATAAAGGCAAATATTTATTTTGCCTGCCTGCCCTGTAGTCTGTTGCTCCACCAGGCCACTAAATCTCTTTGTCTCTCTTTCTGTCTCACACTCTCTCTCTCCTGGTTCCTCTCGATGGAACAGCAAGAATAATAAAGATGCACTTTTTATTTGTGATTTCTGTGACTGTATTCTATTTGGCCCCCAATAGTCTCTCTTTCTCTGTCTCTTTCCCTTTCTTTCTCATGGTGACGCCTCTGGATGGATCAAGAAATATAAAGTCAGAGATTTTGCCTGCCTGCCCTGTAATCTATAGCCACACCAGACCACTAAGTCTCTCTCTCTCTCTCTCTCTCTCTCTCTCATATGACTCCTCTTGATGGACCAATAAGAATAGAGCAAAAAAAAAGATTTCATTGTAATTTTTATTTCAGTGATTTTGTGACTATAATTCTATTTTTGTCCCCAGTACTCTTGCTCTCTCTCTGGCTTTCTCTTGCTCGGTGATGATGATCCTCTCAATGGAACAAAAAGAATGCTAACATATTTTCTTTTTTTCTGTCCCCCCCCCAGTAAGTCTCTCCCTCTCTCATTCTTTCTTTCTCTCTCTCTCTCTCTTTTCATTCTCCTGATGGCTCGCTCACAGATGCAGACTAGTCGATAAATTTTGAAACAACCACACATGAAATCCATAGACACTCAACACACTCCCTTTCCATCTGGCTTGCTTTCTCCTTCACCTCTTGGCATCATTGTGCACTCACCATGGTTATATACAGCGAGTGAGTGCATCACATGACTTTCACTTTGGAGCATCACATGACTGTTGCTCGATTGGATGCCACCAACCACCTGTACATGAAGAGAGCTGGTCAACAGCAACCCCATGGAAACAGTCAACTAAAGCATGAAAAGATGCACTCTGTGGCTTCCCAGGCAACTAAAGTGTGGAAAGAAGCAATCCATGGCTAATCACACACCAGGAACTGGACTTCTGCAGCGAAGTCCATATTTATCTGAGTTTGTGGACAAGGGCTTGGATCCATGGCACTAGGGAGGGGTGAGCTGTAATAGGCATTTTAGGGATAGCAAGGAGGGGGCTAGGCAAAAAGGATGGAGAAGCAGTTACTAAGGAGCATATTAGAGCTACAGTATCTGATGATGGACATACTGTAACTCTTGTACATTTGAGACCACCATCAGTGCTTAGACATCTGTCCAGGGACCCCCTGTGCAGCTGATTGCATGGTCACAGCTATGTTAAAAGAATGTATCCTTACAGATGTCAGCTAATTCTAGTACTATTACTCTTAAAAACGTAATTCTAGTAGGATGGTTGTTTGGTGGCAATATTCTTCTGCTTAAAGAAGAGACAACTTCAATCAATCATTTCTACCCTCTTCTTCTGTAACTGCCCAATTACTGTATGTCCCAATGCAACCTTGTAGCAGGGTATTTTCACCCAGCAGCCCATACATTTCTGGGCAATTTTTGTTCTGCAAAGCCTGACCGTAAGTAGAGATAGGAGAAGATGGAAACTTCACTTCATGAATTAATCCACAAATTTAGCACAATTTGTGGAGTTTTGAGCGATCCGCAAAGTGCAAAGTTCTGCCCGCGAAGTGCGGAATTTTGCCCACAAATGGTAAAATTTTGCCATGAACAGTGGAATTTCACCATTTGAAGATGAAATTCTGCCATTCAGAGAAGAAATTCTGCAGCTCATAGTGACATTCTGCAAGAAAAATGGCAAGGTCATATATGCGAATTTTGATAATAATTGCAAAACTTTGCAGATTGCTCCATGGAGGCAAATTTGCCATCTTAGATGGTGAATTAAAACTTTTCAGAATCTCTGATCGTAAGCCTATCACACTTACTAATCAAATCATCATTGCAAGGCCCCATTACTAGCTTACTTCTTACGATGGGCAATTTATTTGGATACCTGGAAGGTCCACCACAGAGCCATGAAATACAGTATGCCTCATAGACTTTGTCACAAGTGTGTGGCAATATAGTACCTAGACAGCTTCCAAGGTAGCCAGTGTCAGGGGAATCCTTGTACATGGCAGTCTTGCATTTTTTTCTTGAATAAACATGTAGCATTTTTCTAACCCTACAGGCCTGGATGTGATCAACTAACCCTAACACTGTAAATATCAAGAAAGGTGTACTATTTCGTGACTATATACCAGAAGAATGCTTTGTTTTCCTCCTTCACACCCTCTGCTGACCTTAGTTCTGCCTCATACATTCCTTTTTTTCACTTTCCTGTTAGTTTTCCTTGTTCCTATTAGGTACAGTAAGCTTCCCTGTCTTCATATTTTGGGCTTTCTATGTACCTCTTGAATGCATTCCTTTTCTCTCTCACGATCTCTCCTACCACTTTTGTGAACCACTGTGGTCTTTATGTGTTTCTGCTCTTACTTACCTCCCCATCATAAGGTTAGTTACGCTCTACTACTCACTTTATAAAAGCTTCCCATTTAGCATCCATTTCCCCTATTTCTAATTTTTTCTTCAGGCTGTCTTTCAGTGTCTCCAACATTCTTCCAAAATCATCCCACCCCACAAAGTTTCAAACTTTTGTCTGTCTATGCATTCTACCATTCTCTGATTGTATCTGCAGCTACACTGTCCCATGATATCATGTTGTCAGCAGTTTCTGAACAGTGACATTTTGTACTGACCAACTAGGAAGAACCATGTCCAGTGTGCTACTCTTTCTTGTATGGGGTCTGTAGAAGCAGAGTTAGGAATGCTTCCTGGCATAACTCAACAGGAGCTGATTCCTTGCACTTGTAATCATTGGGACAGCCAGTCTACATCTGGCATATTAAAGTCTTCCAATAGCAGCACATACCCATGTTCCTCTGCCTTCCTAATAACCTCCGCTATTGCCCTGTATGCCACATGGCTCTGTGATGGTGGTCTGTATACCATGCAGTCATGATCTTCCTCTTGTTATCAATAATTATCAGCACCAATGGGAATTCCAATCCTTTAGTCCTCCTCTACCGAGTTTTTGATCTTTGTGGCCTTTTTCTCCTTCCTTAATGTGTAAAGCCATACATACCCCTTTCCTTTTCCCTGGCCTTTCTGAGTAGTATAGTATTGTCATATCCCAGTTGTGGTTCAGTGTTTTCCATGTTTCTGTGACTTCTATTATATCCAGCTATCTAATTCTTGTCACACTCACCCTCATGGAGCAGACTGCAGCATGCTTCTGGGTTGCAAATCAGTAGCACTCAACACACTCTGGGTTTGGTGACTTACAGTTTTATTGAAAAGTTTGCCAGATAAATAGCTGTCTGTCCACTGCCCAAGCCAGACCCCCTGATGAAGGTTAAGACTAAAGCACTGGGGTGAGCAGTTGGAGTTGGTCAGTGGCAGATGCTTGTTCAATTATGAATAGCACTTGCAAAGTGCATGTTTTTTATCACTTCTCAATAAAACTACAGGTCACCAAGCTCAGAGTGTGCTGAGTGTTATTTCTGACTCCTCTTCACTGGTTGTGAGTACATTTAATTTGTTTTGTTTTTGTTATTATATCCAGCTATGCTTAGACCACAAACACCATTAAGTCTGAGAGGTTGTTCCCCACACTTCTGGTGTTAGTGCATATTACACCCCCTCCACTTGTCCTACATTTCCATACATCTTTCTTCCCAGTTCTCATTTTTGTCCCTGCCTTTGCTGAGAGAAGGCCAATTAGGCCCCTATCAGTTGTGATTTTATGCCTGACCCCAACTGAACTGCCTCACTTTACTACTTTATACAGTTATCTTCATGGATGTACTGCACAAATCTCCTCCACAGAGCACCCTTGTACCCTTCATGTCAGGATATCTGCCATCCATTTTTAGACAGTCTCCATCCCTTCCAAGTTGGTCCCCATTCCTGAGGAACTGAAAAGATTCCTCCTCCTTGAACCAGCCTTTTAGCCAAACACTGAAAAAGTACAGATTAAGTTGTTCACTCTCATTCTAATATTGACATGGTAGAACCTTAGAAAAGGCTACCATGCTTGTCCTCTGACTAGTCTGCCTAGTGCTTTGCATCTTGCCTTCAAATGCCCCATGCTCCTCCCACTCAGATTGTTAGTGCCTACATGCATGATCAAATCTAGTTTTCCTTTTCCTTGTGAGTTCCATTACTCTGTACCTGAGTCTGTCTGCTGTATCCCCAGGGTAACAGAACACCACCTCTGGTCCTTCCAGATTGACGCCCACCACCCTCCTAGCTTCCCTTACTCTTGAGTCCTCTACAACGTACAACTTTCTCTTACCACCTTTGGGACCCTTACTCTCTGGCATGCTCCTAAAGATAATGTCTTCCTGTTGGGTGTGCTTGTCCCTGCCTCCACTGTATATGCTTCCCAGGACTGCAAGACCTGCAGTTTTAGATATCTGATGGACATGCTCAGCCCTGTTCTTTAGGATTTTCCATCCCCTTTCTTTCCCCTACTTCTGTCCAGTCACTGTCCTTGGCCTGGATGGATCTCATTGGAGCCTGTGGCTATTGCATCCCCACTAGCCTAGCAGATCTGTCCTTTAAGTGACATATTTCAGTTCTTGCTGCCTCTAGTTCTGATTTCTGGGTATGGAACGTCTTGCAGTTCAGGCAGTTGCTGAATTTACAGAGCTCTCCCCAGGTCATCATTGTCCCACACCGCCTGAACTCCTCCCACATGCTCCACCAGTATTCCACAATGGTGTCACTTGTGGTTTAGCTACTTTCTGCAGTAGAGAATGTCCTATTATCAACAGCAAAATTACCAACTGCTTCTTCACTGTTCACTTATGGAGGTACTCTATAAAGACTATATCCCCTATCCTATCTAATTTTTGTCCCTTTTGTAGGACACAATCAGTACAGTGACGCTTCCTGTTGACTATAGCTTATGCATTTGGTGTCACACTTTTACTGGTAGTTGTTTGGTCTTACCTTACAACTTGTTTTCTTACATGAGTATACATTTGTAAGAGTCTCCTGTGGGCATGCTCCATAGAAATCACACTCCGGGATGGTCATGGATTAGGATATTGCAGGTGTAGGGCTTATTTCTCCTCTCTCTACTAAGTTTGTTGCAGGTTCTTCCCCAGTCAAATACCTGTTTCACTGGTTGTAAGAAGTGGCTTTACACTTCTACTGGTATCTGTTTTGTCTTAACTGACTTGCTTACATATACCAGCATACCTTGTGAAGAGTCCACTGTAGGCATGCTTCATGGAACTCACACTCCAGAATGCTCACGCAGAATAGAGGACTTTAAAAAACAGCCCCAAAACACTGACCCAAAAGCACTTACTTCTGCCTACTCACACCCAATGCCACTTTAAAAATAAAATCAAATTCATTGTCTATTACATGCTAGTTGCTCTCTTATCTCCTCCTTATCAGCACTAGCAACACTGGGCACCCAGCTACTCCCTTCTTACATCTCCTGCCTCTAGTAAGCCAGCTGAAGTTCCTCCCCAAATCAGACACCTGCTTCACAGGTTGTAACACACCACATATCCCACAAGACACTGCATTAATTTCCCATCCACTTTTCCCACATTGACTACTAAAAGCTCAGGAAGGTTAAAGAACAACCCAAATACACTGACCCCAAAGCAAGTACTTCTGCCTACTCGCTCACACTGCCACTTTATTTGTGTGTGTGTTATTTATTTATCTCCCCTGTGACTCTCACCTATGTCTCCTTCAAGCCAATTGCCAAGGACACTCACTTCTCACTCATCTCCACCACTGACCCCAACCCCACATTGCAGCCACCTCACGGTAACTCGACATAACCCTTGTGCCGGGTGGGTCCTCCTTGTCCGAGGAGAAATGGCCTATTGACCCAGGCATTGGTTCTGGGTGCTGCTGCAATCGAGTCAGCTGTCACAGAGCTCGAGGGAGCACTGGTTCAGGTGGCCATCATCCAGTAGGAGGAGATGCCATTTTCAGTTTTCCTCCAATTTCCCCCTAATTGCACTGCTTCTGAGCTTCCCCTGGTATACACTGGGGGCTGCTACAGAGCAATGCCGATCTCCAACCCACCCCAGGAGAGGAGAGCAGTCCTCTGAATGCTCAGTCATACTCCTTCCCCTGCTGACCCTCTGGTGCCCGAGTCCGTTCCCGAACCCGGGTCGCCGGTGTGGTGTGAGGTAAGGCACCAGCACTTCAGCACTCTGCACCACTGTGCCAGCTTACACTGCCACTTTAAGTATTAAATAATATGCCTAGTCTGGTGCATGTGAAAGTCACTCTGAGATACCTTTAACAGTAACCCACTTTCCACATGCTAGAGTTCTTCTTTTCATTTTCTTTCTTTCTTTCTTTCTTGGTAGACACACTAAGCCAGAGCTCATTTCCAGGTGCCTTCCAGGGGAGTGGATGCAATAGGGAGTGAAACAGCAAGAACAAATACTGTGATAACAATAGGTGTATGTTCAGTACAAGAACAACAAAAGTGATATACAAGCAATAGCTTCCAGAGAAAGAAATAAACAATTAAAAAGTATAGAAAGTACATCAGTTATGAGGTAGTCAGAAGGAGAGCTATGAGATCATGCTGCCAGCATATGGGGAGATATTTGTAACAGAACCATGGTGCTATAAAATTCAAATTACAGAGTACATTGAATTTTAAGGGCACTAGGTTATATCAGTGCCTGCATGGACAGTGCTGTCAAAAACAGTGCCATCTGTACAGCACTGACAAGAAAAGCAGCAGGAGAGAATGCCACCAACAAAATCAGTGCCAGTGGTAGCGATCGCAAGTGCGGTTCACAATCCCTACTTCTGCCCCCCCCACACCTCCTGTAGTTAAAATAATCAACTCTGAGTCAGAGCTGGATTATGGGGGAAAAGTAAAATTTGTGGAGATCAGGATTAGAACCCTGGTCTCAACCCCCTTTCTGGACTAGCTGCTCCTGAATTACTACTCCATGCCACAGGAAGAACTAGGCCAGCCTCCTCCATTCCTTGACCCTTGTCTTCTTTGGTGGCACCACAGACAGTGGCCAGGGTAACGCTTACTACATGAGGCTGTAATTCCCCTGTCACTGTCCCTGGTAGCTTGGTATAGACTACGCTGTATTAGATTGCGCTATTCTTGAGGCACTATGCTGAGTGGGTAAGCTACTAATCTATACAATAAAGTAAGGCAAATTCGGTGAACAAGACAAGGTAAGTGAGACAACCCTGGTTTCTCTCATACACAAAAGGGGTGATAAAACTGTTGTATCAAACTATCACCCCTTCTTTTTCTATCTCCACTCTCCAAAGCATTGGAGAAGATAGTAACTGAACAGCTGGTAGCCATCTAAGTCAACATGACATACAATGCCAAGAACAGCATGGCTTTAGAAAATAGCACAATACCATAACAGCATTACTAAAATACAGCAACTTTGCACACGGTGCCCTTGACAACAGCCATTGGTGGGGTCCTTCTTCATGAATTTAACAACGGCCTTTGACCTTGTTAACCACACCCTTCTGCTTAATAAGCTCTCCACTGTAAGGCTCTCCCAAGACTCAGTATTCTGGTTTAAAGACTATCTGAAAGGCAGTACCAGGAAAGTAAGAAACAATGAGACAACCTCTGACACAGGGCATGTCTCAGTAGGGGTACCACAAGACTCAATCCTTGGACCTCTGCTCTTCAGTTTATTTATCAACAATCTCCCTCTGGCCTGCCTGGACTCTCACATACTCTTCTATGTGGATGACTCTGTTGTCTCCTCTAATTGCAGAAGCCAGCAAGAACTTACACTTAACCTGCAACAATGCTTCTCAGCCTTGGAGCACTGGTTCCTACAAAACAAGTTAATCCTAAACTGTAAGAAAACCAAGTCAATGCTGATTTCCTGTCCCCAAAAATAGAAGCTGCTCTAACCCCTCACTGTCATTAATCAGGCAGTCTCAATTCTGGAACAGGTCAGCACCTTCAAATATCTAGGAGTATACCTAGATGACAACCTCTCCATTGCACGCCATGTTGAACGAACAGTGAAAGCAGTAAATAAAAAACTTGGTGCTCTGTACCATCACAAATCACTAAATAACAGAGGAGACTAGGCAACTGTTGGTCGCATCCTCAATACTCCCAATAATTGACTATGGGCTAGTGGTCTATGCAGACGCTGCTGACTCTACCCTAAATAGACTAACAGTAGTACTGAATAATGCATGTCACCTCATCCTAGGAGCTGACAGAATTACACACTCCTGTAAGCTCTATATAAATTCTGGATGGCTACCCCTGGATCTACACATCAAATACCAAACATGCCTGCTGGGGTTTAAAGGTCTCCAAGGCCACTCCTCTCCCACACATAGCTCCTTCTTCCTCCCTGCCCAAAGCAAGCACTCCACCTGTAGCACCCTCAAGAACCCCTTTCAAGTCACCTTCTGAAGGACTAGCCTGGCTAAGTGCTCCTTCTCTGTTAGATCTCTATCATGGCTAAATGAGCTCCCCTCCTCTATTCTGGGGATAATCAGCCCCACCCAAATAAAAACAGCCCAGAAAAGCTATGTCTTTGAAAAATCCACCCGCACTTAACTGTCACAAACCACCTCTGTATGGGGCACTTACTTCCTCTTTTTCCCACCCCACTCAGCCACATTCACTACCTCCCCCCATCTCATCTCCCCTCCCCATCCCCTACCTATCAGACAACGCTTCCAGGAAGTGGCCTTTATGACTTACAGGAATGTGCAACTTGTTGCTCTAAATCAATGAGATGTGTGTATTGATCAGTTACCACTTTTGTAGCTCTGTACAATGTGACATGGAACCCTTGTAAATGAGCTCCGCTCAATGGTGTTTCTGAGTATTCCAATAAATAAATAAATAAATAATAAATAAAGTCAGAGATCAAGTAAGACTTATAGTGTTATAGAAGGTAGGGGAAATGGGCAGACTAGGTGGGCCAAGCGGTCCTTATCTGCCATCAAATTCTATGTTTCTATGTGACAGCAACTTGAAGAATACACTCCTGTTATTTCACAGAAAAACTGTGAACCAGAAGGGGAGGGTACTCTTGGAGCAGCACTTCCTATGAATGATTCTGCAATATTGATGGCAGAGGTGGAAAGGGCTATGGAATGCTGATACAGCAGAACTAAAGGATCAGGTAAACTCACAGCAGGATGTGTTCTATACTGCTGTCACTCGTGCTGTGAAGCATAGTATACTTCACAGAAACAAAGACTTCACCTGTGACTGGCACAAACCACTATGTATGTTTGTTAGTGGTTCGGCTGGGACAGGCAGGTGTTGGTTGATTGAAGCCATCACAGCAGTCATTTGAAAACATACTGGAGCAACAATGTCTGTAGCTGTAACTGCTCCAACAGGACTTGCAGCATACAACATTGGTGGAGTTAATCTACACCGTCTTGTTATGCTGCCTGTGGAACATGGGAAGAGAGGTGAGTACAGTAAGTTATCATTTGAGGTTGCTGCTGAGCTGCGTTCCATGTTTAAGAAGATGAAACTTCTCATTATTGATGAGATCAGTAAGGTGTCAAATGTAATGCTTGCTTTTATTCACCTTCTCCTCAACTAGATTCTTGGCACAAATGATGATTTTGCCATTGGAGGCAAGAATGCCGTGGTTTTCAGTGATGTTCTTCAGCTGGCACCTGTAAATGGGCAACATCTGTTTTTGACATTGTCTGCTGAGCAAGCAAAGAAAACAATTGGCTGCATCGGTGGCTTGAACCTATGGCAGTTGTTCACCTATGTAGCACTGTTTCAAAATCTGAGACAGCATTGAGAACTAATGTACAAAGCTTTAATTGATGAGGCTTGCATTGGATATTTGTTATTTTCAAATGCCTGTCTTCTGAAGATGCATATCATCGATAGTACTGGCAGTTCCATTTCTGCTGAATGCAATGTCTTCTGCCATATGTACTCATATACTATATGCATTGTGTGTGTCTGATGCCATGACTTAAGCAATGTGCTGAGTTTAATGACATGCCAAAGAGACAGGGACAGCCGATTATAACCCTGTTACCTCTGAACTCAATTGATGGTGTTTGCTTAAGTTGAAAGATGCTTTCCAAGGTGACTGAGCATCTGAAAGATCTAATGTCTGATGTGTCAAGAACAGCTGGCCTTGAGGCAGTTCTGACTGCCTGTAAAATTGCACGTCATGCTTTGTCACAACCTTGATATGGATTGTGGACATGGCCACGTAGCTGACTTTGAGTGCAATATTCCAAAAACATTTGTTGAGAGACGTATTGTGAAGTTTGACAGTGTTGAATATTCACAAAACATTGAGAGGTGTTCTATGGAATTTTACTTGATAAAGATATATATGTAAATAGGAAACAATTCCCACTGTGTGTGGCATATGCTGTATTAGTACACAAGTTGCAAGTCTTATGTTTGGAAGTAGCAAGGATTGATAAAGGCAATGGTATTTTCAAAGATGGCATGAGCTACGTTGCCTTGTTATGCATTTAAAGTCTTGCAGGATTGTACATCATAAACATTGCAACAAATTGAGCAGAGAAGAAGTACTCTGTAAAGTACAATTGCTTACAAACTCTGTACCAGCCTAACATGTCTCTCATTCCACTACCAAGTGACATAGTGATCTGTGATGTGTGCTTTCAGCTGTCTCATGCAATGAAAAGGGAGAAACTGAGTACATACTCCTCCTCTTGTGTCAGAGGTGATAAGCAATCTGCTACATCTCTTCAAAACAGGTCTCCTCTGAAGAAGTATATTAATCTCAGTGTTGTACCAAAATTTGACAACATTGCTGGAATAAACTGCTATGCTAACTCTGCATTGTAGGTATTCATTCATATGCCAGAGTTTCTTCAGAGAAGTAGGGTTGCCAATAAAAGGCAACCTGAATTGTCTGATGGCAACCCAGAGGAACTGATGGATGCTTAAGGGACAGAGGAGTGGGAAGGGGGAGAGAGATGGAGGAAGATAAGGTGAGAGGAACAGACAGGACCAGAGGGGAGGAGCCTAGTGAGGTCATGAAGAGTGATAAGGGAAAAAGGGAAGTGGCCAGCCAGGTGAGGTCATGACAGACAAGTACTAGGTGATGATGCATACACCTGAAGGGGGTGCCAAATTGGCTGGGAGCATGACTTGTAAGGGTCCTTGCAAGGGTTCCTTAGGGGTTTTATAAACCTTGGTTGAGGTTTGCTTTCTCAGTTTCTGCTGGGATTTTTTATTTAGAGTGGATCTCAGCACAGTGTTGGCAACTTGGACTGATTTTGTTTACACCACAAGGTAAGGTATTGCAACTCTAGGGACTGGGCCTCCAGGCCCTGAGGGTTAGGTTTACCAATACTAAAGTTTCCAGAGGACTACATAGAAATATTTGTGGCTTCAGTTTGAAAGAAGAGTTTTTTATGCCTGGTGGAGACTAGAAAATAAATTATTTAAAGGATTAATAAGGGTGACTAAGAGAATATGGGCTTTGGGGCCTGCTGACCGCATGGAGACCGTGTGGCACACCAGGCCCAGTTGAGTATGTGTGGCATTTGACTGGTTTTGAACATTGGGTTTAACAAGAATAATGTTTATGTTCAGCATTTTAAAGGATTCACAAGTACAGGCTTTTTTTTTCTTTTTTTTAAAGAGAAATTGTAGGTATTTATAATGAGCAGTTAGGGGCTGGTGAAGCATATTCAAGCTTGTAGTGGCTTACTAGTTGGATATTGTTTGTTGAAAAAATGGAGCATTCCTTTCTCACAGAGTTTGGGAAGGTGTTTTGGTATGCTGGAGGTTAGCTTTTTAAATGGAATGGTGTTTTAGTAGCATTTATACTTTAAAAAAGAGCTCATGCTTGGCATTTGCTTGGCTTTTGTGTTAAAGCTGAGTGGTGAGATTGTTTGCAGAGGTCGATACTGTTTTAGGATGGGACTTTAGATTAGTGATGTTAATGTGGGGACAGTCCGTGAAGTATGTCTCACCCGGTTATGATTTTGAATGCAGCCGTGGAATTTATTTTGGAATTTATGGTGGCCCCCTCTTGTTATTTCCCTGCCCACCTGTGATTCCATTGGAGAGGGACAGGTGGAGTGATGGGGTTGTGGGTCTCTCCCATGCCTGTCAGGAGCCTTAGTCACAGTTTTAATTGGGCGAGTGCAAGGGCAGAGGTCCTAGTGCCTGGGGATGATGACAGGTCAAATCTGTGTCTCACACAGGTAGTTTTTCAGCTCTGGCCCCTCCTGGGCCATAGGTTTTAGGCACTGGTCAGAGGGAAAAGCCCTGGGCCAGTTGTCTAGGTGCAGCTTGCCACAGGAGCAAGCCTTTGGGTGGGCTGAGGGAACAAGCAAGTTGCCCAAGGGATGGAGGGTGACAGAAGAAAACCCAGCAGTGATTTGGGAAGGGATTGTGCCCACATCTATGGCTGGAGATCTGACCATTCTGATGATGGGATGCAGGCACCTGCCCGGGGGCATTGGGGATGGCAGCAAGCTGGCGGCCAATATGGAACCGGGTTGCATTGATGATACACGTTGGGGGATGAGGGAGAAGGCGATTTGGGGTGAAGTGATGGAAAGGGACACAAACCAGCATTGGATGGTGTAGAGTTTTTGGGAGGGCATGACTTGGCCCTAGGTGCATTAGGCCACAGCCACATGGTGTGGCATCTGATATCATCACTGCATGGCTCACAGGTGGCAAGTTTTTTTCATGAGTTTGGATGGTAGCAAACAAACACATATTTTACAGGACCCCAATGGAACTAGCTAAGGTGTCTTGTGAAAACTGCTCAAAAGTGCAAAGCAGTAAGCCTCCTCAGTAGAAGATTAAACTGGAATGTCATAATTTCTCTTTTGCAAGGGGTCCTAAAAGGCTACGAGTACCTATCTCTTTTGAAAGTGGAAGGTTTACTCTAACAAAAGACTTCGGATGGAATTGATATTTTTGGTTTTCTTATTATACGGGTTCATGTGTCTCCTAAATGGCTTGCTAGAGCCTGACCACAGGCATAGCTTCTGATGTCAGAAGCATGACCCGAGGATGATGGGACCCGCACGGTGGAGCCATACTTGAAAAGCAGGCCCCATTGAGAACCTGAGACTGATTTTAGGAGTTTTTTTTGATAATTTGCAGGTTACGAGGTAGCAAGGTGGGGGCCAGGAGGAGAAGGGATGAAGTTTTTCTATAGGAACAGGGGAGGAGCCAATCAATAATTGGGGGCACTGGCCTGGAAGAGAGTCCACAGGCTTGGCACTTGGTCACTGGTAATATAAGGGGATGTTTTGACAGAGGGGATCCATAGGGTGATATGCAGATCAGACACAACTGTGGCAGGAGTATAGGTTTAAATTGGGGTACAGGAAGTAATGGGGATGGCTGGAACAAGAATGGCCCCCCTCCACCACCCATTGTTTGGGGTCAGTGTAGTGAGTGCCCCTGCCCAGACCTTGGTATGGATAATAAGGAGTCCGGATGTTTTAGTGCCATAAAAGGGGAGGTGGAGAGGTGTTTCTATTTACCCATGGATATAGGGAGAAAACACCCACTAGAGTGGAGAGAGATGGGAACTTCCTGACGTCTACGCTTTTCTCTTCTTTACCTTGATGTTAAGTATTCATTCACAGATCATGGCACCTAAGAAGGTAACCCCTACAGCCTGCAGTGCCCACCTGAGATCGGAGGCAGCTGCGCTGATGGCCAAGATGACCGAGCTGATAGGCAAGACAGCAAAAAAGGAGGAAGAAGAGCTGGCCGAGAGGAAGTGTAAACAGCCAGCTGGGCCAAGGGGCAAGGGGGCTGGAGGTAAGCACCCTAGGGGACCAGCCCCAGATTCAGAGCCCGCTTCTATCCCAGAACTCACATCAGAACCAACAGATCTGGATGCCAATGGGGGTAAGGATACATGGGAACCTACAGGGAAAGGCAGTTTGAAGGAATATATGGAAGGGTTGTTAGTGGAGATGGAGGATAAGGGGCTGGGCACCATGGAGAAGATTTTGGAAGAATTTAGGAGAGAAAAGGAGGTAAGGGGAAGCCTAAGGGGTTGTAGGGAGACATGGCCAGGGGCAGGAAGCTCTATGACACCCCTTTTGGTTTCTCCTTGGGAGACCACATACCAGCCTCCATAAAAGATAAGATTTGGAAAGGGGAGTATGTGGATACATTTGGCCTTTTAGACAAAAAGATGGCCAAGAAATATGAGCAAAAGGAGACGGTGGGAAAATCTGAAATGGCTGTGGCACTAGCAGTGGGAGGACATAAAGAGGAGGAAGCCATGTATAAAGGAAATAACCTGGACACCTGGCAAGCAGTTTTCTTGATATACAGTGCTATTTTATTGGAAAAGAAGCCAGACTTAGCTACCCGCCCCCCGCTGACATATGCAGCCATTATTAGGGATGCCTTTAAGATGCAGAAAGGATACAGATGGCTGGAAGATGATGAGGCAGTCCAGCAGTGGATGGCTTCAAGGGAGATCTGAGATGGGATTGCTTTCATTCCAAATTATGGGTGAGGACCTTGTCTACCCAGGTGGGGGTGGCATCAGAAGCAGGCAAAAAGGTAGCCGGTCAGGGGGTGATCAAGTTTAAATCATGCTGGACTTTTAACAGAGCATCATACACCTGGGCCAACCGTAAGTTCAAACATACCTGCTCTAAGTGTGGGGGAATGTACCAGGTGGTAAAGTGTAGACACATCTCTGATCGATTTGGGGGTGAGTGGGCAAGAGCAGCCCTTTTGGGAGGGTCAGAGGGTACATGTGAGAATTTTGGGAGCAGGGGTAGGGGTTCTGGGAATGGGTAGGGTACAATTCCACTATGATTGGAATGGATATTCCAGCAGCAAAGGTTTTACAATGGGGTTTCACTGGCCAGAACACCACTAAAACAGGAGGTAGTGAGGGCATGGACAGCAGACTACCCAGATCATGAAGGGTAGGTTTTGCTGAGGGAGGGTTTATACAGGGGTTTTTTGTTAAAGTTCCAAGGGGACAGGAAGAGAGCTAGGGCCAGGAACCTGTCTTCAGTGAAGGGGAAAAGAGGGCATGGTGCATCAGAAAATTGGAAAAAAGAAGCCCGCTGGCAGAGTAGTAGGACCTTTCAAGGCTCCGCCATGTGGTCAATTTTGGATATCCCCTTTGGGACTGGTGCCCAAAAAACAACCGGGATGGCATGGTTGGCAAAAACAGAGATAGAATCAGCATTCTGTCCTCTACCCTTCTGACCAGAGGATTGGGACTTACTGGGTTTCCAATTTGAGGGCAGATTTTATTTTGAGAATGCCATGCCCATGGGGTGCTCGGTAGCCTGCTCCACCTTTGAGGCATTTAGCACATGGGTGCAGTGGGTGTTCAAGTGCAGGTATGGGCACAACTGGGTAGTACATTACCTGGATGATTTCTTGCTCATAGGGAAATCCAGGAGAGAGGCACAAAAGATGCTGGGAGATTTTCAGGCTTTATGCATAGCAATCGGTATCCCCCTGCAAAAAGGAAGACAGAAGGGCCCACCAGGTTCATTGAGTTCCTGGGAATTTAATTGGATATGGTAGGGGAATGTTTTTAGCTGCCTCAAGCTAAAGTGGGAAAACTGAAGGAGCTCTTCAGCTAGGTATTGGGTAGGACAAGGGTGCCATTGGTAGTGAGACAGCAACTGCTGGGCCATCTTAATTTTGCATGTAAGGTGATCCACCCAGGCAGAAGCCAGATTTAGCTATCTCCCTACTGTCATACGCAGCCATTATCAGGGATGCCTTTAAGTAGCAGAAAGGGTACGGATGGCTAGAAGATGAGGCATTCCAGCAGCGGATGGCTTCAAAGAGAGATCTGAGATGGGACTGCTCTCATTCTGAGTTATGGGTGAGGACCTTGTCCACCCAGATGGGGGTGGCATCAGAAGCGGGAAAAAAGGTAGCCAGTCAGGGGGTGACCGAGTTTAAATCATGCCGGCTTTTAACAGAGCTGCGTACACCTGGGTCAACTGTAAGTTCAAGCATACCTACTCTAAGTGTGGGGGAATGCATCATGTGGCAAAGTGAAGAAACACCTCTGATCAATATTGCGGTGTGAGTGGGCAAGAACATACCTTTTGAGGGGTCAGGGGTGAAGGACAGAATGTGAGAATTTTGGGAACAGGGGGTAGGGGTTCCGGGAATGGGTGGGGTGCAATTCCAACTATGGTTGGAACTGATATTCCAGCAGTAAAGGTTTTACAATGGGGTGTCGCTGGCCAGAACATCAATAAAACAGGAGGTAGTCGGGGCATGGACAGCAGATTACCCGGATCATGAAGGGTAGGTTTTGCTGAGGGAGGGTTTTTTGTTAAAGTTCTGAGGGGCAGGAAGAAGATTAGGGTCAAGAACCTGTCTTTGGTGAAGGGAACAGAGGGCAAAGTGTGTTGGAAAATCGGAAAAAAGAAGGCCGCTGGCAGAGTAGAAGGGTCTTTCAAGGCTCCCCGTGTGGTCAATTTTGGATATCATCTTTGAGACTGGTGCCCAAAAAACAACCGGTGAGTACCAGCTGATTCACCACCTGTCATATCTGGAAGGCACTTTGATGAATGATGGTATCCATGACAAGGACAGTGCAGTGTCATAAGCATTCCTTCAATTTAGCCGTGCTGCTTATCAAGGCGGTACAGGGGGCATGGTTGGCAAAAACAGATATTGAATAAGCATTCTACCTTCTACCCATCTGACCAGAGGATTGGGACTTACTGGGTTTTCAATTTGGGGGCGGATTTTATTTTGGCAAGGCCATGTCCAAGGGGTGCTCGGTAGCCTGCTCCACCTTTGAGGCATTTAGCACATGGGTGCAATGGGTGTTCAGGTGCAGGTATGGGCACAGCTGGGTAGTGCATTACCTGGATGATTTCTTGCTCATAGGGAAATCCAGGACAGAGGTACAGAGCATGCTGGGAGATTTTCAGGTTTTATGTATAGCAATTGGTATCCCCCTGGCAGAAGGGAAGACAGAAGGGCCCACCAGGGTGATTGAGTTCCTGGGAACTGAGTTTGATAAGGTGGGGGAATGTTTTTGGCTACCACAAGCCAAAGTGGGGAAACTGAAGGAGCTCATCAGCCAGTTATTGGGTAGGAGAAGGCTGCCATTGGTAGTGATACAGCAATTGCTGGGCCATCTCAATTTTGCTTGTAAGGTGATCTGCCAAGGCAGAGTTTTCATGCGGTGATTAGGCCAGGCCATGAGCAAGGCAACGTGGCTGCAACATTGGGTTGACATCATAAAAGGGGTACAGGAGGACCTCTTGGTGTGGAAGGATTTTTTGGAGGAGTACAATGGAGTGAACGTTTGGCAGGAGGATTGGGTAGACAGCGAAGCTTTGCATTTATACACAGATGCCTCAGGTGCATCAGGCTTCAGGGCGTTCAGTGGGGGCAGGTGGATGGCAGAACCATGACCCATCAGTTGGAAAGCTCAGGGTTTATAGAAGGACATTACAGTCTTTGAGATTTTCCCTATTTGGGTAGTGTTAGTGGTATGGTGGAGGGAGATGAGAAACAGAAAGGTGATGTTCTAGTGCGACAACAAAGGGGTGGTAGAAGTAATTAACAGGCCAATGGGACACACTGAGATGGTGACTAGGGTAGCCAGACAACTGGTGCTGCTAGGACTGCACTTGAACCTTTCCTTCAGGGAGAGGCATGTAGAAGGGGTAAAGAATGAGATTGCTGACAGCCTTTCATGTTTGCAGCTGGGCAGGTTCAAGAGGCTGGCCCCTCAAGCAGAGATGGTGAAAACACCAATACCAGAACATCTGTGGGAAATTGGGTGGGAAGACCTCGAATGTTTCACCTGAGTTCCTGGTTGGCCAACATTCTGAGGGCCCATGAAGGTGCGTGGGAAGCCTTCCAAGTGTTTCAGTTGCAGCAGGGAATGGTGGTAACTGCACCGCCCTCGGAAGAACAGATAATGAGATTTATGGTGGATAAATGGGAAAGGGGAATGGCCTGCTCTTCCATGACAGTACTGCTAGCGGGCATAGGATGAGTCTGCATTTCCAAGGGTTAACCTGAGCTCAAACAGAAGTAAAAAAGGTATGAAGCATGCTCCTGGGGTGGCAGATGGAGCAGGGCCCGCATACAGACACATGCAGACCCATAACATTCTAGTGGCAGTCATCGGGTGCTGGGGGCCATATGTCACTCAGCATCCGAGGCCTGTCTTTTCCAGGCAGTATTCACATTACTGTACAGGGAGGCCTTCTGGGTGGGCAAGTTGGTGGCAAAAAGTAAAGGTGACATGGAGGGAGGTCTACAGTGGGAGAACATTCCATTTTTCAAGGAAGAAGAAGCCAGAAGGTGAAGAAAGGAAACATATTCAATTCAGTGCTTTAGAGTAACTGGTAATTGCTATTTTTCTTTTAAACTTAGATTGTGGGCTTTTAGTGACACTGTACTTTCTTTGTTGTCTTTACTTATAACTGTTTTTGGGCTGCTGAAAATTTAAAACATAGTGGTGGTGTAATTCTGTGCTGTCTTTAATTGCTGCAAATTTTTGCGCCCCAACTCTTAATTATATGCCCTGTTAAATCTGATTGACAGGAGCTAAACACAGGGTACAGTAAGGGTGTGAAGTAGGAGGGCATAAAGGGAAAGAAGCCCACCCTCAGCACGACAAGTGTTTTGACTCATTTATTTATTTATTGGTTTCTTTTTTTTTTATCTTTTTTAAAGAAAATTATCTGAGGATCAGTGGCAGGATTTTTAGGACAGTAAATTAATAAAAAGGGAACTAGGAGAGCTTCAGTAGCAGACAAGTAGTGGAATTGCAGTATAATGTGGGAAGTGGTGCAATGCAGTGGCTGTGTGGCAGCCATATTCAGGCAGACCTTCTGGACACTGAGGTGCTGCCATATCTGCATGCATCTCTCTGGACTGTGGGATGAGGTAGCCAGACTCAGAGCAGAAGTAAACTGTGTCAGGCGTACCATCACCCCTATCCAGAGACCACCCAGTTCAAAGCAACTGCCTCAAAGGATGCCAAGAACGAAGAGCACTTGGATGACAGCGGGCTCAGGGACGGTTATAGCAGTCAGGCAGAGGCACATCCCAGATCCTATTCCACTCAAGAACTCATATGCCACACTGGCAAACGAGGACAACCAAATAGAGGTACCCAGAGAAGTGGAAGGAAAGGATGTGGAGGTTAGCCAAGGAGGTGACCTCAGCGGGGAAAGCAGTGGATCCCAGAGGACAAGGAAGTGAATCCTGGTGGGGGACTCCATCATAAGAGGGATCCAGCTAGGAACACAGGAGGGGGAGGACAGGGAGGTGAGGTGCCTAACAGGTGTCACGGCATGGAGGGATGGAAGGAAGATCCTGGTGATCACTGGGAAGGCAAGATGGGAGGGTGAGCTGGATGTCATTATCCACCTAGGTACTAATGACCTGGCAAATGGGGAGCCAAAGAAAGTTCAGGAAGAGTTTAGGAAATTGGGGAGGGGTCTCAAGCAAGTAGCTACTTCTGTCACTTTCTCAGAAGTACTACCTGTGAGAGACAGGGAGCATAGGAGTGCATGTACCAGGAACTTTAACTCATGGTTGAAGAACTGGTGCTGTAAGGAAGGTTTGGATTCATTGGTGACTGGGGACCCACCTGGAGGATGGAGGTTTGTTCAAGCCCGAGCCGCATCCGCATCCATCCTGGAGGGAATCCAAGCACTCAATGATAAGTTTAAATGCTACATTGACAAGCATTTAAACTAGCAAAGGGGGGTGGCAGGCCAGCAAGGAGGGTACCTGCTTGCTCACCCCCCACAGCTAGCAGTGGAACCAGTGAATCAGAGGAGTGGCTATCTCTGCAAAGCAGTGTGCAAAAGATGGAGATTAGTGCCCAAGAGGTGGATAGGCAGAAAAGGGGCAAAATTCAGCAGAAGGGCAGACAGCAAGGAGTACCAGGGATAAAGGACAACCAAGGAAGGGGCTGGAGTAGAACAGCAAAACAGTCTAGGGAGGTCAAATCATGGATAGCCATGTGTGCAAATGCCAAGAGCCTTAGCAACAAGATGGAAGATCTGGAGGCTGTCATGGTGCAGTCAGACCTGGACATTGTGGCCATCACTGAAACCTGGTGTAATGATAACCATGACTGGGAGATGGCCATACCTGGCTACAACATATTCAGAAGAGACAGAGCAGGCAAGAAGGGAGGAGGAGTGGCACTGTATGTGAAAAATGACATAAGGGCCACAGAGATCCAGGAGGAACAAAATGGGGGAGAGATACTGTGGGTTAAGCTGGAAAGGAAAATGGGAACAGCCATCCGCACAGGTGTGGTCTATAGACCACCAGCCCAGGAGGAAGAAACAGTAGGGAGTTGATGCTAGCCATCCAAAGGATGGCAGACAAGGGTGAGGTAGTACTGGTTGGAGACTTCATATTCCAGATGTGGACTGGAGCATCCCAGCAGCAGCAGCATCAAATAGGAGCAGATTTATCCTGGACTCCTTCAGGGTGCCTTCCTCAAGCAACTGGTCATGGAACCAACTCGGCAGAGAAGGCAATACTGGACCTTGTGCTCACAAACAGGGACAGTGTGATGGCGTAACAGTGGGGAGCACCTGGGAGAACAGTGACCACCAGTCATTGTGGTTTGAAATCCAGAAGAGCATAACCAAACCACACAAAAACACGTATCCTGGATTTTAGGGGGGCAGACTTCGGGAAAATGGGGAGATACTTGAAAGAGGCATTAAGGGGAATGGGACAGGAATCAGGGGTTGAGGAACAGTGGACAGTATTTAAAATGGGGATTACAAGAACAACAGAATTATGCATTAAGCAGGTTACAAAAGGAAAAGGAAGAGGAGACCATCATGGTTTTCCAAAGAGGTAGCAAAGAATGTGAAAGCCAAAAAGATTGCATTCAGGCAATACAAAAAGACACAGGCAGAAGGGGATAGGGAGAAGTACCAGGAGAAGCAAAGGGAGGCAGGGAGGTCAGTAAGGGAAGCCAAAGCTCAGACAGAAGAACATTGCAAAATCAGTGGGTAGAGGGACAAAACCTTTACAGGTACATAAGTGAAAAAGAAAGACAAAGGAGGGATAGTGAGACTGAAGGGGAGGATGGGGCCACGTGGAGGATGACAACAGTAAAGCTGACATATTGAACAGGTATTTCTGCTCAGTCTTTACTGAGGAAGAGGAGGGTAATGGATCTGAAGGAGTACAAGGGGTGAGAATGGTACAGAAATGGACACAAGTCCCTTTACAAGAAAGGGTCCTGAAGGAACTGGAAGTAATAAGAGTTGATAAAGCAATGGGGCCAGATGGGGTGCACCCAGGGTCCTTAAAGAACTAAGAGGTGGTTCTGAACCTCTGGCTATCCTGTTTAGCCGATCACTGGAAACAGGGAGGTACCCAAAGACTGGAGGACAGCAGATGTAGTCCCTTATACAAAAGCGGGAACAAAGAGGAAGCAGGGAACTACAGACCAGTCAGCCTCACCTCGGTAGTGGGGAAGATCATGGAAGCACTACTGAAGGAGAGATTGGTGGAACAACTGGTTGTCAATGGACTACAGGACCCAAGGCAGCATGGTTTCACCAGGGGAGGTCATGTCAGACCAACCTCATTGAATTTTTTGACTTGATGACTAGGGAGGTGGATCAGGGAGGGCAGTGGACATGGCCTATCTGGACTTCAGCAAAGCCTTTGACACTGTGCCACATAGAAGCACTTACACAAACTGGGGAATATGGGTGTGGACAGACAGTAGTGTGGTGGGTGGTAACTGGCTGGGTGGCAGGACACAGAGGATGGTGTAAATGGCTGTCACTCCACAGAGGGAAGAGTGACCAGTGGGTACCACAGAGATCAGTGCTGGGACGGTCCTATTCATCATCTTCATCAGTGACATTGCACAGGACCTAGAAGGCAGAATTTCACTGTTCGCTGATGACACAAAGCTCTAACAGAGTAGACACACCAGAGGGTGTAGACAGAATGAGAAGGACCTGCAGAAACTTGAAGAATGGTCAGGGTTTGGCAGTTGAAATTCAATGCAAAGAAGTGCAAGATAATGCATATGGGGCACAAAACCCTGGCACAATATATCAGTTGGAGGGTGAGGATATAGCATGCACCAAGCAGGAAAGGGATCTTGGGGTTATCATCTCTGATGACCCCAAGGTAGGGAAACAGTGTGGCAAGGCAGCAGGTAAAGAAATAGGATGCTGGGATGCATAGGCAGGGGCATCACCAGCAGGAAAAGGGAGGTCATAATTCTGTTATTCAAGACACTAGTGAGGCCCCACCTGGAGTACAGTGTACAGTTCTGGAGACCATACCTACGTAAGGACATAGACAGGGTAGAGAAAGTTCAGAGGAGGGCAACAAAGATGGTGAATGGATTGCATCACAAGTCCTATGAAGACAGGTTGAAGGAATTGAACATGTACTCCCTGGAGGAGAGGAGGGAGAGAGGGGATATGATAGAGACATACAAGTATCTCACAGGGAGCAACAGGGTGCAGGAATGCACTATTTTTAAGTGAAAAAGTTGTTCCAGGACTAGAGGGCATGGGATGAAGTTGGAGGGAGGACGATTCTGAGGAAACATGAGGAAGAATTTCTTCACAGAACGGGTGGTGGACAAGTGGAACACCATGCCAGAGGAAGTGGTGGGGGCTAAAACAATCACGGGATTTAAGAATGCATGGGATAGACATAAAGGAATTCTGGAGGTCAGGGGTAAGGGGCAACAGGCTTCTAGGAAAACATAAACTGAACTTTCAAGCTCAAATGGGCAGACTGGGTGGGCCATAGGCCCTTATCTGCCGACACTGTCTATGTATCTATGTATCTATGTATCTATGTAAGGAGGGCCTGCAGATTTGGTTGCCATGATCAAAGATGGACCAGATGGGTTGAGGCACCTGGGTGCACATCCCATGCAGTGTGGAGGGGCAGGTCTGTGCAGTGGAAGCCACAGAGAAAAAATGGAGCATCCGACTGGCAGGCATGGGTGCCTGGTTTCAACATGAGAACAGGCGGGAGGGCTGTTGAAGAGGACATTGGCATTTAGGGGGCATGACCCAGCACAGTTCTCCATGCATTCTTTTAGAATTAGAGTGGCTTCAGAATTAGCCCAGGAGGGCGAAATCTGCAGAAGAAGTAAAGGAGTTGGGCCGCTGACAATCCGACTGTTACAAGCACTATATCAGACCTTGAAGTTATCTCTTTGTGTTTTCCCTTCTATTAAAAGGTGATGGGTGGCAATGGATTATGTGGATCCTGGGACACTCCTATGTCTAACGGGCAGAGGAGCACATGGCAAACAGCCAAGGTTGAGGGAGTTTGCAAGAGGACTCAGAAGCCCACAGATATGATGGAAAGGGATTCGGGGAATGTGCTGATCTCAATTGCTACCCATTTTGGAGGAACTTAAATTGTTTTGGGGCAGGCCAGATATATTATTTATCTACCTTTGGGACAACTACTTAGGGAAGACACTATGGGGGCCCTGTTGATAGCTATCATGGCAAATTTGCAGATCATAAAGAGTTGGTGGACTGGGGTGGAGATTGTGTGGTCTGACATTATATCAAGGAGGGTTTGGCATCAGGCAGCCAGCATTAGAGCAATTGAAAGAGCCCAGAAATGGGTAAATAAGAGAGTGGCAGCTTTCCTAAAGGGGATGAGGTCAGCTGTGTTCCACACCTGGGCATTAATTTTGACAAGCCACACCTTTATAGGGGGGGATGGGGTGCATTTATCTGATAGAGGTTTGGCAGTATTTTGACTGGCTCTGGCAGGTAGCTGTGGTAAAGCTATGGTAGAGCTAGGTCCCTGCAAGGGGGGGAGCAGCTCCACCATCCAACACAAGCTGGAGGTGGGGGCTAGTGGAAAGGGAATTAGGGGATAGGAGGGAGGGGCCTAGAGGAAAGGGTGAAAAAGGCTGCTGGGGGAAGTGGGGAGGACACACGAGCTGGGGTAGGCACCTGGACATGTTTAGAGGGGGTAGGGGTAGATAGAATGGCTAGGAGTTGGGTCTATGGCATATGGACCTAGCTAAAGTACAGGGAGGAAAGATTGGTGGTCAGTGTTGGGGGGGGGGCGGATGAGGCATCTGGACCCTGAGAGAAGAAGGAGAAATGGGGAATTCAATGCAAGATTGAATTGTGTATTAATATGTATAATTGTAATAAACTGTTGTGAATAAACTATCATGTGTAAATATGATTGATGTATGCTGATGTATATAATGTTAGACTGGTGTAAATTAATCATTTTGTCTTTGTGCACCTATTTTACTTGGTTTGGACATTCAAATAATTTCAGAGGTAGTGATCATGGGACAAGTAGTGTTGCCAATAAAAGGCAACCTGAATTGTCTGATGGCAGCCCAGAGGAAATGAAGGAAGCTTAAGAGATAGAGGAGGGGGAAGGGGAGAGAGATAGGAGGAGTGAATGTAAGGTGAGAGGAACAGACAGGGCCAGGGGGAGGAACTTAGTGATGTCACAAGGAGTGACAAGGGAAAAAGGGGAGAGGCCAATGAGGTCATGATGGACAGGTGCTAGGTGATGATACATACACCTGAAGGGGGTGCTGGATTGGCAGGGGGCATGGCTTGTAGGGGTCCTTGCAAGGGGTCCTTAGCAGCTTTATAAGCCTTGGCTGAGGTTTGCTCTCCCTCTTTCAGCTGGAATTTTTTGTTTTCCCACCAATGCACCCTGACACAGGAAGAGGGATTGAGAAAAGAAGGGCATGCAAGAGAAAATGAGTGGTATGGAGTACTGAGGGTCCTGGGCAGGTGGACAGTTCCTGCTATACTGGGGAGGTGCTGGAAGAGCATGCGGATAGGTCAAAAAGGAAAGGAAGAGCTGGTAAAAAGGAAGGGTATGTGATGAAATGAAAGGGAATTAGGGAATAGGAGGGAGGGGCCTAGAGGGAAGTGGGGACAAGCAGGGCTGGGGGGAAGTGGGAGTGTGCACGGGCCAGGGGTAGGCACCTGGACATGTTTAGACAGGGAGGAGGGTTAGATAGAATGGCTAGGGGTCATGTCTATGGTATCCAGACCTAGCTAAAGTACAGGGAGGGAAGATTGGTGGTCTGTGGCTGGGAGTCAGATGAGGCATCTGGACCCCAAGAGGAAAAGAAGGAGAAAAGGGTAATTCAATACAATATTAAATTGTGTATTAATATGGATAGTTGTAATAAACTGTTGTGAATAAACTGTCATATGTAAATACGATTGACGTATGCAGATGTATATAATGTTACTGTGGTGTAAATTAATCATTTTGCCTTCGTGCACCCATTTTACTTGGTTTGGACATTAGAATCATTTCAGAGGGGGTGATCATGGGACAATCACAGATTCACAGCCAATTATTCTGTCTGACTCACTAAAACAAGTGGTAAGTGCTAGTCAGGAGCATAACACTTTGCAGTCACTGACACCTTTATGTGCCAGTCTGTCTGCCTATCATGAACACTGAACATTTGCAAACAACATTTAGAAGAATGTTACAGAGTTCATGATGGCTATACTAAATACATTGGAGCATGAACACATTCCAGAACAATGGTATTTCACAGTCAACTATGCGTCAAAATATATTTGCCTGTCTTGTGGAGATGTCGATCGAGAAGTTACTAATGATAGGCTGTGGATTTACTCTTTATGTTCCACATGAAAGGCCGTCAAGTTGAGGCAACTATTTAGCCATGCAACATTCTGCTGGGAAAGCTGAAGGTGTGGTAGAAGCTGTACACATTCCCAGCGAATCAGATGTTCTTCCAACTACCTTCACCTTGTCCTACAATGATTTGACTCACATGGACTCAAAGTTGTAATGCTGATCACATACTTTATTGCAGGTAGAGTCGTGCTTGGTCATACTTGTTTTGACACCCATGCCATCATTTTCCACCATGGAGCTTCTGTACATTCTGGCCATTATGTTACTTGGCTCAAATACAGTGGTGGGTGCGTAGAGTGCAATGATACAGTATGGACCTTAAAAGAGAGACTACCAAACAGTCTCAAGGATGTGTACAGTATGTGCTTGTTCTCAAGAATTACAACCTAGAACAAGGTGCAGAAGAGAAGTTGAAGGACATGCCTTCCATGGGACTATGGTTCAATCATTTACAGAGATTTGCATTTGCTATTCAGTTCTGCATAGTGTCCGTGTCCAACATTAGCAGCACACAAATCTTCTTTAGTTGCCATGTTTATTTTTATTTTATTTCCTACTTGTTATGACAGAAGTGTCATCCTGATTCACTGCTTTATGAACAGTTCAAGTGGGCTCTAAGAAGGGTACTAAGCTATATGTGCAACCAGTTATTACGACACATAGTGTCACATTTAGCTGTTTATGATCTGTTTGTCCAGACATTAACACATACTGTGAATTGCTTCCAATGTTTATTTTTGGTTTTATTTTCTATATGTCATGACAGACGTGTTCTTGCGAGTCACTGCCCCATGTACAGTTTGAGTGGGCTTGTATGAGGGTGGCAAGCTGTACATATAATCAGTTATTATGACACATTTTAGTCACATGTAGATGTTTATGATCTGGTTCAACAATAACATCAGCACACATTGTAACTTTTGATGGCCAGTTAACCTTACTATTCACAATTATGTGGTTTTCATCTTACTGCTACTGTATACTCTTCTGTAACTTCACAACATACTGTATTACAAAGTATGACTCAGCTGTATATCTGTATTTAGCACTGAAAGAAAATAAAACATGTAAATATGATATGATGTTGTAAATGTCATCACATACAGCACCGTTAAAGGTTCTGACAATGTGTTTCTATGTGCTTCTGTATAAAGTACTTACTGATTTTCTATGCACAGAATTATGATTGCAAAAACATTTAGTCTTGTTCATTTATTAGGATTTGATTTCTGTTTGGATATTGAATTGTAATTGTTACAACTGCATTCATTACTATTTTGTTTAAATTTCTGTAAAATATATATATTTATGCAACAGGTGTCTGAATAAATCTGCACTGATAAATTCATTTATCTGTGCTACTATGTGGTGGATACATTTATTTATCCACATAGTAATTACATCATCACCCATTTGTCCACACAGAAACTACATCAGTAGTTCATTTATCTACACAGTTCTGTTCAGAATTCATTTAGAATGTTCGGCTTCAGAAGCAGTACTAACCATATTTAAATGTGAATAGCTTAAAAATGAAAAAAAGATAACATGGTACTGTGAGCACGAAAACTGTTCAGCACAAAATTATCTACAAAATGAATAATGTTTTATTTATATAAACCCTGTATATTGTATATGATTAACAAGAAAATAGAAGAAAATGTAATTTTTTGTTCACTTTTTTGACAAACAAATAAGAATAACTTTAAAACAAAAAATGATAGCATGGTACTGGGAGCACAAAAAATGTTCAGCTCAAAAATATCTACAAAATGAGTGGTGTTTCATTTATAGATACCATTTTTTTATATAATTAGCAAAAAACAGCATAAAATTCAATTTTCCTTTTCCTTTTTTTGACAAATTATTTACACCTACCAAAATCAAAATGTTCACACAACATCTAAACCTGTTGCGTAAATGGAATATGCAGTGGTTCAGTGTGTGATAATGCATTTATCTTGTACAGTTTCCAGTGACCTCTCGTAACTCTCACTCATGCCTTAGGCACTCGTGAGGTTACTTGAGGTCACTGGAAACTGTACAAGAAAATGCATTATCACACACTGAACCACTGCATATCCCATATATATATATATATATATATATATATATATATATATTCCCCTAGTATGCTGCTCATATTGTTTTTCTGCTTTTTCATAGGAGCACCTTTATTAAGGGGTTGAATGTGGAATTTTCCAAGTACAGTCTTGTAAATAGTTCAACATAGTTTACACAAGGTGTACCGTATATGTGTGGCTAGTAGTCATCCATGTTACCCTTTCATTAGATGACAGACTGACATAAGTCACATTCTTCGTTTGTTCAGTTTTATTCCCAGTATTTTTTTTTTTTTGCCAATTCCAGGAACATGTTCTAATTTTGCACTAATTGCAATTGGCTGTTTTTCTAAACAAAAAATGTTATTTGTGGCTTCCTGTGTCTTCCTTCATGAAATGTAAGTTTAGCTACTGTGTAGATTTATTACTGTGTTCTTTTACAGTATACTTAACACATCATTGTTGTGCATGCCATCTGCTTCATTACAGTGTCTATTAAGAAACGCACATGTTTAATAATGCATAGAAAGCATATACCATTGGTGTATTTTAATTATTAGCAGAAAGGTGCAACAACCTTTCAATATCGGCAAAAACAATAACAGTACTCACTGGGGCAATAACGAGAAGCTCTTATGCTGCAATCATTTTCATATGCAAGTAATTTCAATTGTAGACCTTTATATCAAAATATGCAGAAATGATGTTTCTTGTATATATCTTCTCAAAAAGGTAGAAAATTCTTTGCCAAAAAATGTCATTAATGCAACAGTTAGGGTTGATATTAAAGTGACAAAAGAAGGGAATTGTGATGTTTGGTTTCCAACACTAACTCTGCATTACCCTCCCCCCCAAACACACACACACACACACACACACACACACACACACACAGCAGCAGAAGGGGCAAGGCAACATAAGCAACCAGAGACAGCTATCACCATGTAAGACAAACAACATTCAACTCTCTGATGATAACACAAGAAACATCCATCATCATGGTCCACCAGGTGTATGAGGTCCACTACCATGCCAGTGTGTTTGGGGGATGCCCACATGCTGGGCACCATGGGGGCACTGGGGGCACCACATCCCAAACTGCTTCTTATAGACCTACCAGGATGATGCCAGGGATGTGGGTGATGGGCACTGCATAGGGAGGACTGCTTGGAGACTGCATGCAGGTCCCTCTCTCCATTCCCTTGCCATGGCAGCAGACACCTGGGCACCCTGCACCACATTTGCAAGGCAGGGGAACTCATACAGCAACGCTGTGGTGCTGGTGACAGTCCTCCAATCATCAATATGTCTCTCCATTCACTCGCCTATCCCCAGTGACAGTGGTAGCTTTCCAGTATGTCTCTGTTCCGGGTGCTGCTTCAACACAGTACCATGACAGCAGGTGTTCAAGCACCCCCCAAATACAGTGCCATGCCAGCAGACCTGATAATGGCTGATTGCAGTGCTGGCATTACCCCTTCCATCACCCATCTTACCACCACGACACCTGCCTATGCAGTGCCCCCAGGGTGTCCTGCATTTGGGTACACTCACCCCAACACACTGCCATGGCAGTGAACATCTGGGTGCCCTCTCAGCACAGTGGCATACACAGAGGAACTCATAGAGCCTCACTGTAGTACTGGTACCAACCCTCCCATTGCACATCTGTCTCCAACCAGCCCTCACTGAACACTTCCCTGTCTCTCACAACCCTGGCAGTCTCCTGGTGCTCAACACGTGGGCACCCCTACCACCAGAACAGAATGTCATGGCAGTGGACATCATACAACTCCATTGGCATGCTGCTGCCACACCTTCTGTCACTTATGTATGTCCCACCAGCCCTCTCTATTCAATCACCTGACCCCATGACTCTGGCAGACTCCTGGTAGGTCTCTGTCCTTGGTGCTGCCCCAACACACTGCCATGCTAGCAGACTTCCATACAATTCTGAAACACACTGACATGGTAGTGGATCTCTTACAGCCATTTTGGTGTGCTGGTGTTACTCTTCCAATCACCCATATCTGCTGACAAAGCACTGCTGTTATATTTTATCTTTTTATTTTGTCTGATATACCTTGATGTCATATATATTTTGTGTTGTTTGTAACTACTGAAGTCTTTACTTGCGAGTGTGAGTCTGTAGCATCCTAGGAGCCCTGTTGTCATAGCAACAGGCAGAGGAGCTGTACTTCGTTGCACAGCTCATTTTAAAAACTTCTGACTATAACAGTGTTAGCATATCTGGGGTAAAACTAAGCCCTGTATCTAGGTTTAGTACATTATCACTGCAATAAAAGAGCAAATTAATTACTTTCAGACTGGGAACGAAGCATGACCCCTCAGAGCACTTCCGGGGTACATTTGTAGTTAAAAACAGTGCCCTGTGGTGAGCACCAGCCCATATCTGCTGAGAAAGCACTGCTGTTATAGTTTATCTTTTTATTTTGTCTGATATACCTTGCTGTCATATATATTTTGTGTTGTTTGTAACTACTGAAGTCTTTACTCACTACTGCGAGTTTGTAGCATCCTAGGAGCCCTGTTGTCATAGCAACAGGCAGAGGAGCTGTACTTCATTGCACAGCTCATTTTAAAAACTTCTGACTATAACAGTGTCAGCATATCTGGGGTAAAACTAAGCCCTTTCTCTAGGTTTAGTACATTATCACTGCAATAAAAGAGCAAATTAATTACTTTCAGACTGGGAATGAAGCGTGACCCCTCAGAGCACTTCCGGGGTACATTTGTAGTTAATAACAGTGCCCTGCGGTGAGCAGGGTGAGCCTGAGCAGAGCAAAGCGCATCATCGGCTGCCAAGATACGAAAGACTGTATACAGCCAGCGCATGTTAAGTATGTTTGAGAGTTTGGGAGTTCGTAAGATCTTTGCAGATACTAATTAGGTCCCTGTGTCTACATAAACAAGGTAATTCAGCCTATACATCATCAGATTGATGGTTTACCATCTATCATTATATATTTGTCTTTAAAACCGATGAGCGTTGTATAAAAACATAAGTCTGTGATTGTGTGAAGGGTCATAACTATAACAATATGGCAAATCCTATTTCATTACATGAAGGAGAATACCTTGTTAGATGTAGAAACTGTTTAATGTATTTAATCACCCAGGAAGATCCAATAGATCACTTTGAATGTGATAAATGCATTCATAATGTTGAGTTAATAAATTAATTGAATTCCTTCACGGAAAGGTTATTACACTTGGAAAATAGCCAAAGAAATATGGCAGATAGATTAGGCACTAATTTAAATATACTGAATAATGAGACTTCCACTCCATTCACCATGACTGCACCCACATACAATCGTGTTAGTATCTCACCTAACCCTCAGTGCTATGTTCCGGACACATTTAATTTAATTGAACCTGAACTTAACATAAAAAAAAATAGTAAAAGAATTAGAGAGGAAGATGTATCTCATGATGGAGATGAAGAGTGGTACAACATACAATATACAAAACCAGCTAAAAAAGGTAGGCATGCCACAATATTTGACATCCCTCTTACAAATAGATTTTCCATACTACAAGCATTAGATACAAATTCAGAAAATAATTCAACACATCAACTAGCAGTAAATGATATCCCAGATGCTCTCACCCCTTTAGATAAAGATATTGGTAGTAAAGACATTATCCCAGGGTATGATACCAACCACTGTGATAGTAGAATTCTCGTAAACATGGAATCTGACAATAATACACAGCTACACCACAGGAATTTATTGGTAATAGGGGATTCCATGATCAAAAAACTAGACAGGACTATTTGTAATCCTGATAAATCATATCAAACTTTGTCTGCTTTTAGTGGGATGAAAATTGCGGATCTAACATGCATGTGTAAAACAATGGTCCATGATTTGGGCCCTAATCCCCTTGTTTTAACACATGTGGGTACTAATAATATGTTCAAAGATTCCCTTCTGGAGATTGAAAAAGACATGGTTGCTCTAGTTAATACATTGATCAATCTGGGATGCAATGTTATGATTTTGGAGGTACTGCCCATTCCAAAAGCTACCCTACGAATTAATCAAAAAATACATAAATTCAATGACTGGTTGAGATCTTGGACATTAAAACAGGAGATTTACTGTATACCTCACTGGGAAGATTTTCATCTTCAAGATGATTTATTCTGTCATGACGGATTACATCTAAGCAAAAAAGGAAATGATACACTAGGGTCGCATCTTACCCGTTCTCTAGATATATATTTAAACTAGTATTGGGGGGGACAGGATGAGCTTCTTGGTAATAACAATCAATCAAGGCATAGAAACATTACTCCATTTCCTTTGAATACTACTGTATTAGCTAATAATACTCAATCCCCACCTACGAATACTAATGATATAAAAGTATTACTACTTAACGCTAGAAGTCTGACACATAAAATTGAAGAACTAAAATATACAATGCACAAAGAGAATATCTCTATCTGTGGGGTTACTGAAACCTGGTTCCAGGACGATAGTTGGAACGTTGATATACCAGGGTTTAATAAGATAATTAAAAATCGGAAAGACAAACAAGGTGGGGGGGATTGCACTATATATTTCTGAAGAATATATATTTCATTGTAATAACTCCAACATCTGGACAGACATTGATAGTGAAATAATATGGGCAGAAATTATCTTACCATTATTTAAACTGTGTATTTGTTTGGCCTATAGATCACCTAATTTAAGTAAGGAACAGAATACTAACTTCATAAAATCGATCAATAATTTTGACCTAAAATCATATTATATACTTATGGGTGATTTCAATTTTCCCAATATAGACTGGATTAAGCATACGTGGAGGGGCAATACTGAAAAAGACTTTCTTGATATAACAATTAATCAAAATTTAGAGCAAATAATTCAACATGGTACAAGAAGTAATAACATCATTGATATTGTGCTGACTAATATGGGAACTTTAGTTCATGATGCTAGAATATTAGAACCCCTGGGAAATAGTGATCATAACATGATCCAATTCCTCATACAGACGAGGGTTACAGAGACCAAAGGAATAACCATAACCAAGGATTACACATGAGCCAATTATATCCAAATAAATCAATATCTGAACTCATGGGACTGGAATTCTGAATGTGAGAACCTCAACGTACATCAAATCTGGAACTGCATATTCTCCAAACTTATATATTGTCTGGACAAATGAGTACCAAACAGGAAAAAATACAATAAGGGATAGAGAAATCCCCTTTGGTGGAATAATAAAATTAAGAGTTTGATTGCCAAAAAACGTCGAAAATATAAGAAATATAAAACTCACCCATCTCAAGAAAAATGGCATCAGTACAAAAAATGTACAAATAAGGTTAAACTAGAAATAAGGAAAGCAAAAAAAAATATGGAAATCAAACTGGCAACCGAAACACTAGACAACAAAAAAAAGTTTTATAATTACATTGGTTCCCTAAAAGGCTCTAAAGTAACTATTGACCCACTAGAAACAGATTTAGGGATTATAGTAAATGAATCTGAAATGGCAGAAGAATTTAATAAATATTTTCATAATATATTTACTTATAAGGAACATTTTAACATGGTAAAAACAAACCTGAATCAAGTTAATGTAGAACCCATTACAGATAAAGAAATTCTAATTGCAATACAAAAGTTAAAAGTCTCTTCATCAGCTGGACCAGATGGAATACACCCCAATTTCTTAAAACAAATCACATCACAAATACCAGGACCCCTTAGAAAATTATTCAATTTATCTCTTGAAACAGGAGAATGTGTTCTAGCATGGAAAGAAGCTGTAGTAGTTCCTATTTATAAAACAGGTCTAAAATCTATGGTGTCCAATTATCGGCCTATAAGTTTAACATCTGTCATTGGGAACATTTTTGAAAGATTAATTTTATGTAGAATGGAAGATCATATCACCTATTATAAATTACAAGACAATACACAGCATGGTTTTACAAAAGGAAGATCATGCCTTACGAATCAACTTAGTTTCTTTGAAAATGTAAGTGCAGCATTGGACAAGGGTCTACCAGTGGACATAGTGTATCTGGACTTTGCCAAGGCCTTTGATCGTGTCTCTCATAAAATTCTGATTGAACATTTAACCACACTAAAATTTCCATATAAATTAATTAAATGGATAGATTCATAGTTACATAATCGTAGGAAAAAAAAACATCTGTTAAAGGAGCCATGTCATCATGGGTGAGCATTACAAGTGGGGTCCCCCAAGGCTCTGTGTTTGGGCCTGTTTTATTTAACATTCTGATATCGTCATTACAAACAGCTGACAATATCTGGATCTCTAAATATGCAGATGACTGCAAAATAGGGTGTGTTGTTAATACCACTGAAACTACCAGTCTATTGCAAGCCATACTAGATAACTTAGAAACTTGGGCAAGTAATTATAAAATGAAATTCAATGAACAGAAATGTAAAGTGATGCACTCGGGCTATAACAATTTAAAAAAAATGAACATACATTAAATAAAGTAAAAATACAAGTGACAGAAGATGAAAAAGATTTGGGGATTAATATAGATAAGTTAAATTTTAAGAATAATACCACCTTTAAAGTAAAGAAATGTCAGAGAATCATGGGTTGTATCTGGAAAAACATTAAAAGTAGATTACCTCCGGTTATTCTCCCTTTGTATACTAGCCTGGTGAGATCTCATCTGGAGTATTGTGCCCCATTCTGTGCACCCTTAACAATTTGAAGTAGAAAACTATTGGAGGGAGTACGGAGGAGAATGACTAAAAAAATACAGGGTATGACTAATAAATCATATGGTGATAGATTGAGATCACTTGGTCTATTTTCTATACAATACAGACAACTCAGGGGGGACCTTTGTTTACTCTATAAAGCTTTCATTGAAGAAGGACTTTTAGAAAATCTTGGTATTGAAAGAAAACCGGGTACATTGCATACTAGATCTCATACCATGAAACTAAAAGGTGTACACTGTAGAACCAAAAAAAGACATCAATGGTTCACACAGAGAATAGTTAACTCTTGGAACACATTACCAGTCTCAATTGTAGAGAGCAAAACTATGGATACATTTAAGAGTACACTGGACAAATTCATGGGTAATAAAAAATTTGAATATATAGATGATTAGAACCATCCTTGGATGGCAAATTCAAAAATAGGCTATGCCTCCTGAATTTGTAAAAATACTATGAAACTATGAAACCCATCTATATCCCAACAGCCCAGCCTATGCACTGCTGAGCCCATTTCCAAGGTAGACCAGCATGCAGATGTCTCCCCCAACATGCTGTATGGCAGCAGACATCAGAACATTCCCCAACACATTGCTATTGCAGCGGAACTCATACAGCCCCATTATGGTGCTGATACCACTCCTGCTGTCAGTCATCTGTCTCCCAACACCCTTTCCTATGCACTGCCCCATACTCAATGAACCTAGCAGCCTCCTGGTAGATCTCTAGGGAGAACTTTGAAGGTGCAATGCCCACAGTGGCCACCCCATTGTGCTCAGCATGTGGATGTCCTCCCAACACACTGGCTTGGTAGTGGACTTCATAGACCTGGTGGACCATGATGATGGATGTCTGTTGTGTTATCTGCAGAGAGTTGTATGTTGTTTGTATTACATGGTGATAGCTGTCTCTGGTTGCTTGCATTGCCTTGCCACTTCTGCTGCTTGTGGGGGAGCGGGGTAATGCGGAGTTAGAGTCGAAAACCCTAACATAACATTTCCCTACATTTTGTCACTTTAATATCAACCCTAACTGTTGCACTAACAAAGTTTGTTGCAAAGAATATTAGATAGATAGATAGATAGATAGATAGATAGATAGATAGATAGATTATAGGGGCACTGTCATGCCACTATATTTAGGGTTGAGTAGCCTTTTTAATGTTAAACCTCAAATTCTGCACTTTAATAACTCATAACCGATCAATGGATCTGCACAAAAGTTGGTATGCACTGTCCTGTGGGGTAGATCTCTTGATGTGGCAAGTTTCTTTCCAGTCAGATGTATGGATTCTGAGATCTGGATCGTGCTAAAACATTAAAAGTCACCATTTTTTTTGGAGTTTTTTTCCTCATCGTGTTGCATCCACACAGTGTGGAATTTTGGTGTGATTTCTTTTATGGTAGAACCAGCTTGGGTAACAGAAATATTAATCTGATGCAAAGTTATTAAATCTTTAAGTTCCCATTGTTTTCAATGGAAATTCCCCAGTCCACATTAGAGGGATAAAGTTCAACCAAGGACTGACCTCACAAAAAAGGATTCACTATCACAAGATCCATTTCTTTTTAGTTAGGAAAAAAATCATATTTTATTAGAGAAAAATCCTTTTTCGAGAGTTGCCATCTTGTTTTCATTTTTTTTCTTACATATTTTTTTCAAAAGTCACAAAAATGACATCCTGGAGTGACACCACCACACCTAGCTGGCTGTGCAAGACCCCGTTAGGCGCAGTCTGCACTTCAAAATTGAGAATATGCCCTTGAAATGTGTTTTTTAATATAATAAATTATTTTTCTTGACTGCGTGATACAAAAAAAGTATCCTTTTTCAAATCACAAGTCACAAAGAAAGGATCCTTTTTCATCACTCAAGAATCCTTGCTTGTCCCTTTTGTTGCCCTATCCAGTACTCTAATGTTTTTCCTGGTGTCTAGTAGCCCCCAACCTCCAATACCACCTGCCAATGCATTTCTCTGGTGTCTAGCAGGACCCCTTCCTTCTGATCGCCATCCCTGTAATGAAAATAATTTCCCTGGTGTCTAGTGGCACCCCCCACCCTCCAATCATCATGCCCATAACAAAGTTAATTTTTCTGGTGTCGAGTGGCACCCCTCCCCACCCTCTGATCACTGTCCCCAATGTTTTCCTGGTATCTATTGGCACCCCCACCCTCCGATTGATGTCCTCTCCTTTCTGTGTTTCTGACAACTAGATGTCCAGCCCTGGTGTCAGATGTCCCCCTGCAGCCCATTGTTTTTTTTTTAATTCACCAACATCAGGTTGACCAATCCCCATGTCACCATTTAAAGCCTCTCCCCCAGGCAGTATGGGACACTGGGGAGCCCACCCCCAATGTTCTTAAATATTTTATTAATTAAACCCTGTAAAAATAAAACTGTCCCCTGACATCTTTTTTTTGCTCAAAAAAAGGAAAGAGGTCCTTTATTGTTCCCGTTGTCCCCTGCCCCATACCAACCCTCTCACTGAGCACAAACCACTCCACAACCTCCCCTTACCCTATGTTTACCACTGGTGGTGCCTAGGCTCACATCTTCTGTGGACTGAGACACATCTGCACTCTTCAAAGCCGAACTATGAATTGAGGAATAAAGGTAAGTGCAATGTAATGTATTTCAATGTATTTTGAACTTATGTTCATAACTTTCCCATATTTTGGAATTGTTTTCACCAAATTTTCAACTTGACCTTTTTGGGACCCCACCTCATGAACACTGCAACAGTAATTTTGTTAATCAGGCCTGGAAGATGTTTTCACGGTCGCCACACAAAATCACCTGTCAGGACTGAATAATGAAATTTCACCACCAGTGTTCATGAGTTGGGGTCCCAAAAAGGCCATGTTGAAAATCTGGTCAAAAAAGTCCTAAGAAAGGACAAGTTATGAGTGTTCATTGAAATTTTTCTATGCATGTGCATAACTTTGGTAATTTTCAAAATGTTGAATCCAACATTTCAACATACAGTAGACATTTCTTTCACACCAACTCATGAACAGTACAGCTGTCAATTTTCTCATCCTGTCTAAAATGTGTTTTCACACCTGTGGCATGGAATGGTGTTTTGGCATGAATTTGAAAATGTTTACCTATGCAGTTTATGAAGAGGGGACATAAGAAGACTATGTTGAAAATTTGGGGTCAAAATATGGAAAACTGCCAAAGTTATGACCATTTGTTGCAATTTCGCTACGCCATTCAAGAATTCGGAAATGTTAAATATTTTTACCACAGATTTTCAAAAAAGACCACACCTCACATAAGTCACAGCTGTCATTTTTCAAATCCTGGCCAAAATGTGTTTTCGCACCTGTGGCGCAGAATGGCTTTGCAGTTGCGCAGAATTACATTTTGGCAGGGATTAGAAAATGTTCTGTACTGGGTGCGTGAGGTGGGGTAATAAGATAGTTATGCTGATAATTTGGTCATTGTTGTCCTATAAATGGAAGGCCCTGTGCTTCCACAGCTACATTCATATATGTACAGTATCTAGGGAGTGATGGGAGTGCAGGGTCCAAAGGATAATAAAATAAGGATACTATTATAGTATCTCAGAAAGTAAGGAAATAAGTTGTACAAAACTTTGTTAATGCTCCAGTTAAGGTCAAAGTGACAAAAGCTGAGAAATGAGGCACTAGGGTTTCCCTAACACCACACCCTCTGAAACCAGGCAGGAGAGAAGGTGTGGGGTGTGTTTTGGGTTTCTCATGCCTAATGCTCACCCCATTCTCATAAAGTCTACACATCTGACCTTATTTACAGATGGAATGGGGTAAGCGTTAGGCTTGAGAAGCCAAAGGCACACCCCACACCTGCACTCCTGCCTAGTGTGGGAGGGTTGGATGTTAGCGAAACCCTAAAGCCTCATTTCCCAACTTTTGTCACTTTGATCTTAACTGGAGCATTAATGAAGTTTTTTGTATCTTATATAGATATATAGTATATGTGTGTGTCTGTGTTTTGAATAAAAATAAACTGATTTCAAATAAAATGAATGACAAACCAGATGCAGGCACTTCCACAGCACCAAGGAGTATTGTGTAGTAGCTCTCTTCATGCCACACCATCTGGTCCAGGACATACTGTCTGCAAGTATTAATCTATGAGAGATACAGAGAAGTGTAGTGCAAGGTAAAGATAATAATGGAGTGTACATACATAAACTATTTATTTTACTGCACAATATGGTGCACAATGCCCTTACATAATTGGCCATAACTTTCCAGCAGTTCCAGTACTAGTCATTATAGGTTTCATCCTCCAGCAACACTAACACAGGTTAAATGTATTCCCTTCCAGATTCCATGAGTATTCATTTGGATAATGATCATTGGGGACCTCCTGCAAGCTTTACATACTCCTCATGTTTGCCACCTCTAAAAAAAATACAAGGGGAATTTTCTCCATGTAACATTCGCATGTAGGCAATGGCTGGAGCATGAAACACTACTGATGTAACAATGCTGGCAGACATATAATATGCCATTTTAAAGTACTGTATAAGGGTTATAAACAGGTGGAAGACTAGGTTTGCTGACAGAAAGCACCTAGCTTTAACTGAGCTCTTTGTCTTCTAGGTTTGCTTGAAAAGACAGAGCAAGGAACAACATTAACAGAGCAAGAAGAAACATTAAGGCTTCTTTTGGCTAAGTGGGATTACTGTCTTGTTACTATTTTGATTTGTGCTTACAGGTTGTTCTTACAGGTTTTGTTACTGTTTTCTGTTTGTGCTTACAGGTTTCAGTTTTATGTCTCTTTAAGCTAAGCAGAGTTACTGTTTTGTTACTATTTTGTTTTGTACTTACAAGTTGTTCTTACAGGTTTTATTTTTGGCTTACAGGTTTTGCAATCTCTTTCTCACATTGAAGGAGCTAATTTGTTTTTCTTCTACAGCTCATTCAGGGGCAGAGATGTATGAAATTATGAAATTTTGTTATGTGAAATATTTCACAAAAATTGTGCATTTCGTGAAATATTTTGCATGTGTGAAATTTTGCCTGTGGAATGTGAAATTCTGCCCATGAAATGAGAAATTCCTCCTGCGAGTGGGCAACATATTGCCATTTTGGGTGAAATTGTGCATTTTGCGGTGAAATTCCATGTTCAGTGGGTGCAATTTTGTAACTTCATACCCGGCGAAAAAATTCACAGAATGGCAGTTTTTTGTAAAATGTTTCACTTGGTGAAATTGTTGATTTTGCAGCAATTTCACCAGTGAAATTTAATTTTGCAACATCTCTATTCAGGGGATTAGGAGTGTAGTGGGGGGGTGGAACTGACAAAGGCTTAGTGCCTTCCAACATAAGGAAGATTTAAAAGGTCAGGTTACTTGGTGTGTTGAGGTGGAAGACTAGGTTTGTTAACAGAAAGCACCTAGCTTTACCTGAGCTCTTTGTCTTCTAGGTCTGCTTGAAAAGGCAGAGCAAGGGGCAACATCTCACAGATCTGTGTGTACCTCAGTGTTTTGCCTTGCAAGTTTAGCTTATGTAGCGGAGTTGGTTTTTAATTTTGACTTAGTGTGCATAGTTCACTAATTGTTTCTATCCACTGCCAGATGACTGCATAGTACCCACCCTTCCTCCCCCAAATCCCACCTTCCCCCAGGTCATTGACATTTATAGCCTCCTAGCACCTCTCACTTCCTACAGAGATACAGCAGAAAATAAACAGCACTACCTTTACTTCTTTCTAGCACAAGTTCTCACACATCATTATAGGGTGCTGTACATAAAAAAAAAAAACTTCTTCTTTGGGGCAGAACTTCTATTTCCATCCACACCTCCTCTCTATTACTTTTCCACATGTGCTTCTATTTACATCCAAGCTCCTTCTCTACTCCCTTTCTAGCAACCTTCTTCCAAGGGGAATAAAAAAACCCTCTGTATTACTATTTCCACAGTCACTTCTTGACCTCCATCGCCTACAGCTGGTGCAGAATGCAGCTGCCAGGTTGTGGACTAGTACATCCAGAACTAGTCACATAACACCTGTGCTCCATGGACTGCACTGGCTTCCAGTGTGATGGCGTATCACCTTCAAGGTTGGTTTGCTGACCTATAAAGCCCTACATCACTAGGGACCCCGATACCTGAAAGATCTCCTTTCTCCCTTCTGCCCCTCCTGACTGCTTTGATTCACTAAATGAGGGATGGCTAGAGATTCCCAGGGTGAAATTACAGACATCTGGGGCCCATTCTTTTGCTTATATGGCCCTGACCCTGTGGAATTCTCTACCTCATCAGATAAGGGACTGCCTGACCATCCAAGGTTTTAAAAAAGAGCTTAAAATGTATTTATTCAGCCTTGCATTTATAAATGAAGTTTAATATAGTGCTGACAAATTATGTTTTATACTGACTTGATTATTGTTTTAATTGTTTGGTTTGAAAGTTTTATTGGATAATGATATTTTATGTACAGGTGCTTTGGTTTAATAAAAGCTCCTTTAAAGAAATAAAGTTTTATTTGATTTGATTTTCATCTGAACTCTTTCTCTACTCCCTTTCTAGTAACCTTCTTCAAAACAAAATGTTTTAGTTTTTTTTCTTAAGCAGGATTTATATTTCCATGTACACATTCTCCCTACTTCTGATACAGCCAACTTGTACAAGTGCTTTTTATTTCCATCCACACTTCCACTATGCCTTCCTGATAACGCAGTCTGAGGAAGGCTCAGGTAGTTGTATCCCACAAGGGGGTTCACCTTGTGTACCATCCATCCTTAGATTTATGGCAACTTTGTTTTACATCCGTTACCCACACAACAATATGGACATCATCAACTGCAGATATTGTGGAACCCTTATCATCAAAGCTTACACAAGGCAGGTGGGGCATTGGCATTGACATACTTGCTCTGCATTAAATTATCTATGCGCTTAACTACACTCCGCTTGTGCTGAAATATACTTTCTCAGGGTGCAACTCAACTGTGCTGTGCAGCACTCAGACTTAAGGCACCAACCACTAACGCCACTCCCTCAGACAGCTAGCAGTCCAGGGGGCTGGCAGTTGGTAGGAAAACAGAAAGCACAGTGAAATAACTCTCGAGATATAACTCCAACACCAATCAAACTGACAAATAGGTTCTCTATATTTTCATCTAAGCCTACTGACAGGGCAGACATTACAGTTGAGAGGACCCTCACACAATGCATGGACAAACAAACCACAACAAAAATCTCAAAGCAAAACAAAAAGCGTGTCTTAATAATAGGTGGTATGATCTGTGGGGTGGAGTCGCACATCCACCAAAGTGGCCAAACAGAAATTGAGGTTAGATGCCTCCCAGGAACATCAGCAGGATGGGACACAAACAGGATTGAGGGAATTGTGCATAACACTGAGTGAGACTTGCACATTCTCATCCATATATGTACAAATGACCTGGACTGATTGTCAGTTGGAGAGACTAAGCAGCATCTAAAACTCACTTCCCTTTCATCCAAAGTCTCCTTCTCAGAAATTCTGCCTGTGTGGGGCAAGGGGTCTAAAAGGCAGAAAATCAGAGAAAGGGACAGCATCAAACATAATACCTGGCTCAAAAACTGGTGTCAGGAAAAAGGTTATGGCTATGTAGGAAACTGGCAGAACTTCTGGGAGAGGGAGTTCTTTTGTTTCCATGACCTACACCTTACAAAAGAGGGAACACATGCTCTTGGCCAAAACATTGATGTCTCCATCATCCATTTCAACTAGAGGGAGGGGAAGGGGCATCAGCAACAGTTGCATCATTTGAGCTTATGAATGCCACTCCTCCATCTAAGGAAAATAGATCCGATCCAAAACAGGGCATCACAAGCACCACGTGTCACAACTCCACACAGGCATTCCAAACATGATAGGGATATTCAAAACATTAGGAACACAAACCACAAGCAGAGAAATCACACAGCAAGAGGGACAGACCAAGACTGGAAGGCAATGTGTGTCAGTGCCCATAGTTCTCCAAACAAAATTACAGATCTCTCAGCAATGATGGCCAAGGCCAGCCCCAACTGGATTGCTGTCACAGAGACTTGGTTCACAGAGAACCATACCTGGGATGCCACATTCCTGGTTACATTCTCTTCAGGAGAGACCACATAAGTAAGAAAGGGTGGGTGGGTCGCTATTCATATCGGGGAAGGGATAAATGCCACTGAGACCCAGGTAACACAAGGTGAGACAGAGGCCCTTTGGTTCACTTTGGAAGCTGTAAACAGGAACTCTATCAGGGTTGGAGGTATCTATAGACCCCCAAACCAGAATATAGGAAAGGACAAGGTTTTCCTGGAAGACATAATGAGGATGGTTGACAAAGGCAAGCTATTGCTAGTCAGGGACTTTAGTCTACCAGATGTAGAATGATCCACCTTCACAGCCTCATTAGAGAGGAATAGAGACTTCCTCATCGCTTGAGGGGTGCAGGGCTGAATCAAATAGTGATTTCTCCCAAAAGAGAATCTGCTATCCTGGACCTAGTACTCACTAACAATGCCAGGGTATCAGACATGAAAGTGGGCATCAGTCTGGGTAACAGTCACCATAGTAAGACTCAGGACCCCTGCAACTCCAGAATCAGGGTACTTGATTTCAGGAAAACAGATTTGCCAAAAATAAGGGAAAGGTCAATCTTGTTCTCCATTAGTAAGAATGAGGACCCCTGCAACTCCAGAATCAGGGTACTTGATTTCAGGAAAACAGATTTCCAAAAAATGAGGGAAAGGATCAAGCCCTTGCTGGCAAGAGATACCACAGGGAATGTGGAGAACAAATGCACAAAGATGAAAGATGCTATAGCATCAGTCACAGCGCTATGCACTAAACATATCAGCAAGTCTAAAAGGGCAAGGAACCCCCTCTGGTTCTCCAAAGAGGTACCTACTATAATTAGGAAAAAGAGAAAAGCTTTTCAGAAGTACAAGGAGTACAAGTCTGAAAGGATAGAGAAGCCTACAGAGAGAAACTCAAGGAAGCCAGGAACACTATTAGGGTGGCAAAGGCTTGACCAAAGAAAAACTGGCTCAAAAAGTGAAACAGGGGGGCAAAACATTTCATTGATACATTTGAGAAAAAAGAAAGAACAAAGGAAGAATAACACAGCTGGCAAACAAGGAAGGACATCTGGTAGAAAACAAAAAAGATAATGCAGAAGTTCTCAACAAATTATTCTACTCAGTCTTCACACAGGAAGACATTGGTAATGGTCCAACACCTGCAAGGACACATCCCCATATCAGGGGAGCTGACATATCCCTCTTTATGAAAGAAAGGGTCCTTGAGGAGTAGTCTAAAATAAGGGTGGACAAGGCAATGGGCTCTGACAGAATACACCCAAGTGTTCTAAAAGAACTTAGGGAAGAACTTGCCACCCCACTTGCCATACTGTTTAACAGTTCACTGGAACAGGGGATAGTACCACAGAACTGGAAATGGGCCATGGTTGTTCCATTGCAAAAGAGTGGTAGAAGGGAGGTAGCAGGAAACTACCACCCACTAAGTCTGACCTCAGTGGTGTGTAAAGTAATGGAGACATTGCTTAAGGAAAGGGTAATGAACTACCTGAAAGCAAGTGGACAACTTGACCCAAAGCAGCATGGCTTCACATCACATTGCTCATGCCAAACAAATTTGATAGAATTCTTCGACTGGGTTACAAGAGAAGTAGACCAGAGGGCAGCAGTGGACGTGGTGTGTCTGGACTTTAGTAAGGCCTTTGATATAGTCCCACACAGAAGGCTAGCCAACAAACTGGAGCAAGTTGGCATTGGTCACAAAATAGTTAAATGAATCACAAACTGGCTGCAAGGCAGGACACAGGGTTATGGTAAATGGCACCTTGTCCCAATAGGGGAAGGTGTCAAGTGGTATACCACAGGGGTCAGCACTAGGCCCCATCCTTTTCAATATATTCATCAGTGACATCACTGAAGAACTGAAATGGAAAGTCTGCCTCTTTACAGACAATATGAAGCACTACAACAGAGTGAACACACAGAAAGGGATAGCAGAAATGGAGGCAGATCTCAGGATGCTAGAGGAATGGTCCAGGAATTGGTAGTTGAGATTCAATGCCAAAAAAATGTAAAGTCGTGCACTTGGGTAGAAGGAACCCATGCATGAAATATATCCTGGATGGGCAGCTACTAGAAGAAACAAAGCTGGAATGGGATCTTGGTGTCATGATCTCAAATGATTTAAAGGTATGGAAGCAATGAGAAAAAGTGGCATTAAAGGCAAGCACCGTTCTTGGATGTAGTGGTAGGGGTATAACCAGTAAGAAGCTTGATGTAATCCTCCCACTGTACAAGTCTCTGGTGAGATCCCTCTTGGAGTATTGTGTGCAGTTCTGGAGACCTCAACTAAAAAGGTACATAGACCACCTGGAAACCATGCAGAGACATGCCACCAAAATGGTGAAGGATCTGCACCATGAAATATATGAAGCTAGGCTCAACCAGCTAAATTTATTCTCCTTCAAGCAGAGGAGGAACAGAGGAGACATGATTGAGACATTTATATTTGTTAAAGGGATCAACACATTACAAACCAGGAACCTCAAAAAACAGGGCTGCACATACTAGAGGACACAACATGTGTCTGGTGGGAGGTAAATTCAAAATGTATGTTAGTAAGTACTTTTTCACAGAGAGGGTTGTGGACCCTTGGAACAACCTGCCACCAAAGGTAGTGGCAGGCAAGACAGTCAGTGAATTCAAACAGGCATGGGATAGATAGTATAGTATAGTCACCTTAGCAAGACAAATTGATAGTGGCGTGTAGAAAACTCGGGCAGACTAGATGGGCCCCACGGTCTCCATCTGGGGGCAAAGTCTTATGTTCCTTTGTTCTTAAGTACTACATTTACTGAAAAAACAAACTCTGGTCAGAGCCAATATGGCTACAAAATGAAGAATTTGCAGCATAGCCTTCTTATTACCCCACCTCATGAACCACGTAGGTGAAAGTGTTCAAATCCCTGCTGAATTGTGATTGTGCACTACTAAAACATAATTTTACATCACAGGTGCGAAAACACATTTTGGCTAGGATCTAAAAAATGACAGCTGTCACGTTCATGAGGTGGTGTGAAAAAATGGCTATGTTTAAAATTTGGGGTCAAAATATTTAAAATTACTGAAGTTACAAGCAAGCATAAAAAAATGTCACTGTACACTTGTAATGTTTTCATTTTTTAAATATTTCAACCCTAAATTTTCAACATAGACTTCTTATAACCCCAAATTATGAACAAAGGTGGTGAAAATGTTCAAATCCCATTCAAAGGGTGATCTTGCAAGTGACTGCAAAATTGTCCTGTGACCCAATTTGCATAATACCACTGCCATTGTTCATGAGGTGGTGTCCCAAAAAGGCCATGTTGAAAATTTGGATTGAAACTATGCAGAAATTACCAAGTTATGTCTCAAAGTTCATAACCACATTGAAATACATTACCCCCCACTTACCTTAGTCTCTCATAATGCAGTCATCAGTTCCAACAGTAAAATGTGTCTTCGATGGGTGAGAGTGAATCTTCACCCTGGGGCCTGTTCAGGTGAGTGAGGGTATGTGGGGAGAGTGGGGTAGTGACTGTTGAGTGGGAGATTGGGGTTGCAGGGGTGAGATCAGTGAGGCACTGTTTTCTTTTTTACAGGTTTAAGGAAAAAAAACATTTAGGGATATTTTTCTTTATTACAGATCACATTTTCAAAAGTGCTTTGGGGATGGTGCTTAGAAGTTAGGGGTGCCACTAGACACCAGGGAACATTACAGAAGCATGTGGGCAGTGATTGGAGGGTAGAGGGCACTGGATGCCAGGGAACATTATGGAAATATGGGGACTGTGATCAGAGGGCGAGGGCTACTGGACACAATGGAACATTAAGGAAACATGAGGATAGCAATTGGAGGGTGGGGGGGCCTAGACACCAGGGAACATTATGGAAATATGGGGACTGTGATCAGAGGGCAGGGGGGTCACTAGACAGTAGGGAACATTATGGAAACATGATGAAGGAGATCAGAGGGTGAGGGAGCCACTAGACACCAGGTAACATTATAGAAACATGGTGATGGTGAACGGAGGGTGTTGGGCCACTAGACAGCAGGGAAATATTACAGAAATATGGGGAAGGCAATCAGAGGGCAGGGTGCCACTAGACACCTGGAAATATTACAGAAATACAGAGAAGGCAATCAGATGTGGGGAGGGGGCACTAGACACCATGGAACATTACAGAAACATGGGGATGGCGATCAGAAGAAGGGGTCACTAGACACCAGGGAAGGTTATGGAAACATGGGGATGGTGCTCAAAGTGAAGGGAGCCACTAGACACCAGGGAAGCATTTTGGAAACACAGCAATGGTGATCACAGGGTGGGAAGCCACTAGACACCAGGGAAGGTTATAGAACTACAGGGAAGATGATTGGTAGGCAGGGTACGACTAGACACCAGGGAAGCAATATGTAAATATGGGGTCAGTGATCAATACAGGGTGAGGGTGCCCACTAGTTCCAAACTTGGGAGTAAACAGGAAGTTAGCTCCAAACTCAGAAGTGAACAGGAAGTGAGTCTGCAGCAGGAAAATAGTGCGCCAGGTGGGTGGGGAGACAGCACTGTGGTGAATGGAGAGGACCATGTGTGGTTCAACTCCATTGTGAAAGGTCACAGTGCAGGTATCCAGTCACATGCTTCCAAAGTCCCCTCTCTCTACTACATAATAGCAATACATTGCATAGCTCTGCTATGCAGCCATAAAAAAGGACAAACAGTAAGCATAGTATAATAAATTAGGTTTTTCACTGCTATGAGAGTAACATCCGGATCTCTGCCTCTTTTCTATCATTGTGGAGGGGCTAGAAAGAAAGGTATGCCTCTTTGCAGATGACACAAAGATCTGCAACAGGGTTGATACACAAGGGGAGGTGGAAAGGCTGAGAAAGGACTTAGCAAGGTGGGAGGAATGGTCAAAAATGTGGCAACTTAGATTCAATGCAAAGAGGTGCAAAGTAATGCACCTGGGAAACAAAAATCTATGAGAAGAGTACACAATGGGGGGAGCGGGGTACAAACAACAACAAAAATGGAAAAGAACCTGGGGATAGTCATATCAGATGACTTCAAGGTAGGCAAGCAATGTGAGAAGCCAGTAAGGGGGGCTGGGGGAATACTAGGATGCATAAGAGAGGCATCACCAGTAGAAAACAAGAAGTTGTTATCCCTCTGTACAGACAGTTAGTGAGACCCCATCTAGAGTACTGGGTGCAGTTCTGGAGACCCCATTTCTGCAAGGACATAGACATGATGGAGGCAGTCCAGAGGAGGGCAACTAAAATGGTGCAGGGTCTGCAACAGAAGTCATACGAATAGAGACTAAAAGAGCTTTTTTTATATACAGTATATATATCCTTGAGGAAAGGGGGGGCATGACAGAAACTTTCAAGTACCTCAAGGGAATCAACAAAGTCCAAGAGGGGAGAAACTTTCAGAAAAAGAGATGTGCAAGAACAAGGGGGCACAATTTGAAGATAGAGGGGGGACAGCTCAGGGGCAATGTGAGGAAGTATTGTTTCACAGACAGGGTGGTGGACACATTGAACTGCCTTCCTGAGGAGGTCATGGGGTCAAAAACAGTGGAGGAATTCAAGAATACATGGGACAGACATAAGGCAATTATAGTGGGGAGTAGGAGGAAGTAGGCTGTTGGTTAACTAGAATCTGCAGCTTATCCAAGAGGTAGGGAAATGTGCAGACTAGGTGGACCAAATGGTTCTTATCTGCCATCAAAGTCTGTGTTTCTATGTTTATGTTTCTATCTAATCCCATACTGCTGGAATGTTTTCTTTGACTTTGTACTGTACAGTATGTAGAGGATATTGAGAAGCGGAAGACTTTGAATTGCTTCAGGCTTAATGAAAGGAATCACAGAGGGATTTAAAAGTCTATGCCTTTATACAATTTTCTATTGTACTCATTTGGACATGAGACCAAATTGCCCCATGTCCAATTTCCAAAGTTAGGATATAGCTAAGTCCATTTTTCAAAACTCTGACTTAGTTACATACGTCCAGTTTTCAAAGTTCAGATATAAATGTCTCTGGACAATTTTCAGACCTAGTGTAACCTCATCTATGATTTACTTCTATTTATAACAATTTTTATAATCTCAAACCAGATGTAAAGTATCACAAAACAGTTAAAAATTCTGCAGATAAGTCTAACATTAGAAAAATAGCTCCATCAAGACAGAACATGACATACCACAGCAGTTTCTGACATTAATGTAACTAGGAGTCGCATCCATTTTATGAATTTTGAAAATCCTGCCAATGAGGGTTTGCAAGTAGAACCCAGACTTTGGTAGATTAAGGTCTCCCACAAACTCAAAGACACCAGAAGTAAGATTTCCAAAGTTCCAAAGCCCAACTGTGTCAAAAATTCTTAAAATTGCATCACACAGTTGCAGCAACATACTTGCATTACTTGCATCACATTTTTATTCTTGCATCATGAATGTCATGACATGGCACAAGTAGAAACTTGCATCATAACTGCACCACAATTGTGTCTACAATATATAAATAATGCAAATTTCTGATGCAGGTGTATATTGTCCAGTCTAACCTAGGAGTGTGAGAGAGGAGAACAATGAAAATGAGCAAGAGTGAGAGAGAGAGAGAGATTACAAGAGAGAAGACACTGATGGGACACCCCGCATGTCATTTCAGGTGGATTAGTCCATTACTGATACTGGATGTTAGGGAGCATGTATGAAACACAGGAGATATGTCACATTAGTAGTTGTGCACACTGCTCTGAAGACAGGCTGTAATGACTTAAGAATGAACTATGTCATGGGCAGCATGGGAGTGTTATTATCTTCTGATGCTTTTGCAGGAGCAGCCTGTAAAGGTGTGGAAGATTAGGTACTGCTAGACAGAAGACTGAAATGTTCACAACATGTTTACGGTCATAAGATGAATGAGAATTAAGCTGAAAACTACACAGTTATTAATAAAATAATGTGCAGTAATAGCAAAATTGAGAAAAATATTTTTTATTAAAAATTTTTTTTTAATATCACCATGTAATGTTATGTATTGGTATAAAATAATAGTATTGTTACAGTCTATCGATACCAATAAATAGTATCCGCAGAATGTATTTGCCAGTTTTTTGGCTGTATCACAACCAAAAACAATGTATCAATAATATACTAAAAAATCAGGCTTGAATAGTATTGATAGAACAGCATCGACCCATTGAAAAAAAAAAGTATTGACAGAGTTAATTCTTAATGGCTAGGTTCCCAACTTTCAGTTAACAAAAAAAACATACTTCTTGCCCCAACAATTCAAAAGTAAGGCCCTTTAAAAAACACTTGCTTTTAAATGAGATAACTTTTAAACCATTAAGGATAGAAACTTATTCTTTCGTAAGTGATAGCTTGGAGTCAGCTTAGTTGACATTCTGTATATTAATAACATATTACTATAGTTACAATATACTGATATACAATAACATCAAATGTTTTACTTAGTTTTTAATATCCTGTTATTTTTAACAACATATTATTATATATTATCTCTATTTTACAGACATGTAGTGGCACTGGAGAGCTGTATCATTAGGATCTATAGATGTTAATCAGTCTCTAAGCTTTCATTAAAAAAGTTTTCTATGATTAATAATTCAAATGTTGCTGCTTCAAAACTATAATTTCAAGCTTTATAAAATACCATAAGGGATTGTTTTTGGAAATGGTCAGAAGGTACTAGTGGTTGTTCTGTTTGAGAATGAACACGTTTTTCTAGTTGACTGTTGGAGACAAATAGGGTTGCCACTAACAGGCAACCAGAATTGTCAAATGGCTCCGAGGGGAATAAGCACAGCACTGGGGATAGGGCAGAGAGGAGGGGTGAAGGGGGAAGGGCAGGGCTTGGTGCTATCACAGGGTTAGTCAGGATGAGGACACCTGAGGCAGGTGCAGGGGCACTAGCCAATTGGTCAGGGGGAGCGGCAAGAGGGTCCTAATTTGGTGTCCTTAGGGGTTTATAAGACAATGCAGCCTACAGGTAGCCCTCTTTTGCTGGGAATTCTATTGAGACAACTTCTCAGCACTTCGTTGAAGCAACAGGTTGGAGATGAACACCATTTTAGGTACGGTACAGGCTTGGAGGCCAGAACAGGCCTCTGAGCCACGTGGGTGTTGGTGTAGAAGGTATAAGTTGGTTTATTATGTTTAAGCTCAGAGCAGGAGTTTGTTTTAGCATTAAGTTTAGTCAGTATTTAACCTGTTTTAAAATACAGTATATGTATAGATATATAGTATAAGTGAGAGTAAAGAGAAACAGATAAGTGCCTGCGTTGTTTTCTAGCTGTGGTTGATGGAGAGCTAGTGCAAGATTTAGCCCATGGGTTATGTATATCTGGAGGCAGGGTTGCAGGGGTTTTCAGAAATGTGGTGGGCTTGGAAAAAAACAAGGGAGTTTTCCCCATGTTTGGGGCTGTTTTCCAGTTTGCGGCAAGCATGGTCACCAGGCTGCATGGCGTAAGTGGCCCAACTGGCACTAGCTAGCTGAGAGGGCCAGCAGAAAGTTATGCTGCCATTTTGTAATGAGCTTTGTGGTTGTGGCTTGTTTGGGAGCATCTGGTAGGGGCCGCGGTGGCCTGACCAGGGCTCGCTACCTTAGAAGGACACAAATGGACAGCAGCTATTGTTGCAAAAGGAGCAGGGAAGTTCATTTGGGCTGTGTGGTGGGCCTTGCAGCCAGCTGATGAGATGGCCATGGAGCAGTGGGAGTAGGGCAAATGGCAACGTGGTTGGGCCTAGGGCCCCTGGCACCACGGGGGGGGGGTTGGAGTTCTCCTGTGGTTTCCCAGTTGCAGCCGAAAGGGGTGATAAGAGTCAGCAATGGAAATTTTCGGCACTGGGATAGCAGGATGGGTGGACACATGGTCGGGACTGTGGACCCCGACAGCACGGGGGGTGATTTGGAAGTCTACTGGGTGGTGACCAGGTGGCGTGGCAGCAATGGCAGTGGGTAAGAGGTCCTGCAATTCATCCAGGGAGTTTTTCCTTCCCTGTTGAGGGAACAACAGGAGAGCATGCTCAGGTGGATCAGATTGGGGGGAGAGAGCCTCCAGTTTTCTTGGTGAGTGGGCCCATTTGTTTTTCCTTTCTGGGCTGGGTTAAAAAAAAGAAAAAGGATGATGGACAAGAGGGCAAAGGGTAAAGCAGATGAGAAGGCACTTGGGGAAATTTCTTTTAGCGGAAGCGGTTGACTGGTGGGCAGCCATTGCGAAGTACAGAATGGGTTTTGCGGGAGCTTTGACAGAAGCAGCCTATGGGAGTTTTGTTCAGTGGTGGATGCAGCAAGAGAGCTGCCGGGGTGATTGGAAGCCACATGGCATCTACCAGTATGGTTCCGCGGCAGACAAGCGGGCCATGACTCACGCCAACAAGGATCGAGGAGGGACTGAAGGAGGGGTTCAAGCCATTAAGAGGAGTTCCCAGCAGGGTGCATATGAGGTAGATACTGTACCTCTTAAGACAGAGGGGCTTCAGGGTGCAAACGGACAGAACAGGCTAAGGGGGGGTCACTAGAAGTAACCGGCCAGAAGGGGCGAGGACAGATTTGTGCCTGCTGTTGGCTACTGGTCATTGGGGGCTGGAATGGCACAGGGCCTGGAACACTTAATGGCACAACAAAAAAAAAAAAGGAAGATGAACAGCATGATAAGAAGGCAGAGGTACGCTGAAGGGTACATAGATACATAGACAGTGTCAACAGATAAGGGCCTATGGCCCACCCAGTCTGCCCATTTGAGCTTGTAAGTTCAGTTTGTTTTCCTAGAAGTCTGTTTCCCCTTACCCCTGACCTCTAGAATTCCTTTATGTCTATCCCATGCATTCTTAAATCCCGTGATTGTTTCAGCCCCCACCACTTCCTCTGGCAGGGTGTTCCACTTGTCCACCACCCGTTCTGTGAAGAAATTCTTTCTCATGTTTCCTCTGAATCGTCCTCCCTCCAACTTCATCCCATGCCCTCTAGTACTGGAACATCTTTTTCGCTTAAAAATAGTGTTTTCCTGCACCCTGTTCCTCCCTGTAAGATACAGTGGTACTGTGGTTGGGTACCTTATCGAGGAATAGGGTAAATGGCACGTAGCAAGGCCATGCCTTGAAGTGGGGTGGACTGGAGTTGTATGGCAGTAAGAGGGGCAATGGGGGGTTCTGGATACCCTGTGGCCCGACAGGCATGGATGGACAGAATGGCCTAGGGGATGGGGGGCAGCACCTCTCAGGAAGTCCGGAGGATGGGTCATGATCCCCCTTCCTCACCAGGGGAATACTGAGCAGCAGGTGTGGTGGAGCGGGTCAAAGGCTCCCGCTCATCTGCGGTGGCCTAAATGAACAATGGGGGCTACCCAGGCCCCGAAAAATTAGATGGGGGCCTGGGGGGAAGGTGACACATGGAGCAGACCTAGACAGTGGTACCAAGGGAAGTGAGCTGGAAGTAAGCAAGTGACAGGTGGGCAGAGGGCATGATGTGCCCTGCAGGAGTATACTGGGGGATTCCCTGGGGGTGCATCAGTTCAGTGGCTGGCGCCATCAGGACTGGCAGGTGTGGGGAGGCCTGGGTATGGGGCACAGGATACTCATGGCTGTTTTGCTTCCATATGTCCTTCAGTAAAGAAGATGGCACTGAAGAGAGCACTGGTTTCCAGTGCCAAGCTAACAGAAGAAGTGTTCAAGCTGATGGACAAAATGACAGAACTCATAGAGATGGCCTGGCAACGGGAGGAGAAAGAGGAGGTGATGAAGAAGAGGAAGGAGCAAGAGGAGTGACTGGGCAGGGGCAGGGGAAGGAAGATGCCACACAGAGCAGTACCCAGCCCCTCGATCATCCTGTCCCTGGATCTGGCACTGGCGCCAGCTGGACCAGGCCCTAATGGGGGTAAGGGTAATTCAGATTTAGTGAATGAAGGGGACTTGAAGGAGTACCTGGGGAGGCTGCTTGGGGATATGGGAGATAAGGGGGTACAGAAGATGCTGAAGTCACTACAGGCAAAAAATAATGGGGGGAAGGAGGGTGCCAGGACCAATGATTAGCAAAAAGAGAGAAGGAAGCTATATGAGGGACCACCAGGTTTCACTCTAGGGGACCATATCCCCTCCTCTATCAAAGAGATCTGGAAGGGGGAGTATGTGGATATTTCCTGGTTGGTGGATGAGGATATGGCTAAGAAGTATGAACAGAAGAAGTCAGTTGGGAAATCCGAGATGGAGGTGGCGCTAGCGGTGGTGGGGCATAAGGAAGAAGAGAAAAAAATTAAAGGAAAAAACATAGACACGTGGCAGGTGGGGTTCCTGATATACAGTGCACTGATTCTCGAGAAGCAATCAGAGGTAGCAATTCCCCTACTGATGTATACGGCCATCATCTGGGATGCTTACAAGACAAAGCTGCGATATGGATGGCTAAAAGTACGATGAGGCATTCAGGAGATGGATGGCAGTGAAGGTGGATCTTAGGTGGGACTGTACTCATTCAGAGCTGTGGGTGCAAACTTTGTCAGGTCCAGCAAGAGGATCCACAGGGGACCTTGGCAGGAAGAACACACCCACTCTGGCAGTTAAGACATGCTGGGGATACAACAGAGCCTCGTGCACTTGGGCGAATTGTAAATTCTGACATGTTTGCTCATGGTGCTCAGGCCTGCACCCGGCAGTAAGCTGCGAGGAGGAGGGGATAGGGGTACCCAGCAAGGGGGACAAGGCCAGGAGTAGTACTTTTGGGGGGTTAAAGGAGCAGTGGAAGGGGTAGGGGGGCCACAACAGAGGAGGGTACAATTCCAACAATGGGTGGCAGTATTGAAGATGGCAAGGGAGAAGGGCACTGTGGTTTTTCCCTGGTGCAAACCCCTATAGCCTGGGAGGTGGTCAAGGCCAGGACACAGGGTACCAGGATGCAGCAGAGGCAGTTTTCCTGCAAAGGGGTTTCAAGTGGGGTTTTCAATTGGGTTTTGTGGGGGTAAGGGGGAGCCATGTGGGTGCAGAACTTGGGTTCAATGAAAGGGAAGAAGGAGGTGGTCAGAAAAAAAATCTTGAAGGAGTTGCAAGCCGGGAGGGTGGAGGTCCCTTTCACTGATCCACCTTGCCCCAACTTCTGGATATCCCCACTAGAGGTTGTACCAAAGAAGCAAATAGGGGAGTTTAGACTTATTCGCCATCTCTCCTACCTGGAGGGGGCCTCTTTGAATGAAGGGAACCCTGATGACTTGCGAGTGGTCTTGTACACATCCTTGGACTAGGCCATGGTGATGATCAGGACAGTTAAGGGGGCATGGCTGGTGAAGATGAACATAGAATCCACCTTCCGGCAAATAATGGTGAGGCCCGAGGACTGGGATCTCCTGGGATTTCAGTCTGAGGGTGGATTATACTTTGACAAAGCCATGCAAATGGGATGTTCAGTGGCTTGTTTGACATTTGAGGCATTTAGTTCCTGTGCGCAGTGAGTTTTTGGGTGGAGATATGGATATAGGCAGGTGGCCCACTTCTTGGATGATTTTCTGATCATTGGAGGTGACATGGCAGAGACAGAGAGGATGTTGGCTGATTTCAAGGAACCATAGGGATCCCTCTTGCAAAGGGTAAAACTGAGATCCCAGCATGCCAGCTGGAATTCCTAGGGATAGAGGTGGATACTATGCAAGAATGCTTCTGCCTCCCAGGGGACAAAGTGTCCTGGCTTAGGGAGCTGCTGGAGCAGGTCTGGGGGAGGAGGAGGAGGAGGAGGGTGCCATGGGTATTGGTACAACAGCTGCTGGGGCACCTTAATTTAGCCTGCAAGACTTTAAGCCCAGGCAGAGCTTTCACCCAGAGGTTGGCAAGAGCAATGGGGAAGGTGAAGATGCCACACCACTGGGTGGATATCACAAAAGAGGTATGGGAAGATTTGGGAGTGTGGGGGGAGTTCCTGGAAAGTTACAATGGGGTCACATTTGGGCAAGAATAATAATGGGCCTACAGCATGGATCTCCAGCTGTACATGGATGCTCCAGGGGCCCTGGGGATGGGACCTTCTTCAGAGGGGAGTGGATATCAGAGGGCTGGCCAAGCTCTTGGGGGGAGGTAGATCTGCTGAAGGACATTACATTCCTGGAAATTTTTCTCATCTTTATGGCCCTGAAGGTATGGGGTGAGAGGATGAGAGGGAAGTGCATCCTGTTCTGGTGTAACAATAAAGGGGTGGTGAAGATGATAAATAGGCAAGGGGGGTCATCGACACAGTGGGAAGAGTCATGAGGCAACTGGTTCTGTTGGGGCTGCAGCTGAACTTGTCATTTAAAGTGCAGCATATTGAGGGCATTCAGAACGACATTGCTGACAGTCTTTCCTGCTTACAGCTGAACAGGTTTTGGGAGTGACTCCACCAGAAGCAGTATACAGGACCATGGTTCCGGACCACCTGTGGAGGATTGGTGCGGTAAAGCCAGGTGGCTGTACTGGAGCTCATGGTCGAACAACATGCTGAAGGTGTATGAAAGAGCGTGGTGGGATTTCCAAGAGTTCTGGGCCAGTGAAGGCCTGGACACAGGGGACCTGGTCACAGAAGACTGGGTAAAACAATATATGGTACAACAATTGGAGGAAGGGCTGGCCCACACCACCATGGGCGTACAGCTGGCAGGGATAGGCTGGGTTTCCAAGGACAGGGGATGGCTGGACATAACCACAGGGAGAGCCGTGAGGTGAATGCTCACAGGCTGGCAGAGGGACCATGGGGTGTAGAGGGACAAGAGGTATCCCATAACTGGGCAGCTCCTTGCGTGAGTGATGGAAGCTCTACAGCCTGTATGCACATCGGCCAAAAAGGCTTACCTGTTTCAGGCGGTCTTCGTGGTTATGGCTAAGGGGGCTTTCAGGATAAGTGAAGTAGTGGCCCCGAGAGAAAGCAGATCAGGATGGGGGTCTGCAGGCAGGAGAGGTCAATTTGGGGCAGGACATGGTGGTCATATGACTGGTCAGGTCAAAAACTGACCAGCTAGGGAAAGGGGAGTCCATGGTGCTGTGACAACAAGCAACCGGGGAGGTTTGTGCCATTAAGGAGTTGGAGGAATATAGGAAAACCTGAGGACAGGAAGGGGGCACTTGGTTCTGCCATGGGGATGGGAGCCCTGTGACGGGTTTCCAGGTTGGGGGAGTCCTTAAGAAGGCTCTAAGATTTGTCGGGGAGGATCGGGATGGTTTTCCCTCCACTCATTCCGAATCGGGGCAGCCTCAGAGGCCTCGGCCCAAGGTGGGTTGTAACAGGAGGTGAAGAAGGTGGGGTGGTGGAGGTCCAGCTGTTATAAAAAAATATGTAAGATGCTGATAAAATGGCTGTCACATTTCACCCCTTTTCTCGGCAGGTGCAAAGAGAACTATCTGGATGGTGGGGCACTCCTTTATTTATTGGGCTGAAACATTTGCAGCAACCAGGAGTGGTGGGACACAACTGAATACCGAGGTGGAACACACGAAAGTACATTGGAAAGGAATAAGGGGCATGAGATGGGCCCAGTTGATGTCACTGTTGGAAGAGCTCAGGGTCCGGTGGAGCAGGCCAGATGTGCTCATCATACATTTTGTGGGTAATGACCTAGGAGAGACCCTCTGGGGAGCATTGGCGCAGGCCATGATGGCAGATTTGGAAAGGGTAAAGGGGTGGTGGCTGGGGGTGATAGTTGGGTGGTCTGAGATCACTTCCCATAGGGTGTGGTGGCAGGGCAGAGAGGTTAGAGTGATGGAGAAGGGGAGAAGGGGCCTCATTGGAAGGTGGCCATGGTGGTGATTGAAATGGGGGGAGTGCATATACAGCACAGGGATATCTCGTTTGACGCTCCTGATGTTTATAGTTCTGACGGGGTCCACCTATCGGAAATTTGGCATGTGCCTGTTCCTAAGACCCATAATAGACCTAGTGGAGGAGGTGGAGAAGAGGGGTCCTAAGTACTAGCCCACAAGGGGGGAGCCCCATCTTCCAACGCTTAGCTGGAGATGGGTAAATGGAAGATGGGGAAGCAAGAGAGAGAAAAGGGGGGTAGGTAGAAAGGGGGAAGGGCAGGGCAACATGGGCTGGGGGAAAATGGCACCCCGGCATGGAATTAAAAGGGGGAGGAGGGAGAAGGGAGGGGAATATGCTAGAGGTCAGATCTTAGTGTCTGGACCTAGGGTGGAGGAGGTCCTGGTAAGCTGGTATTTGGTACTGGTGATGGTGTGGGGGCTCACATCTGGTGTCCAGACATTGAAGGAAAGAAACAGAAGAAGAGGAGGACCAGGACGGAAGAGCAAGAGGATGGGATGGAATAATGGACAGTTTTAAGAATGTATTTGGACTGAAACAGTGAAATATTTGAATTGATAAATGAAATGTAAATATTAACTTGGTGTGTAAATAAACTGTTGCCAATGAGCATCCAAGCTAGCAGGATTGGAGAGTTTTCATTCCAGAAGGGATGAGATGACAAATAAAACAGGCAACCAGAATTGTCAGATGGCTCTGAGGGGAATGAGCAGAGTACTGGGGATAGGGTGGGGAGAAGGGCAGAGGGGCGGGGCTTGGTGAGGTCACAAGATAAGTCAGGCTGAGGTCACCAGAGGCAGGTGCACTAGCCAACTGATCAGGGGGAGGTCCAGGTGGGGTCTAATTTGGGGTCCTTAGGGGTTTTATAAGATGATGCATCCCACAGGTAGCCCTCTTCTGCTGGAATTTTATCCCACCACCCTCCCTGTAGAGCAAAAGCGGGGGCAGAGCTGGGACCAAAAAGCTCTGGGGCCGCAGGAGGGCAGCCACGTCTGTAAGGATCAAGTGGGCCCTGGGGGATAAGCAGGGCAGCTGCGGAAAGGCAACAGGGGATTGAGCTGACAGAGCCCAGTGAGCAGCAAGTGTCCTGTGGATGGGGGAGCAAGGGCAAGGGAAGGGAAGAAGAAGGGGGAGCAAGAGAAGGAAAAACTGGGGTAGATCGAAAGGGGCGAGGGGACAGGGCAACACGGGATGGGGCAAATGGCACCCAGGCATGGAATTAAAAGGGGAGGAGGAAGGGAATAGACTAGGGGTCCCATCTTAGTGTCCGGACCTGGGGGGAGTAGGTCCTGATAAGTTGGTACCTGGTACTGTTGATGGTGTGGGGGTTGGATCTGGTGTCCAGACCCTGGAGGAAAGAAACAGAAGAAGAGGAAGACCAGGAAAGAAGAGCAAGAGGATGGGATGGAAGAATGGACTGTGTTAAGAATGTATTAGACTGAAACAGTGAAATGCTTGAATTGATAAATGAAATGTAAATATTAACTTGGTGTGTGAATAAACTGTTGTCAATGAGCACCCAAGTTAACAGGATTGGAGAGTTTTCATTCCCAGAGGGGATCAGATGGTATTATACTAGATCGAGCAATGATGACCAAGTCTGTGATCTGTGTTGCTGTTGTGTTGGAGTGTGTGTTGCAAGACAGTCACAAACACAGACATATACAGTTACGTATGTTATGTGTGTTTGAATACTTGCCTGTATAAATAAAGTTGTTTTACTACTTTACTACTACTACATGTGAACACCATACACACACAGAGAGATCAAGTGCAGATATCAAGATGATTATGGTCCATGAACCATGTAAATTATTAAGATTTAGTTTATAGCACACATGCTGTACACATGGTGTACATGTACATACCACATAGCCACACTTAGAGTACCACATGGGTAATATATGCATTATCCTGTGAGGTCCTCACCATATGCACAGTATCCAGTCAAAACTGTGACAGAAAAATAAGCCCAGTCAAAAACCACATGGTCATTACAGTGCAATGTTTTTATTTTATTTATTTATTTAGCTTTTGTTGACCGGGTAAGTGCACTAGACAAATCCTGCCTATTTTCAGGCACGACCCGGGGGAAGGGGATACAGATGAACGCCAACTGACCTTGAACCAGATTAAGCCGTTGGTAGTATTTTTAGTGAATGAGGGAAATTTGGCCAGGACACCGGGGAAATTCCCCTACTCTTTTCGATAAGTGCCATGGGATCTTTAACATCCACCTGAACTACCACCAATCCAGGCAGATGGAACCTCGGTTTAACGTCTCATCCGAAAGACGGTAATGTGGTTTTAGAATTAGTATATCTAATCTAGCATGGTTTTGGACTGCATGGTTTTGTATGGACCGCACAGCGCGGTTATTGATCATGCTGGTTTTGACTGTGTGATCTTGACATAGCGTCCATATGCACAACCTCTGATTATGTGATCCTTCCATGTATTTTGTTATACAACACATACTGGTGATGCAGATGTACAGCACCTGCAGCTGCATGATGATGATATGGTGGATAAGGATGACAAACACAGATACTGCAGACAAATTTGGTTGATGATGGGTGGAGGATGAAGCTAGACAAGCGCGCGCACACACACGCACACGAATATGCACACTGCAGATTAATTTAGGAGGAGATAGAGTAGTGAGAAGAACTGGTTACAGATGGAACAACAGATCATGCCAATGATGTGTGTCATCACTTAGCTCATGATATCACCTGCATGCAGTGCCAATTTTCCTGTGGGACAGGTACATTTGGGAACCTGTGCCCATGGTACAACACACACTAGCCAGACCACATTTTGTCCAGACTCACCATTCAGGACCACATCCATACAGTTATGCCACATATACACCCTCATCAATCACATCATGAATGTGAAAGAAAATGCAGGGCACACTGGAGCCACCACAGTCCACCACCCATGGAACTCGAGCAGAGGGAGCAAAAGGCTGGCTTTCCTCAAGCTCCCATGTTGTAGAATGGTGCAGTTGTAATGGAGATTTGCAAACTGAGGGTATAGCTACAGGAGCAAACATTATGAGCCCAAAAACGCCATACCTGCTATTCTGCACTTGAGGAAGCTAACATTAAAGAAATGAAGCAATACAACACCACCTATCATAGCGTAAGCATGTTTAGCACTGTATCATATACATGCACACCTGCATGTTGTACAACAACGTGTATGCCTATGTGTGGAGGTCTAGGTGTAAGGGCATTATGTGTTCTGCATATGTGTTGTGTTGCTTTTTCTGTGGTGTCCCTGTAGGTTTCAGGACTGTTTCCTGGTACATGGGGCCACAGAGCCAACCAGGGAGGGTATCATACTGGACCTGGTGCTCTCGGCTGGTGAGCATGTCAAAGAAATTGTGGTGGAAGACCCCCTAGCAGCAGCAACCACTGCACAATGTAGTTTTTCCTCAATTTCAGCAAGGAAGCAGCCAGGACTAAGACAAGGGTGGTGAACTTCAGGAGGGCCGAATTTTGTAGGATGGGTGACATCCTAGTAGGGCACCTTTCCAAAATCAGCCCAGAGATGGATGCAAACCAGAAATGATTCATTAAGTTAGGACTGATGGAGGCCACTAACAAGTGTGAAAAGATCCAGAGTAAGAAGTCCAGGACCAAATGACCAAGCTGGCTCAGCAAGGAGGTGGCAGACAAAGTGAGGGAAAAGAGAGCAGCCTTCCATAGATATAAGCATTCTAAGAAAGAGATAGACAGGGAGGAGTATTCGAGGATATCCAGGGTGGTGAGTTGAATGGTCCAGGCTGCTAAGGCTGCAAGAGAACTAAGTTTGGCACAGGGGATCAGAGAAGGGCAAAAGGACTTCTCCAGGTATATAAGGGACAGAAGAAGCTGCAAAGATGGGATTTCCAGGATTGGGGGGGGGTGGGCAAAAGTGATGTGGACAAGGCAGAAGCACTGAATGAGTACTTCTACTCAGTGTTCATTACAGAAAAGGATGGACCTATGCCACAGGGAAGTACTGGGGCTGGAAAGGGGGAGAGGTTGTTCCTGAAATCCAGGAGGACAGGGTTTTAAAGAGCTATAAGGTACACCAGGTTGATGTCTCCTTGACCAGATGGTGTGCCTCCGAGAGTCCTGAGGGAATCGGCAGAGGTCCTGGCTAGCCCTCTGGTGGACTTGTTCAACACCTCACTGGAGTCAGGGTGTGTGCCTCAGGACTGGAGATTGGCACGTGTGGTGCCTCTCCACAAGATTGGACCTAGAGATGAACCAGGTAACTACAGACTGGTCAGCCTTACCTCCATCTTGTGTAAGTTAATGGAGCCCATTCTAAAGGAAAGACTGGTGAGCTTTCTAGCAGCCAATGGTCTCTAGGATGAAAGGTAACATGGGTTTTGTCTTGGGGAGATCCTGCCAGATCAACCTAGTAGACTTTTTTGATTTGGTCACAAGGTCACTGGATAGGGGGCCAAGTGGTGGATGTCCTGTATCTAGACTTCAGCAAAGCCTTCAACTCAGTGCCACGTGGAAAAATGCTCAGTAAACTAAGGAACATGGGAGCATGGGAATAAATTTCAGGGTGGGTCAAGAGCTGGCTGCAGGACAGGAACCAGAGGGTAATTGTAGGGGGGAACTATCTAAAACTACACCTGTAACTAATGGGGTCCCACAGGGCTCAGTACTCAGACCGGTGTTATTTAATGTCTTTATAGGGGACATAATGGAAGGGATCAAAAGGGATCAAAAGTAAAATCTGTCTATTCCCAGATGACACAAAGATCTGTGTCAGAGTAGACATTGAAGAGGGGAGGCAGGAGCTCAGGGAGGACCCTTGAGCACTGGGCAGGCATCTGGCTGTTGGGGTTCAATGCTAAGAAGTGCAAGGTCCTGCACCTGGTCTCCAGGAACCCTGAGACTAAATACTGACTGGGAGGAATACAGGTGTCCATTTCAGAGGAGGAAAAGGATCTGGGGGTAATTGTCACATAGGACATGAGACACTGCACACTGCTGTAAACCTGCAGTCAAAGCAAACAAAATGTTTGGTTGCATCAACAGAGAAATCTCCTCAAGGAAAGAGGACGTCATCCTGCCATTGTACAGCTAATTGGAGAGGCCACACAGAGTGCTGTGTGCAATTCTGGTGCCTGTACTTGAAAAAAGGACATCAAACTACTGAATGGGGGACAGCGAATGGCAACCAAGATGATCCTAAGCCTGGGGAAAAAACCTATGAGGAAAGACTGAGGGAGCTCAACCTGTATTCCCTGGAGGATAGAAGGGAGAGGGGGAAATGATGGAAACCTTCAAGTACCTAAAGGGTATAACTAAGGTTAGGGTAGAAGACATTTTTAACTTAAAAAGGGAGGGATCTGCAAGGGGACATAGTGTGAAATTAGTGGGGGGAAGATTTAAAAGGGTAATGCGGAGGCACTATTTCACAGAAAGGGTGGTGTCGAGGTGGAACGAATTGCCAGAGCAGGTGATCTCACTGAAAACTGTGGGAAGTTTTAAGAGGGGGTCCGACAGTGTTAAAAGGAGGATCATATCTGGTGGGGGGAAGAGGGGTGTGGGGGATGGTAATTCTGGGTGGAAATGGGTGGGGGGGCAGCTACAGTTTAATAGACTGTACTGCACACATGAGCAGACTTGATAAGACACTTATGGCCTGTTTCTGCTGGCATTTTATGTACAGTATGTTCTTATGTGTTTATCTGTATCAACTCACAGTGCAACTATTTATTTTTGGTTCTGTGTCTCTCTCCTCTCTCCTGTGGTTGTACTCCCTTTGATTTGGGTGCATACATTCTGCTTTTATACCTGCCACATGTCTTAGACCACCCTCTTAGTAGACTAGCACTGCCATTGGCATCATAATTGCAATGCAAATAGTGGAAGCAAATATTGAAAATTGGTGTAAGTCATTTTTCTGATGCACATGTGGGTTGCGTCATAAGTTGTCACAACAGTTGCACAAGCACAGATGCAGCAGATAATGATGCAACCATCTTTTCATGGTTGCGCGACATCCTGACACAAACGCTGGTGCTATTTGTGTCACAATATTGATGAAAGTTGTGCTTTCATCATGTGCAACTGAAAATCCAGGCCAATGTCTGTCAGCTTGAGTCATCTTTGACTGAGGTCTGTTCTTTATAACACAGGTTATTTCCGTAGCTGGGGTAGGATTTTGCTAGCTCAGAAATGTTATCTGATTGCACCCCTAGCTGTCCCTTTTAGATTTCGAGATTGTTGTACACCATCATAGTAACTTGATGTTTTTCATGTGTGATCCTTCAGTAGCATGCCTGTTGAATACATTTGATCCATTGCTTTTAACTGTTAAAATGCTGCACCGACGATGCCTTCTAATAAAGATAATCATGAATGTGCATGTGAGCCACGACCTCAAATTCTGTGGTGAACTGATTTTAAAGTTCTAAGCTTTAAGGCCCTAAATACTGTTTGCCCTCTTTTGTTTCCTCCTTGACCTTTATGTCCTGTATGACACTAGCTGATGCCTTAACTCCGCAGGGGAAGCAGTAATTTTTTTAATTTGCAAAGCTATAAGCCATAGTAGTTTGAGCTTTCACAGTTTATGACCTCTTTGTAAAATTATCTACCTTGAACATCTGGCTTTCTAAGCCACTAGGCGTATTTCAAGGGAGAGTAAGTAGTTGTATTCCGCTGTGTTTAATAATGCAATTGTTTTGTTTTGACACTGCCCTTTCAGCTTTTATATCAGTACTGTACTGTATTTTCATAAGGTTTGTTTTATAGTCTTGTTCTATTTTATGCTTCTGTGGGACTCTCTGTGACATTTTTGACTGGAAGGATCCAGTATAAAATAAGTATCACCTTCTTACAATGAGATCAAATGATTTTGTGACCAACCTGACATTCCATGCAGTCTTTTACACAAGTGGGGGTTCTCATTCCGGAACATCATGTAGATCTGCTAACTTGTGTTACTGTACATTTATTTGTGTACAGAAGTTATATATTTATTTATTTAGGGTAGACCTTTGAGCTACAAGTGTTCATTTTCAAAGGTAACCCAGTCAAATAAAATACAGATTAAGAGTTTGATTCACACAGTCAGAAGAGTAGAACGTCCAGTACCCGCATGTAATGAAGGTGTATGGCTGCATCATGGGCACTTTCTATATAGGTTGTGTGATCCACTAATGCTGGGGGTGTGGCCAATAGGTGTGAATGGAAACATGGAGGGATGCAGAGAGGAATGGCCAGGTATCTGCGTGGGGCTGCACCTGCCCACAGAATACCTATTTACCCTGCAGTATAAGGTGATGGCCTTCCCCCAGCAGTCCACTACACAAAAATGACTTCAGTAGCTGGGTATACCATTCACATAGTGACGGCAATAACGCAAAGACCATTATAGTGAAATAATCTGCAGTTTGCTGTAATGGTCCACGGTATTGCCGACACTGCTTTCTGCCGTGATTGTACCCCCTCCCTGAAACAATTCTGCCTCAGAGTTGATAATCTAAAATGTGAGGGATGCAGGGGGTGAAGCCCCCTGCACAAACAGCTGGGGTACCCACATATGCATGGGAGTGGGTGGCAGTCAGTTGGGGTGGCTGTAATCACCACACGAGGCCATGGACACCAAAATGTATGGCTAATGTGTCTGTCATACTGGACAATATGATCAGGCAAACTATGTCACCATCTACCACACAAGGATACTGATGGGGATGCCTGCTCCCAAAGCATTTTGTTTAGAATGGCTTACATGATGCCATCAGTGTGGTGGGGAACATGCAGTTGACCATCTGTGCCCTAAAGCACAAGTGGCAGAAAATGTGGGGGGCAGTAAAGGGGAAGCTGCCTGGCACAGTGATGGCAGGCATAGTTGGTGACAAGCAGAGTCAGTCCTGTTGGGGACAAAGAATTCATGGATGTGGATAGCATAGTGGCAAACATCATCTGTCAGCAGGCAATAGGTAGAGAGGACAATGGGCTAGTCATGCTGAAGAGTGATTGCCAGCATGGAGTCAAGCCAGGAAAGGGTTGGGCATGAACCATGACAGTTGCTAACTCATGGATGCTCCCCACAGGTGAAAGACCGCCAACCTCTTCCCAGGAGGTGGATATGGACACAGATGAAGAGTGGACCTAGGACACAGGTAGGCATGCCAGCACATAGTGTGCCACACACCTGACCACATACTTGGAGGCCTGGGGTGCACAATGCCAAAGCCTCTCTATTGCTTCCCCACAAGTCCACCACCCAGCTTGTGCCTTGACACCCATGGTTCTGAGGACACGCCAGACACCCAGGACACTCAGGTCACCCCAGACCTCAGAAGGGACAAAGTAGATGTCATTGGGTTCACCAGCAGCAGCTCTGATAGCATTCCACAGAGAAGAGTCATGGACATGGTCCCAATTATACAGGTGAGGCTTCAGGTGTCAGGTCTTCTGCCATTGCCACTGTCGCTCCACAGCATGGGCATTGAGGGCATACTGAAATTCCCTACAACAGCTAAAATGCAGACCACTACACATGCACTGTTACAGGGAATGGCACAGGAGCACAGGGTCCACATGGGTTGCCATGCAAAGACACCAACCCCATGGAGGTGCCAGCAAAGAGTGGCACCCCTTGCACACTGCCACAGGTGGTAGTCCCTGCATGGCATGAATGCTGAGGACAATGGCCTGGAGCAGCAGTGTATCTGGCAAACTAGGGCCAGCCTTCAACATCTTCAGTGCATAGCCCATAGTGTTGGCTGCATGTGTGTTGAGGTTGCTGGCATGCAGGAGGAGCTAGGGGCATTCTGGCATTTTTGGATGGTGACCTCCACTGCTTTGCCAGCATCTTAAGATGGGGCCTTGCCACTCTGACACAGGCAATGCAGACAGGCCATGGCCCAAAGGTGCCCCTCACAGCCAGGCCTCATTCCCCCAGCCTGGTGCAGAATATCAGAGGGGTGGCATCAATGCAGAACACTGCAACAGAACCCCCCCCGGGTGACACCAATGGGCAGGCTCAGCATGGCCTTCTGGGAAAAATACAACAAAGACAAAGGGTGGCAGACAGCACAGTGCACATCTGTATAGAGATACACCACAGAAATGAGCACACCTGCCCAACAGGACACCACGTGGAGCCCTCATGGGGCTTACAAATAAGATCTGTAACATGCAACATGCAGTAAACACCCTGCACACCTTGCTGGGTGTGAATTAGTTTCACCTTGTCTTGTCAAGGAACCTGATGCACACCTTCAGCAGGCTGAACACCTGTCCTGATGATGCCCAGTGTCATTCAATATGCCTCATGGTACAGTATCTTACCCCCACCTATGTCTGTGGCTGTTGGGATAGTGACATCAGGAACATGCATAATGGATATCCACTGTCTCTTGTGTTGGAGTGTAGACCTTTAGTCTGTGCGACATATATGCCCCACCAATGACAAACTCCTATGCACTTGTGCACATACTAATGGGTCATTCCTAGTTGGCTGGTATGGCTTGAAGCAGCACCCACAGAACTGAGTTCTCCAGTATGTATCAGTCATGTGTGCAGACTAAGTGCTGAGCAGAAAGGTGTATAATTACATTTGTAGCATTGCACATGACCTGTATGTTCATGTTATCATATGCATTGCAGTTCTTGTATGACTCCTTCTTATGTACCAGCATGAAGATTGCCACATGTGTACAGTCAGGTGCACTGGAGGTATTAGACATGCCTGCCATGGCATAGGAGACAGCCTTTGCCTCTTCCAGGTCCTGTTCTGTCCTCAGGAACATTATATAGTCACCAAGGTGTACACATAGCACATCAGTCACCTGCCAGAGCACATATTCCAGGCATTGTCGGGTCAGTGAACTGCAGCCATCAAGCTGCTGCGCACTTGCGCTGCTATTTTCCTTGTTCTTCCCCATTGGGGGCACCGATGTACAATGACATCTGTGCACTAACATACAGATGTCTGCCATGCCCCCGAAACTCGGCACCTGCGCCTCTGCAGGACCTCCAGGCGTCCCCAGGTTCCACCAGAGTGTGGTGTGCACCCACCCCTTTCCCCAGGACTAGGAAAGCTGTCGTCGGACACTCAATCCTAGTCCGCCCCTGCCAACCCCTGATGACCCGGTCTCGTTCCCGAACCCAGGTCGCCGGCATGGAGTGAGGTATGGCATCCAGCGCCTCAACCCTCAGTGCCACCTGGCTGGTAAAGTCAGAGCATTTTGGCTTCAGGTCCGGGGATCCATTTTTATGAGTCTTAATGCAAGAAATGTACTGCTCAGAAAATTACACCATCAGAAGGATCACTAAACCAGAGGGTAAGCTACTAAATCAGTTAAGGAGGAGAGACCGTACATATGTATAACCCTGCTCTTTAAAAAACTATTTATCGATTTTACCATGCAATGGCATGATTCAGAATGTGTTATTTTTCTTAATGTGTAAAGGCCCAGAAAATAACACTTGAGTGCCAGAGCCATGAAGGAGTAATATGCAGTAAGTCATGCCCCTTCACAAGTGATGCTAAAGTAAGAGGCATGTTGTGAGTCAGGCAACTGTGTATCCATTTTATGTAAGGTATGTTAAATTATAAAGCTTTTATGTAAAATATTTTATGAAGAGTTCACTGTTTTGTTTTGATTTAATTGCTCCGGTTTGATTATAGCAGGCATTGTGCAAGATGCTGTCCACATTTTTTTTAAATAAAGGTTTTTATCTATCTAGGGCTCATCAGGTGGCTGTGCCTCCTCATCCCTGGGTACCATCAACCATTCCTTGCCTCTCTTCATTGTCGGGGGTCCCCTGAGATTGCCCCCTATGGCAGGGTCAGAGGGAAGGGCCATCCTCCCCCGGTGTCTCTCATTCAGAAGTCACCCCATCTTTTGGAGTGGCAAGGCAGGTTATGGTACCTTCCCTTACAGAAATATAGGTGTGCTGTGTACATACAGAATGCATGCCACATGCTTAATTGTGCGATGTTTGCATGCAGTTCGCATACACAAAGTGAACCTATGCGAACCAGGTCTGAAAAGCAAATCAGGTTTGCATGCTGCAAGCCTGACACTTGCATTGCAGGTAAGCTAGTGTGAACATCTTCTAAAAATGACATCAGGTTCACTTGTTGCACGCTTGACATGAGTGCAGCAGTTAAGTTGGTGTTAACATCATTTAAACATCACATCAGGTTCACAGGCTGCATGCTTGCCATGTGTGCAGCAGCAAAGCTGGTGTAAATCCCATCTAAAAAAGAACACATCAGTTTCTATTTCTTATACTACTGCTAGCAATTAGTCATTAAAATATATTTATTTTGCATTCCCATAAAAATGAGGTAAACTCATTAATTCTGATGCTTTTGCAAATTGTTTAATGGCTTTTGATTTTTGTCATTAAATCATCATTAATTTGTAAAGTATAATTTGCTTACTGCATTAAATGCCCAGGATATAGCCAGTCAACATTCCCCATTCCAGATGTATGAAGAGGGCCCTCTGTGTTGTGAAGCCTGACCTTTTTGTTTTGGATCATGCAAATCCATTATGCATATTTAGTGCTACAAATGTGTTTCTCCATGACTGTTTTATCTCACTTACTTTCCCTTTGTTATTCTGTATTGAGCATATACACTATGACCATGCTCAGTACTCTGTGCTGAGTAGGGTCTTAGAAGCATGAACCATACCTCACATTTTGTAACTGAAATGAGAGACATGGGCACTCAAAATGAGGAACAGTGAGGGACACTAACCCACATGATGATCAGGACACATCACACCCCAAGCTCTCAGGCTTGCCGTTCAGAGTTCAGTGGTCTCGATTATTGATTATGGCCTTCTCCTCTATGGCTCTGCCACTAGGTCTACCCTCATGCATGTCTCAACAGCCCTCAATAAGGCGTGTCGGCTAGTCTCAGGGGCACACCGACTTACACATACCTGTGATCTGTATGCTCAAATCCACTGGCTCCAACTCTCTAATTGCATAAAGTTCCTGACCTGCATAATGGCTAAGAAAATCAGCCTTGGCCTTGCACCACCAGGAGTTATGGCCCTGCTCCAAAACAGCAGAAACCACCTGCAGATTACCAGGGGGGCTAAAACTCAACTCCTTCAAATCCCCTGCTGCCGCACTGCTCAGGTTCAATAAGCATTTGCGTACACAGCTTCATTATGGCTGAATAACCTTAGCCCTGACATCACCTCAGCTCCTACAATTGCTACTTTTAAAACTCACCTACGGCTTCATCTTATTGCCTCCAGCTCCTGTGACTGCTACACTTATGCTTGAGCTGATTTGTCCAGCCACTGACACCTCCTCAACTCCCCCCATCCCTGCAGCTCGTCCCCAATTGCACTTACTATTCTTCTCCCCTCCACCTATCCTCACCTATCCTCTCTCTCCAACATCCCCCGCCACTCCTCCCCTTCACCCACCTTCTCCTTTTACCCCTTCTCCCCTCATCTGACAACTGCCTCTGGCTGCATCTTTGTGTTCCCCTTCCTTTGCTTCCCCCTTGTTCTCTATGCTGTCCGCCTCCCCACCGAGGCATTACTGTCTCTCCATAGGTCTATCTCCATCTTGAATTGTCTATGTATCATGTCATTATTTGTTCCTTTCTCAAATCATTATATATTGTTGTACTAAGACGACTGTTTTTGATGTGTATCAACCCTGTTTTGTACTTGCCTCTGACATGGAACCTTTGTAAAACAGCCTTGGCTCAAAGGTATTTGTAATCCTAGATTTCAATAAACAATAGACATTATGAAACATGGAGATACAGTACCTCAGAACACCATGGAAACCATTGCATTAGCACCTGAGAATGAATTTCTACCAAAAAGCATGGGTGTCATTTAGGTAGGGCAGAGAAGGGCAGTTGCCCTCCCCCCATATTTGTGCCTAGGTTGTTTTTATGTGGTGCAGCACTAATGACCTTAAATTTGGATTGAATCTTTTGCACAATAAGTGCCCAACTGGCCTGTGTGTGCGCATGCTGTAGGTACTCTCCAGACTCTTCTGTGTCTGTATTATGTTGTCCACTCTCTCCACCTATTAGCGGTGGCACAATCACATGTGAGGTGGATGAGCTCCAGCCAAGAAAGACTGCATGAGCCTTGCAAGTTTAACACTGTCTTTCCTGCCACATAGTAGGCAAGACTACACACTACTGCTTGGAATAGTCAATGAGCACTGAACTCTCAGTAGCAGTGTTGTGGCAGCATATTTTTGTTGTTCTACTCTTAGTGAATCTCCGTCTCCCCTGGTGGCTGAAGGGGCAAAGGGTGAGCTAGAAGCTAACTCAAGACTATGCTACCTAGTTACTCTACTAGGCTTGGCTTGCAAAAAAAAAAACAGCACAGCCCCTACAGCAGCAAGCTAGGCTTAGCAACAGTAGTGACAGCAGTGTGGGTGGCCTTCATAGGCCTTGATCAGTGCAGTGCAGCAGCAGCCACTGCAGCAACCAAGCAAGAAGCAAGCAACCCAGGTTGGGTGGGTTCGGATGGTGAGGTGACTTGCTCGCGGACCATGTTGGGGACCTGTGATGGTCGGTTCAAGCAGCCAGCTTCTGGTGAAGGAGAGAAGGGGAGCAGACTGAAAACGTGGCTGGTGGCACACTATGCCAAGCTGCAGGTTCTGGCCATATGACCGGGTAAATAAAAGTAAATACATTTTTTACAGGGAGATTGGGGAAGAAGGAAAGACTGAAATATTGATGTGTTTTTCAAATTCCTTCACCTTTGGGCTGCTTCATGACCCATAGGGGATGGGTATTGACCGGAATGGAGTCAGGGAGAAAAATAGGGACAAAGTTATTTTTTTTTGGGGGGGGGGCAGAACTTCAGCCAGGAAAAAAATCGGTTAGTAACTGGGTGGGTTTAAGCCCAAATCTGATGCACTGCTCCGGGGTATATACAGGTGAATCATATACATTTGAAGTTTTCCCAATTTGCATATCATGTTTCAGTCAAACCAAACAAGCTGGACCTTTTAGAGATGTAACATACATTCTAGAGCTGTCCCTTGCATTCACAGACAGTTGAGTGGCATGGCATGCACAGACTATTGGAGCCCCACTATAATCATGCTTGTGCCCTCCCCCAGTGAAGCTGATCTCCACATCCCCACACTCAGGTACATTATGACAAAGAGCAAAGGAGACTGCAGGGGTGTGCACCATTGAAATTAATGGGGGTATTTTTTAATTACTATTTTATACATTATTGGTGGAGAGTTGTAGATTAAGGAAGGCCACCGCTCAACTAGCAAGGACCTTCTTAGTAGAACAGTAGCCTTCATTATTCTCCAACTCACCATTGTAACATATAAAAAAAAGTAATAGGAAATAACTCAATTCATTTCAAGGGAGTACACCCCAGCACTCTGATCCATGGACATCATCTCTTAAAGACTCTTGCCTTTGGCTCCCTAGTACTCAAGTAAGAGGCTTTTTACTTACATCTATACTTGGTGTGTTATCTGTAGCAGTATGGCCGGACCCGCTACAGTGTGTGTGTGCATGGGGGGAAGGGGGGCTGGCCATGTGGGTGTGTGTCAAGTTATTGCTAGTTTTGTCTTTGGACCTTAAAGTCTGTTTGTGTGGAAGCATTCAAAACTATTGAGAGAAAATGGTAGGAGTACAGGCCAGACAGAAGCAAATACGTGGTTTTGTGGGTAAGTTTGTGTCTTGGGGGTGGGAAAAACATGTGTTTCCATTGGTATGTGTGCTACAGTTCAACTGTGAAAATGAGGTGAGGGAGAGAAGAAAACTGAAACGCATAACAGTTGCTACAAGCATGCTGCAGTGTGTGCAGATGTATTCAGATACATTTTGTATTGAAGTACAAGTGAGCCATATGTGTGCAGACAGTATGGCTCAGTGGTTAAGGGCACTGAACTGCAAGCCAGGAGACTAGGAGGCATGAAGACCTGGGTTTGAATCTCATCAACCTCCACTTGTATATGGTGTGATCCCGAGCAAGTCACTTAATTTTTACATGTGCAGTTATCAGTGATCCATTGCTTTTTTGCACGCATACCACATGCATGCAGCCTTTCCCAATTTAACATAAAAATCATGGCTTCCACATTTACTTGCTGCACACATGCCATATGCATGCAGTCAGTCCCAATTTAACATTTAAATCATACTTGCAGCATGAGTATCACTTGGGTAGTTTTATGTGTGCAGCATGAAAACATTTCATATAATTATTTCTGTTGAGTTGGGAGAGGTTTCATGCAGCCCAGTTCTCTCTGTTTTCCACATACGTTTTCTGCATCCCAGACTGGAGCCACAGCATGACACAGATGAGCATGTGCATGGGGATGTGCTTGTGCTGCACAATTGTGGCCTCCTTCCATCTCCCAGATGTCTGTCTGGTCCCCTTAGCATTGGCATTGCCACACTGCTGCCACCTGGTGCCAGCCAAGAGCCAGGAAGGCTTACCAACCCTGTCCAGGAAAGGAGAGATTCCTGGCGACCACTCAACCCTCTCCCAACCCTCACCCCTGCCAGCCCCCAACAACCTGTGCTCATTCTCAATCTTGGATTGCCAGCATAGCATGAGGTAAGGTGCTTTTAAATGCCTCAGAGTCAGACCTCTAAACCACTGGGCCAGCTAGTCTTCACAATGTTTAAGGATTTCATAGTAATGTATCTAAACTGGAGATACATTTTGATAATGCAGCCAACATTCAAAATTCATCAGTGGCTAAAAAACATTTGTCTATAAGTTTTGTCTCTCAGCAACATTGTATACACATAAAAATATCAATTTCATTATAGACTAAATTAGGTAATGTCATTCTAAAGTCAATATGAAGAAAAATGCTATGAGCCAGGAACATTAAGTTTTGATCAGTGAAGACAACCTGTAAGCAATAAGACACAGAAGAGTGATGGTTGGGCTGGAATAGTCATAAGTTCAGGGGGGTAGTTAGGCAAAAAGCCAATGAAGAAGTGCATCCAGTCCTTAAAAGTGGCACTCTCCCAGTATAAACAACAAACTGGAGCATCTTATTGTGCTTATGCAATGGGTAATATATTTTTGAAATATAAAAACACATACAAAACAAATTGTAATATTAAAATGAAATATGTTCAGGTTTTTTTATGTGTTGCAATGCTGAGAAAAATAGAGATGTTCCCTCCTGAATTTCATTTTAATCGAGTATCCCCTGATTTAATTAAAGAATATGTGTTAAAAATGGATCCTCGGCCTCATGTCTTCTGTGATGGATTAGATTTCCAAATTATTAAATTGGGAATAAATTATTTTTCATATCCTCTTTCAGTCCTGTTTAATTTTTCCATGTCCAATGGGGTTTTTCCTTGTCTCTGGAAGACAGCTATAGTCATCCCTATTTTGAAATCTGGTGACTCTACTATATTGTCTAATTATCATCCAATTTCCTTGTCATCTACCCTATCTAAAATTCTGGAACAAGTTATTTTGGACCAAACCTTTGAGCACTTGCAAAAACATAACTTGTCTTCTGATTGTCAGCATGGCTTCAAGCCAATTCATAACACTGAGACAGCCTTGGTGGGGTTCACGGGTACCATCCAGGGTACCCTTGATAAAAGGCAGACTGTAGCTGTGCTTTTCGTGGACCTCACCAAGGCCTTCGACTTGGCTGAATATGGTTTATTAAATGGAATTCTTTCTAGTTTTCATTTTTCTTACAATGTTATTTCCTGGTATTGCGAATATCTTTCTAACAGATCCCACTGTACTCAAATAGGTGATAGTATCTCTTCCCCCAGTTCTATTAAAAGTGGAATACCCCAAGGATCAATTATTGGCCCCCTGATTTTTTCACTCTACATTAATTCTGCTCCTTCTGTGTGTTCTTGTTAATCTCTGATACTTTACGCTGATGATGCAGTAATATATAGTATAGACTCAACTCCTAATGATGCCCTGACTGAGGTTCAGTCCTATTTTGATTCCTTTCAGAATTGGCTATTTTCAAATTTTATGGCACTCAATTCAAATAAAACCAAAGTTATGTTGTTTTCAAATAAAGTCATTGAGCTTGATAGTTTACATCATATTGTTACACAGGGTGGAAATGTAATTGAGTTAGTAGATAGTTTTAAATATTTGGGGAAAATTTTGGATTTGAAATTAAACTTTGAATCCCACCTGAACAAACTATGGAAATCTAGTCATCAGAGATTAGGCTCACATTTTAGAGTTAAACAGTTATTGATCAAAGAATCAATATTTTTACTCACTCACAGTTTTCTGATGAGTGTTTTGGATTATGGCATTATCATTTATTCTTCCTCCTCTGGACATCTATTTAATAAACTTAAGGTAACTTATAACTCCATCTTACATTTCATGCTCGATGCCCCCTTTCAAACACATCATTGTCTTTTGCTTAGATGTTCTCATAGTTTATCTCTTAAATATAGAATTTTGCATAAATTGGATACCATGATGTTTAAGGTAAAGAATGGACTTATACCCCCAGTAGTTTCTTTATTGTTTCCTAGTTTCCTTAATTCTAGTGGTACTAGATCCCAGACTAAATTTACCTATGAAATTCCATTATTTTGATCTGCTTTTGGCCAGAGATCTACTGTACTTTATATTGGGCTCCTTTGTTTTTTAATTCATTACCTGTCGATATTATAGAAAGTATGACAGTGTGGTCCTTTAAAACTAGATCAAAATATTGGATGATGGATAATGATATTAGCACATGTTAATGTTAAATGATTGTTTATTTTTTTCATTTATTATGTTTTATGTATTTTTGCATTATTTTTAAAGCAATTTACCAAGTTTTGATATATGAATGCATATACTGCAAGGTGACTGCATATAGAACTGATTTGCAATGTATTTTGATAGAGGCATAGCCTATTTTAACAAATTAAATCAGGTTTTCACCCTCACAAACCAGGAAGTGTCATTTTGTGTATTGGAGCCTGTATTTGATGACTTTTGACACTCATTACCTTTGCAACGTCACCACAGGAAGATCTGTGCTCTGTTATTAAAATTAGTTCTTGGTCACAGAAATTCTGTCTTGATAACAGAGCTCTTGGTTGCAGCAAGCAGCACGACAATAGCAATGTCAAACAGTTCATTTTCAGGGTCCGATGATGAAAGCATTATGTTGTCCTGCACTAACAGTGATCTTTCGACACTGACATAGTGCCACAATTTGACAGCCATTGCATAGTAGATCCCCATCGGGATAACCCTATGACAGCAGCGAGAATGATGTGGGCAGTAGCTCAGGCAGTCACAGCAGTAGTCCTGATCCATTCTAGTACAGCAGTGAGAGCAGACTTAGCAACAAGGGCTGTTAATATTATATTTTGCTACTTAGTGCTATGGTTTGGTTCCTGTCATTGCAGTAATTTTACTGTGCAAAATTGAGGTATGGTCTGTGTTCTGTTACTCCCAGCATCGATGTGCCCACACAAATGCTAGTGATAGTACCCTGGGTTTTTATATTTCTTTTTTTTGGGGGAGGATTGCTTTCCCTATGCTAACGAGTTGTTGGACACTCCAGCAGGGGTGTAGCCAGGCATTTCAGATTTGTACACCAACCTGCCACACTGCTACTCTCCTCCCCCACTGTTGTTCATGCCTGCCCCCCCTCCCCCAAGACTTGAGTCCAAGGTTCTTGGCTCCAGTCAGATGATTCCCACACTAGACCTGCTGTCTGTCTACACTGCTAGTGTGGTGCTCGCTGCCCACTGGTAAACGCCACTGACTGCACCATAAGTCCAAGACCATGGCAGAAATTTCTTCTCTCTCTCCTCCCCATAGGTAGGCAGATTCACTCCACTTGCCACTCCATATGAAGTCTTTTTTCATTTAGCTGGCTCTGAGTTTGTTCTTCTGTCTGCTGCTTCTCAGTTCTTATACTGCTACTCTCACTCCCAGTACAATTGAACTAATAGTATGGCTTTTAACTTTGCTGGGGCATTTAAACTCACCACCCCAGACTTGCCACACACCCCCTACCAGATGCCGCAGCCAGTAACTATGCAGGCAGACCATGCAGAACTAATTGAGACCTTAAGTCAGTGGTCCACTCTGCCACCCCCTAAAACAAAGCTGAAAGAGAAAAGAAAAGAAAAAGCCTGTGAAGCCAAACAAAGGAATTTAAAGGCAATGGACTAGAGAGAGAGCAGAGGAATGCTGACCAGCTTGTTTGATACCCCCTGCTACTAAACTTGGTATGCCATGGCTTACTTGGAATATCAGTAGCAACGCCCTTGCACTCCAGCTTGACACTGAGAGCACGGCTCGATCTGGTGGCATTGCTTGAGTAGGATAAATGGCTCACAATTTGTCCAAATCCAATTTGTCCAAATTCCTCACCTGGAACTAGTTAGTAGTGACCTCCTGCCAATTGATTTATCAGTCACTCACTCTGATAGAGCACAGGGTGGAAATTACAAGCAGACACCTTGTACCCCAACCACTCCAAACCCCCCAGCTGCACACATACACTTAGAAAAATGCTGCAGCATAAAACTTTTATCTGTAAATTATTTATACTGTTTGGGTCTGTCTTTGCCCTAGTGCCGACTGGTCTACGCTATAGCTTTCTTCTCTGTGTATGTATGTGTTTGGGGGTGGAGGGCCTGCCTGTACTTTCCCCTTTAGAGGTATCAGTGATTGAGTAACATGTTGAAGTCACCGGCTCCCCTGTTTATGGCATGTTATAAATTTAAAACTACAAATTATTGCACCAGCTTTGTGTTACCTCTATGTGCTCAGGAACTATACAGACTGCAGCTGTCATTAGTGTCTGCATAAGCATCTGTAATACCATCCTGGCATTGGCTTATTGCCGCTACATGTGTGCCTCCAGGTGCATTATGAAGTGAGCAAAAAATACACAGTACAATTGATGATCGTCCCCCACCCCAAGGTTAAAAATGACACTGCCAATACCCTTCTCATGGAGAAAGAGACAGCATTTCTGTTTAGAAAGCCTAAGTACTGTTTGATTGGTCCACTACAAAAAGGGACATATCCTTGCGGGAGGTACTCAAGTGTTAGACTGTATTTGAACCATCCTTCCTCACTTATGTCACCATACTTCATTACCACTTCGGTCTGTGTCAAGCCGTTTGTGTTTTCCCATTTTTTACATTACAGTGGATCTCTGATGCACATGCATAAAGTGTACAGCAAATACAACAGATGCTGCACTATAGTGTCTCCCATACCTTACCGATGTCATGGTGCATTGTGTGGACTCCCTGCATTCATTGCTGTGTAGCCCATATTTTGGTTCAGACATTATTCCCTAAGTATGCCAAACTGACTAGCACACTTTGCAATATAACACCATAGAAGCCATACATTGGTACCACAGTGTCTGGAGAGGATGGCAACTGCAATCTCTTCTTTTGCTGATGCTCCGGAGCACATAGTGATGCTGTAATCCTAATTATAAATAAAGACTGCATGTTAAAATGTTAAAAAACAGTGGTTTTAATTTTGAGATACACTGTAATCTACTGTATTTACAGCACATAACTGATTTTATTGCATTCATTTATAAACTTAGCAAGGAGCTGGCAAGCTGGAGAAACAATTCAGTGCACCATGTCCCTTTGCTCATGCACATCTAAGCATACTTTGGTGATCAGTGCTATGCTGCTTGCATGAGAACACCAAATGAGCCCAAGAAAACACAGGAGCACAAGAAAAAATGTAAACTGTCTATAATAATGGTGACAATCCAAAATGCAAAAGCAAAGGCAGTTTACTGAAGCAATCACACTGGAAGCAGCACTTGCCAAAAATATAGTTTATTGCACTCTTCTTCTGGGACTGGACTGTGCAGCTCAGTGCTTATACTCTTGCTGCACATTACAATTCTGAACTGTTTGAAAAAGTCATTCATTTAACACAGACCTCAATGTACAAATACTGAAAAGCTTACTTCAATTTATAGAGATGCCTAGTTCAAAAGTCGTCATTTTGTATCCCAATACGCTACAGATTACAGCTCCACTCAGTTAAAAAAATGTATTTTTATACAGATTTGTTCTTATAATTATGTACTTGCAGCACTCATTAAAACTGTAACACTGTACTCAAGCAATGTAGATTGTGATGTTCCTAGAACCGATGGACCTAGGACACAGAGCTTAGTCAGATGAGTAAAATTGAAAATCAGGAGAAATCACCACTTCTGCAATCCCAAAAGCAAGAATAACAGCTGCCAATATAACAAACCATTTCAGTCAGCAGTGCTGTAATTTTTGCCAGTTCAGTTTTGGATCTGCACTCACTGAGGCTGGGTCCAAGATGAATGAACGAGCAGTGAGAAAGGTGCAGTGGGAACACCTTCCTGTGCTGATGTCACTCATGCATGTGGATGCACTGCTCATGTGCGAACTTCAAACAAAGAAAAAAAACATACAGAGACAACTGTGGCACAAAAATGTTAAAAAAACTAAGCATCTGAATATATTTAATACTTAACTTCAGGGCAGCTGACCTTTGCATCACTCAACGAAGGGAAGGTGATCTGCAAACATGACATTGGGGGAAGTTGGTAAATCACTTTAAGTGTTTTTGTTTGTATGTACTTCTATGTATGCTTAAGTACGTCTTGTAACTTGTCACTGGTGAAAACGGGCAGTTTTGCTTATCCTGCTTACAAGTATAAAAAATAAAAAATGAAAAGAAAAAGAACCCCAAATTGGTGTGGGGGGGATATGTGAAGTGGATTGTGAATGGAACTGTGCCAGAGAATAAGGAGTTCACATGACTGAGTTACTGATTGCAAAATGTCAATTGTTTTTCTATAGATGTTTGAGTGCTAATTAGTGAAGCATGTTATTGAAGGCTGTTTGTTTTCTGTTGGTGATGTGTTTGTTTTCCTCTGCAAACACTATGGGCAGGATTCATGAATGTGGCAGAAGGACCCGCAGCTGCGGAAAAACCTCGGCGCTAGTGGGAATCCACCTGTGAAGCCGCAGGTCACCCGCAGCTGCGGGTGTTCACCAAGGTGGAGCCAGAGTACAACCGGCTCCATGAAATACGGCAGCTTGCAGGTGCTGTTGCATGTACAGCACCACAGCTGCAGGAGGCTGCTATGGGCATTGGAACCCACTGTAGAACCCTCCGCAACTGCTGCGGCTGTGGATTGGCCGCTACACAGCTGCGGGTGAATGCAGTCCACAACAGCAGTTGCAGAGTGGAACTTGTAAAAAATAACATTGTGAATCCTGCCCTATGTTTCCATCCCAGTGGTGCTGAGAGTTGAGGCACTGGACGCCACATCTCATGTCATGCCAGCGGCCAGGGTTCAAGAGCAGACATGGGTCATCAGGGGTTGGCAGGGGAGGAAAGGATTGAGCATCTGGAGGACTGCTTTCCTTTTCTGGGAGGGAGTGGGGACATCGATCCTGCTATCTGGTGACTCCCAATGGAGACTGGGGGTGCTGTAGCAGTTGGGATCATTACAAGGGGATTGGCCACGGTGATACTCTTGTTTGCGTTCATGAGAGCATGCACATGCCAGGCTGGTGCACATTACACTGCCAGGTCAATGGGGGGCACCAGAACAAAACCCTGGCACCGGATAGGCGATGGATGGTCCAGTGGTGTGCCCCCACGCCCAATGCTTGGCCTTCCATCTCCACCTCCTTCACATCCTCCAACTCCCTGGTCACTCAATTAGATTTCAGATAGAGCACCAGAAGGAGTCAGAGGTCTCATCACAGGGGACTCAGAGCTAGGTGGGTCAGGTAATTGAGAGATGTGGATAGAGATGGGCCCATGTCAGATAGCACAGACTGGAGGCTTCAGGCAGGTGGAAAGAGGTCATACCATAAGACCTCACCAGAGAGAGCTCAGGTAAGCTAGAGATCGGGGGCATACAGAAAGTTTAAAAAAAAAATACAGTATGCTACTTCATCTCTTTCTATCTTCCCTAAAGCTGCCCAATAAGTTTCTAGGATGGCTTCACTTCAAAAATGAACATGATCTCCTTTGCATCAAGTCCAGCATTGCACAGAAACTGAATTCCAGTGGAACATAACACATAATCAGCGAGCCTATAAGGGTTCTGACACACTGCTGAGTTGACACATTAAATTAAGGACATTAGTGCTCATGGGCTCCTCCACGTACCACAAAGGTAGGATGTCACCCTATGGGTGATGTTTGGAGTGCAGGTATAAGACTGGATCATTAGAAGGTTGTTTTGGGATGTATTTGTTAAAAGATGCAGTTGTGGGGGGCATGGCTTGAACACCGAGGAAGATGGCAGCTTAAACTGCCAGCTTGATCCCCAGCTATTAAAATCCATTATAAACTGTGGACATCCAGGGACCCCTGACCCTCCTAAGGCATTCACATGTTGCCGTAGTCCTCACTCATTGCTCGGCATGGGTAATATTGCGACCAGTGATCCGGCATATTGCTCTGTGGTGCCAGTCACCGTGCAATCTGCCTTAGACCCAAGCAAGCCCTGAAGCACTGACCTTACATGGCAGCCCCCCTATTACTGGCTACTTGGCGGCAGTCTGTACAAGAAGTTCGACTGCAATCAGCCAAATTTCTGTGGAGGAACAAGTCTCAAACCTCTGCTGCATGTAAACACTAGGGAATTCTACTGCTCCGGAATGGCCTTACCTAAACCTGCCATGCAAGGCCTAGGCACAACTCCCAAAGATGTAACTGTTCCCCCAGTGGATGTAAGTGCCTCACTGCAACACATTACGGCCATGCTAGAGACCTTCCTAACAAGGGTAGATACCATCTCAGCAACCTTATCTGGCATGGTTGCTGAAATGCGGGTGCTCAACGACAAATTGAATGTCACAGTACAGCATACAGATGACCTGGAAGCTGACCATGCAAAATATTGCAGTGACTACAGGACCAAGATGAAAAGTTGGCTACTCTGCGGTGGCAGGCAGGAGACCAAGAGACCTATGGGCGACGCAATAACATCAGAATCTTCGGGATTCCCGAGGGTTGTAAAGGCCAAAACACAAAGAGATTTCTTAATGAGGAGATCCCTAAAATGTTGGGAGAAAGATGACATGGCTCAGTTGAGGTGGAAAGAGCACACCGCATACCCAGTGGCCCTCTATCTCGCAATGTTTCCCCCAGACCCATTATCGCTCACATACTGTGATACTCTACAAAGGAAAAAGTTCTGAGGACAGCTTGAGACAGGGGTGAAATGCTGTGGCATGGGGCTAAAATATCTTTCTTTGGAGATTTCTATGCCGAGATGGCTGCTCGCAGGAAATCCTTTATATCTATTAAGAAATTGCTGGCAGCACAGGGTTTCAAATATGGATTCAGGAATTTGGCCTACCTTTTTGTGTCTCAAGAGGGCAGAGGCATAGTAGTGGAGAGACCTCAGGAGATTGAAAACTGGACCCTTAAGTACTGGCCTCGGATGTCTCTCAGCACTGCAACTCCCAAAAAGTTATGGGCTCCGGTACCTCAAACAAGGGACAGGAGAAACCAATCTCCAAGTGATAATTGCAGGAAGGACTATAGTTCAGACTGGACAGTGTCACTACTAAATGCCTCCCCCAGTTCCCCTCCTTATCTGAAGCCACTCGGAATAGATAACAACCACAAAACAGCACTACAATGGCCAGCAGATGATTCCTCTCCCTCTCTACCTCAGCAGGGAATGAATCAAATGACCTGAATATGCCAGCACTCCCTGAGTGATCAGGAATCTCCCTCCAAGGGTCCAGGGAAAGCACCACCCTCAAAGCAGACCAAAGATGAACACCCTAACATGGACGAATCAGATGTACAAGACATCCCAGATGATCTCATCATGGAGAAGGCTGAAAACGCATCTTGGGCAGACTTTTCCCCGGATGTGGCAGACTATCAGGACTTCTCCAATGTTCCAGTTAAACCTGGGCTGTTAACCTTTGCAAATGCATTATCTCAGGACACTTCTCCTAGCATAACAAGACCTGCTGTAACTGAGGAGCAAGCTCTGAATTACTTAATGTTTTAAGTCTGTAATTTGCTCTTCTTTTGGGATATTCATTACAATGACATAATTTACAGACGCCATTTAGTGAGGTCATAGAGGATGCCCGATAAGTAAGGGCCCTTTTACTAGTGATAGCTAACTCCTTGGAGAGACTCTGAAGGAAGCCCAAACTCCAACTCTGGGGTAATTTAACTAGCTGCCTTTGCACTTAGCTAGATTAGAACAACCCCTCCTTTGGATCTACCTCTGGGTGTTACAGGGCTTCCCCACTTCCCCCCCTCCAAGCAACCAATCGGCTTTACCCACACTATTAGCCCTCTTAAAATCTATGGCTCCTGTAGCAAGTATTGCTTGGTTTTGGGAGATTGCTGAAGGCACGGTACCTGGCCTTGGTCTACATACTGGAAAGAGACCTGTACGCCTCACTGGCTATGTAGATTTTGAACATCCTTCATGCCACAGAGCAACAAACCCATTCCCTTCTCCCTCTGAGCCCTGTCCTTCCCCTCATTTTGGGTTTTAACTCCCACATCCCATTCCCCACATCCCTGAATGCCTTATTTTTGTATTTATAGCTGGGGATGGAGCTATGTGTTTTCAGCTGGTTTATCTCCATTCTCCCCATACAGGTGAAGGGTCAGTGCTGCTGAGTGCTCCTCCTCGATAGTGTGGAGGATTGCACCTCATGCATACACAAATTCACCATTAGCTTAGTGCTTATCGAATCATTTATAGTCCTTAAATCTCTATTGTAAAAGAGTTAAAGTAATCTACCCCTTAGTGGGGAAGTTGTTGTATTTGGCTTTAGTTCTTCTAGTTGGTCATTTTGGCTGTGTATTTAGTGCTTTAACTTGACTGTTTCTACTTTTGCACCAGGTTATCACTGCCACTTTTACTTAGTGAACAGACTATCTTCCCTCCTTACTCAACCAATCCTCCTTCCTTTGTCTCAGGCAATCTGCCCGCTCCTGCATCTCTATCCCTTCTGGACTCAGGTGGTGAGTACCTGTATATTATTTAACCTTTGGAACCATGATGCAGAATGCTAATGCAAGTATTAAATTTATATCATGGAATATGAAGGGCTTAAATCACCCAGTTAAATGGTCCATGGTCCTTGGACACTTACACTCCTTGCAGGCAGATATTGCACTTATCCAAAAGACCCATCTCACTGCAAGAACTGTATTGTGGCTCAAGAGGGCACAGGTCAGTAGTGTTATAGCGAGCTCAACTAAATCTAGAGGTGTGGCCATTCTGATTAAGAAATCATGCTCCTGGGTACAGGAGCAAGTAGCCTCTGATGCTCAAGGCCACTGGATAGTGGTCCATTTTTCACACCCGGGAGGACATGTGGTGCTAACGAATATATATGGTCCAAATATGGATAATCCAGAAATCCTGTTAGGTCTCAACAAGGCTGTAGAGTCCTTGGCTGCTGACCACCCACAGATCCCAATTGTGATTGGCAGTGACTTCAACCTTACCCTAGATATCTTTCTCGATAAATCCAAACCCACTCTCCAAACACACCCTAAAACAGTATTAGCCCTACAAGGAGTTATGGCAGAGTGGGGTATGACCGACGTGTGGCACAGAGATCACCCGTCAGGGTGAGACTATTCCTTCTTTTCATCTGCTCACACCGCATATAGCTGGATTGATTTTTGGCTTGCCAATGCCCCTATGGCCCGAGATATTACCTGTACTAGGATTAACAATATCCTAGTCTCGGACTATGCCCCAGTATCTTGCCTCTATACCCTTTCTGGGCAGAGTGGATCAGGTACTAGATGGCAATGTAATCCTCTACTCCTTCGAGACCCTAAATTCTGATCCATGATATGGGAAACTGCCAGGGATTATTTCTCTCTAAACCGCGTTGCAGATACATCTGCTACCATGGTTTGGGAGGCTTTTAAGGCTGTTCTGCGAGGGGAAATCATTGCCTATTAAGCACAACAAAACAAAACCAGAAGGATAGAGCTATATAACCTACAATCTGAGCTTTCCTCATTGGAGGCCACATTCAGGGCTTTCACTGCCCATATACCTGACCCGACACTTCTTTGAGAGATAGTCGGGTTAAAATACCTCAAACACTATGCTGCAACATAAGGCAGAGTGGATGGTGATTAGGTCCAAACACGTGTACTGGGAGGGAGGAGAAAAAGGGGGGGAACTTCTGGCCTTTCAGTTAAGGAAACAACAGGCTGCCTTTCATATCCACGTTCTTAGGAACACGAGAGACCTTGTGGTCATGAGTCCCGAAAAGATCAATGAATGTATGCAATACTTCTATCAGCAGCTATACCAGTAGCATGCAATTCTAGACCGAAACCAACTAGAGTGTCAACTGGCAAACTTTTGTGCTGCCACCAACACTCCTCAATTACCTGACAATATGAAAAAGGCTTTGGACAAGTCTTTTACTGAAACTGAGCTCCTAAACGTCCTTAACCAGCTGGCCAAAGGCAAATCACCTGGACCGGTTGGTATGAACACAGAACTGTACCAAGCCATGAGTACAGAAATTAGTACCCCTCTCCTCTCTGTGCTACTGGAGACTCATGGGACTGGCATTCTCCCTCCCACCATGTGAAAAGCCCTAATCACTCTCTTTCCCAAAAAATCAGATGACCCCCTAAACAGTGTCAATTACCGCCTGATCTCCCTTATCTCAGTTGATAACAAAATTGCAGCTAAGATGCTTGCCACTCGATTGATAGGGGTTATACCCTCTATTATATACCCATCCCAAGCTGGTTTTACTAAAGGAAGAGTGGCAGTTGATAATATTAGATTAGTCCTAGATCTTAAATGACTTGAAATGCACTCCAAAAACCCTATGGCAGCAATGGGGGTAGGTTTTTCTAAGGCTGTCAACTCTGTAGAATGACCCTACCTCCATGAAACACTCCGGCTGTATGGGTTTGGTCCATATTTTAGACAATGGACTCATGTTCTGTATAATGAACCCCTTGCTAGAATTCTAACAAATAGAGACATCTCCCCTCTCCTTTCCCCTTCAACGGGACACGGGACAGGGTTGCCCCTTGTTCCCCTTTACTATTTCTGGTGGCTCTAGACCCACTTACACAGAAATTGCAAGCCACTGAAGGCATCAAGGGCACACAGGTAGGCCAGCATACATACCTAACTGCCTCATATGTGAATGACCTACTTCTAACGTTAGCCAGCCCAAAGGATTCTCTCCCCAATGTCCTAGAGATCATGAGAGAATTTGCTCAGTTGTTTCGACTGCAAAGTAATAAAAAAAACAGTGTAACCCTCTTCAATATGGCTTGTACAAATTCATGTTTGCAAGGCCTAGACCTAACTTGGGCACCACATACCTTCTCGTACCTAGGTGTAAATATCCCATTTAGCTGGAAGCATCCAGAGAATGAGAACTTTGGCCCCCCAATAACTCTATTAACAATGGAGATAAACCATTGGTGCCATCTCAACCTTTCACTCCTAGGTAAAGTAGCTGTGATCGGAATTCTGTTACTACTCAGAGTAGCATACCTTCTTAACAATCTTCCTATTACCCTATCAGGCAAAGTGTTCCACCATTTAGATAAACTGATATCATTCTTTCTCTGAGAAGGTAAGACACCAAGATGAAGCTGCAGTAAGATGTGGGCCCACTGGACTAAGGGAGGTATGGGACTTCCATGGCTGCAGGGGTACCACTGGTCCTATATCTCTGTCCAAGCCACCAAGTGATTCGTCCCCTCCTCCTCCCCGGCTACACAATGGGTTCATCTAGAATCCCAGTTGATGCAGAACAACCTCTTGAGTCTATTACTAACCAGCGCCTCCATAAACTCTAGTAGGCTCACCCCGGTCATGACCGAGACCAGGGAGGCACGGTTCAGACTCATGGTGACCTCTAATACCTTGGAGGCAGCAAGCTCTATTCCATTCCGCTACATGGCTCTCTGGCATAACCAACTTCTCACAGTGGGCACTAAACCGCTCCATTGGCCGACATGGGAAAATAAGGGGATACGCATCGTTCAAGATTTATATATGTCCAATTCCTCCACGCTGATGTCATTCTTTTGGAGACACCTGCAACTCCACAGCATGGTCCAAGCTGTTAGTGGGGCACACATTGCTGATCCCAGGTTGCATTGGCTGACTTCTTTACACCTAAAAACCTCCTCCCAAGGCATAGCAAGGCGATTCTACAGCACATGGCGTGAAGCACAACTGGATCACTCTGAATCATGTAGGGCCACATGGAGTATGGATCTTCAGGTTCCCATCACTTCAGAAACATGGTCCCGATGCCCACACCTTGCTCACTCCACATATAAGGATGTTAGGAGTCAACTAATACAACTCAAAATTCTCCTTAGGTGGTATCGTACGCCTGCAGCCCTCCATTCATGGGGCATTCTTCCCGATGCAATGTGTTGGAGATGTCGGCATGACCCAGAAAATATCTTGCACCTTCTGTGGGAATGTCCGTCCCTAACCCCTTTTTGTTCAGCCATAGCAATGGACTGCTCTGGGGTACTGGGACTACCCATTGATATTTCTAACCCACTGCTCTTACTGGGAGACTCTGCTCCCCTGGACCAACTGCCAAAGCCACATAAAAAATGACTCTTAGCAGTCCTCCTGGAGGCTAAAAGGCTTCTACTTCTGTCCTGGAGACAAACATCACCCCATCTATTTCCCACTGACACTCCACCTTAGTTAGATTAGCCACCTTCTAAAGGCTCACGTATGCCAATAGAGGGCAACTCACCACATACTATGAGAAATGGGGAGCATACCTAAACTCCTCCTTATGCAAGGTTCCGCTCCCCCCACAAGTAATCCTCCTGTCTAATGAGGCCTTCTGGCATAAAAGCCCTGCAGTTGAATACACCCTCAGGACATGTATTGGTTTGTTGTGGTGCATCTATAACTTCTCCTGCTTAAGTACACATCTCTTTACTTCTACATCTTTCATCTCTTTGTTAAGCTACTTCTCTGGATGATCTTAATACTCTCAATAAGAATAACCCAGGGCATTTAGTTAAATAGATTGCTAAATATTTGTCAGTAAGAAATGCTGGAGTACCTAGGACCTTGTCTACAGGCTAGGTTAGTAGTCAATGTTGTTTACGAATCCTGAAGGACAGTTACGGACAGGAAGATATATGTAACTCCCTATGCCCTGGTAAGGTATACATAACCTGGAATGTTTAAAATGAGTACTGTATACTGTATGTTAAGTATATGTACCTCTCCTTGTTCGTAATGATACTGAATTAATAAAAATCATTCTAAGATACAAAAAAGCTGCAGTTGTTCACACAGGGTTGTTAGACAATGCATAAATACAGTCTTTGTGTGTATCTTTTATTTATGTGTCTCTCATATTGATACTTTAGTGAATTTGTTCTGAAAGGTCATATATTCTAGCCCAGTCTCACCTGTTTCACTGGGCAAGAGCTACGCTTCAGATCTCTTCATCCCTGTTTACTGTGTCTGGTCATGTCAAGCTGCAAAGTATGTCTAGACACACATTTTTGACCAATCCAGGTACAATGAAGGGAGAGTCAGCAGGTGAGTTTTTAGTTTTATAAAATTACTATTTGATATTGCAGGATGATGTGCATTGTCATTTTGCTGGCAGCAGTGTGTTTTCACAACTGACAAGAAGTGGCTAGAAGTGGTTTTGAGCTCTGCATCACCCACTAGGTTGAACGACGGCTGAAGGCATCAGAGTTTAAATGCGTGTTCTGGCTGGTATGCAAGCTCATGCAACTGCTGATTGAATATTGCTTACTGGCTGCAGTTCATACTTTGGAAAAGTCTATCAGTACTGAATGTATTTTGACAAGAGACACTGTTTGCCTGTATTTATTTCTTAATCTGATTCCTAATCACTAAGCAGAGTTAGTCCAAACAGTTTTTTTTTGTGTGTGCTTGAATCTTCCTTCTTGACTTTTATGTAATCAGCGCTACTTGAAGTGAGGGACAGGTGCATAATTATGGTTCCCATATTTTCATAAACATTTTTAGATGGTTGTGGCACTAAAGTGGCACAGTCACCCTCCTGAAACAGTTTCCTGATGTTATAGTCTCCATACATGTCAAACTTACTGGTGGCAAGTTTGATGTCATTTTTAATTTTTGCTAAGCAAAAAAAAAAAGTTACTGATTTGCATAAGGATCTGTGGAAGTGCTGCTTCCTGGGTGAACAAACTTGTTTTATGAACTGGTTGTGATGTGCCGTTGTAATGGGCAATTATCACTGTCAGTGGCTCAGTAAACAGCACACTTGCCTCTGGGGCCAGAAGATCAGATGATCATGGGTTCTAGCCCCATACCAGGCACTTGGGGTATTACCCATAAGTGACACTGTCATGTATTATAAGGGGAGGTGCTGCACTGGTGAGGTGCAGTCCTTCAGATAAGTTGTTAGACCATGGTCTGTTCTGCCCATATCTGGTCACTGTCCAGGTGGATGAAAAATATCCCCTGACACTTTTCAGTGAAGAACAAGAGAGTTTACTCAGCGTCATGGCCAACATTCCTTGTCAGCAAAACAGTTCCATGCAAATCATCCCCACAATGCATCTTTAAACAAGCTATGTTACCTTAGTGTGCCTTTCTTGGAAAAACAATACAGATAAATCAATCAATCAATAAATAAATAAGAATGTAAATACAAAAGAAACATCAATAGCCAATCTGGACACAGGGATATTTCTACCCATTTTAGAATTCATGTGATAAAGAAGTCAGACATGTACACACACCAGTTAAAATAATTTTTTGATTGTGATTATGAAAATGCACTTTATGGTTAATACGTGATATCTGTCAACCCTTATTCAGCCAGTGAGGAATTATCATTTTTATGTTGGCTTGTGCACTTGCGTAAGCAACATTTTGTGGTAGCAGCACTGTACTAGCAGTTTCAAAGGTGTGACAGGGTTGTTGGGAATACAGGGGATACTTTAGCTGGTGTGTCCCTCAGCCGCCAACCAGTGAGCAAGCTGCCAATGAAAGCAATTTCAGAGAGTACCACCAACTTGAAAGAAATCCATCACAGGAATGAGAGACAGGCACGTCATTGCAGCAGCAGATATGACACACCTCCATTATGTGCCATTCCTAGTGAAGCATTTCAATAAACATAGTGGCAGCTCTCGCCATCCGCCTCTCACAATCCCTAGAAAACCGACTTTGGGGTGCCCAATGCCCCTGTCGATGTGCCCCCTGCCCAGTTCAATTTGTTTGCTGATGGGGGTGCCCAATCCCCATCATCAAAATGCCCTCCTAGTTTTATTGGTCTGCTGATGGGGGTGCCCAATCCCCCTTGGCATCAAGCCTCCCTCCCAACACAGACCCCAGTGTTCCCAAATGTCTTAGTGTCACCTGTAAAAACAAAAACTTTCCCCCAAAGTTTTTTTTGTTTGTTTGTTTTTCTCTGCAAAGCAAGAAAATGGTCCCTCATTGTCTGCGGCACCCCCTTCCCCAACCTGCACCCACCCTTTCCACACCCCACCTCTCCACACACCCCCACCCCGTATTTACCTCTGGAGGTTGGTGCAGCAATCTTTGGTGGAGCTGGAACACTTCTGCACTCTTCAAAGCCAATCAGAAACTGAAGAAATGCTAGTAATCTGTATAATGGCATAAATTGGGGGGGGGGTTAACTTATTTATTTGCTTTTGATAACCAGGTAAGCACACTAGATAGCCAAGTGCCTATTTTCAGGTGCGACCCGGGAGAGTTACAAAGGTATACATGAAACAACTACAGAACCGTGGTTATAAAAACCAGAGCAAAATGCTTCAGCAGTGGGTAAAACAGCATGATGTACATATAGGCTCAGAGAACAGAGAACATCGCGGGGAGGCAGACAATCATCAAGCCATTACATAGGAGTTTAGAACAGCAAGACAATAGCCTAGAGTTAGAATAAAAAATAGCACTAACAGAGGGGCAGTAAGTGCCTTGTAGGGGTACAAGTGATGGCAATAGGGCTAAGAGACTGAGCCTTATGAGGCACACTGGCAGGTGACCCCAGCTTTTAGGAAGTTCCAGAGGCGTGTTTTGAAGGAGGGATGGGAGGGGGAGGCACGAACCAGGGCTGGGAGGGAGTTCCACAGTTTTGGCGCATGGACGGTGAATGTCCGGTCTCACCAGTGAGGTCACGGGTCATAGGGACCAAGGCCCGAGCCTGGGGCACTTATGACCTGAGGTGGTAGGGAGGCGTGTTTCAGGGGTAGGGTGAGTGAGGCGGGAGTGGCCATGCGAACTATGTTGTCAATGAAATTTCCTAGGATGTAGATGCGGTGTTTTTCAGGGAAGCCATTCAAGGCGGGAGTGATGGGCGTGGCGATGTGTGTGGTCGAGGGCGAGGCGAAGCGGCATATGTTATTGTATGTGGTGTCCCACTTTGTGAGGCTTGAAAGATGGGACAGGAGCAAAGGCAACGAGCCCATAGGAGAGTGTGGGAAGCAGTATCCCCCTGGCTATGGCTAGCCCTGCAGCAGGGGTAAGGCAGTCTTTAGCTCTGTAGGCTAGGCCGAGCTTGCCGTTAGTCACATTACAAATGTTTCTGATGTGACAGGATGGATATCTCACCCATTTTTTTGACTTTTGGCTCCAAATATTCAACGTGGGGTTCTTGGGACCCCACCTCATGAAATCAGTCGCTGTCATTTCATTATTTGGTCCCGAAAGGAGATTTCATCTTCACTGCATAGAATCACCTTTTGGGAGTGATTAACAAAATGACAGTACCACTGTTCATGAGGTGGGCTCCCAAAAAGCCTATATTGCAAATTTGGTGAAATAATTCAAAAAAATGACTGTGTTACAAGCATGCATTGCACAGTTTCCGTGCACACTTCTAACTTCGAGAATTTTTTAAATTTTCACTCCAGATTTTCAACATTGCCATTTTTTCATACCTCCTTATGAAAAGTAAAGCTGTCATTTTTCACATCCTGCCTGAAAAGGGTTTTCACACATGTGGCGCACAAAGGCACAATCACTGTAGGAAATCAATGTTCAGGACAGATTAAGAAAATCACAATGACTCTGTTCATGAGTGGAGGTTCCAAAATGCCTATGTTGAAAATGTGGTGAAAAAATTTCAAAAAATGACTATGTCACGAGCATGCATTGCGCAGTTTCCATGTACGCTTCTAACTTCAAGAATTTTTAATATTTCATTCCAGATTTTCCACATTGCCATTTTTGCACACCTCCTTATGAACAGTGCAGTTGTCATTTTTCACATCCTGCCCGAAATGTGTTTTCACACCTGTGGCGCACAATGGGCGTGGTCGCTGTGTGAAATCAACTTTTGAGATGGAGTAACAAAATCACAGTGCCACTGTTCATGAGGAGAAGTCCCAAAATGGCCATGTTGAACATCTGGTAAAAAAAAATCTCAAAAATGACCACATTACAGGCATGCATTGCGCAGTTTCTACACAAGTGCGCAAGTTTGCAAATTTTTCATATTTTCTCTCCAGATTTTCAACATTGCCATTTTTTTATACCTTCTCATCAACAGTACAGCTGTCATTTTTTGCATTCTGCACAAAATGTGTTTCCGAACTTGTGGCACCCAATGGCGCAGTTGCTGTGTGAAATCACCTTTCAGGATTGAGTAACAAAATGATAGCACCACTGTTCATGAGGTGGGGTCCCAAAAAGCCACTGTTGAAAATTTGGAGTGAAAATACCAGCAAACACCAGGGGCATTAAGGTTTCCAACCACACACCCACTCTGTAGAGACTGACAGGATTTGGGGATGTGACCTGGGTTCATCGGCCATAATGTTCCCAGAATTCTACCCTCACCCCCCCCCACCCTACAGCCACTGACAGGCATTGAGGTGTACCTTGGGTTCCATCACTCTAATGTTCAACCCATTCTCCTATATTGCACCCATCTCAGCTTATTTCCTTATGGAATGGGGTGAGCATAAAGGCCAAATACCCCTGTGCACACCCCAACACCTGTCGCTCTCTGCAGGGTGGGGGGAGGTGGAATGGTGTCAGTGTTATGGCCAACCCAAAGCCACACTCCCAATGCCTTTCAGTCTGTATGGGGGGGTGGTGGGGGTGGATGGCATTACTTTAATACTTCACTGCCATCCCTATTTTGCATTTCTAACTCCTGCACTACCAATGCCAATGCCAATGCCAGCAAGCCAACATTCACCATTGACAAATGCTTGTTTAAATGTGAGACTGGGAAGTAACACATGAATAGAATAGAATAAAATAGAATAGAATAGAATAGGATAGGATAGAAAAGGAAAGGAACAGAATAGAATAGATTAGAAGAGAACAGCATGGGAAGGGAAGGGAAGGGAAGGGAAGGGAAGGGAAGGGACAAAGTACAAATATTGACTGGAATTAAGGGATATCCTGAGAAAATATTGACCCTAATTGATGAACTGTTAAAATGACAATAATTTTGTTGCCTGAAGTCAAACACAATTAAAATTCAGTACTGTAGTTCATTCCAAAAGGTCAAGATTTCCTCACTATATACGGAAACAATTCTGGTCAGCTTCTGTTTTATTCAACCATGTTTCCCTGGTAGTCTAGTAGACCTCCTCCCTCCTGCTATTCCTAACACTACCCCCCCCCACAAAGAGATGACAGTTGATACTTACCCTCCACTTTCCTCTGCTGCCAGCTGCCACTTTATGCAAGTACAATCACTTGTGTTATACAAGTAACTTTATTAGAGTGTAAGGGTTGAGGTTGTTGTGAATGGAAATCCAAACCCTCAAAAATGTTGTTCTGTTACAGTAGTGATGCATCTGCTACAGCATAATGACTTTTCAGTCTGCTGTAGTAGTTATGTCACATTACAATCATCCCTTTCAGCAGTTCTGCATTAACACTACTGCCGCTCTCACTAGAGTGAAGCGTGCAGTCAGTAGCTTTAAAAAACAAATGAAAGTGCAATAAGTTAGTCTATTCTTTAACCAACTGCAGGCACCAGCTGAACTCACTGATGTGGCAGCATCATAGACGCTGACTGACAGCTGTTCTGAATTGTCAGAAATGGATGTTACTACACAAGTAACTGCAAAATACCCATGATACTTGCAACAACTTAAAAAAATGTCTGTAATTCAAAATCCCAGCTCTCCTCCAGTTCACAAAGACTGTTTAACCCTGCCTGTCCGAGCTCAACCTGATACGGAACCTGAACTGTTAATATGTCACAAGGTTCACGGACATTCTTTGGATCACACCCATTATCGTTGGTCTGGCTTACAACTTCCTGGTACATCAGCCAACATTTAGAAGATCATGGGTAATACACAGTAAGAAACTACTGAAACTGAACCCCTTCTGATGTTTTCTTTTAACCTCATACACTATTTAAATAATGCATGGTAAGCCACACATGCCAATGTCATTTTTCCACCTTATGGGTACCGTGATGACAGCTGGGACCACTAAAGCTTCGCTCTAGAGGTCAGGCTGCCATCATGGTAACCACTTGGTGGGAAAAGAGCTTTGTTGTTGATGGTTTACCACACATTACTCTATATGGTATTGTACTTGTGTTTGTGCAATATCAACAGTTAATTTTCATAACACAAGTGAGTGCACTTTTGTGAAATTAATGACTGGCAGCAGAGGTGGGTGGAGTGAATTAGTCAACCAACATCTAGGGGCTGGGGTGCCTGTTAGGTTTAGGCAGACCCAAATAAAATCCTGACCCTCATTATCAAGACCAGGATCTAGGGCATGATTCTGATAAGTTCTGGTTAGTTCTAATTTAAATCAGAACCTTTAGTAGATTAATGTTATTACCTGAAAACAATCATTAAATACCCTAAAAATTAGAAAATAAAGCATTTTGCTAACCTGAGTGTGTTTCTGACACCATTCTGGGCATTTTATTGTTCTGTCTCCCATTTTTCTCTACTGAAAAGTCTCCACTTGCGCACCACACTCTTGACTTGACTGACTGACTGACTGACTAACAGACAGGTACCATCCACATCACAAAATATACATTCCCATACACCTCTGATCTGCTGACACTCTCCCTAATTAAACATCTCTTCTTCACCCACCGTAACTCAGTGTACAAGTCCCCAGTCCCTCCAGTCTGGTAGTGCTAACAGCTACCCTGACCCAATATGTTTAGACTTCAGTGTACACATTGAAGCCATCCACAAAAAGCTACTCCCTAGACTCGGTGTTCTGTACCAACACCACAGCTGCCTCCCACAGCATGCCAGGGGAGAAATCATCCAAAAGATGATTCTCCCTGTCCTTGACTTCGGGGATGCAGTCTACAGCTCCACCCCGAAAACCACCCTAGCCAGACTGGACACTCTGTTCAACTCCATCTGCCACTACATTCTTGGTTGCTCATCATGTACTCATCACTGCAACCTTTATTCCTCACTCTCCTTCCCCTCCCTCCCTCCATGCCAGGTGCCTCTCACACATCACAAATGTACTTGGGAAGTTTGGGCTTGGTTCTCTGCATCCCTACTTGTCCACCCTCCTATCAACCCCCCTTCCATTCTATGATTCCCTCTGCACCTCCACCAACAGGATTCTCACCCTTCCTCATCAGCGTATATCGCCTGGCCATTCTGCCTTCTCTACAATTTCCCCGTAATCTGGAATTCCCTCCCACTAGAAATTTGCTCTGCACAATCCCGACACCCACTCTCCTTCCTCCTCCATAAGCACTTTGCTCATTCCTGCATCTGCACCTGATATAGCTCTCTCCCAATCAACCTCCCTCTACCATCCTATCCTATCTACCTCACCTCCACCCACTCCTCCCCCATGCTTTTCTTGACCACCTCTAGCTGGTGTCTCCCGGACCCTATTACCTCTCCTTCTGCTCCACACTACACCTCCCCCCTGGCTCTTCTCCTTTTCCTCTGGGTTCTGTCCCCTTGCAGGGTTGTCAGCATCCTGAAGGGCCTCCCCCCACTCTTTCACTACCAGGTTCTGCCCTCTTGCAAGGCTTTTTAGCTTCTTGATAACACACCTCCCCTCTCACCACCCCCCTCTACTCTTGTCCGCCACCTACACCCACCTACCCCCACTACTCCCTTCCCCTCCTCCTCCTCCTCCTCCTTCCAACTGGGCCCCATCCCCTAGCAGGGTTCATGGCATCCTGAAGGGGGATTCAGTTCCTGGTTTGCCCCTCCTCTGTCCCTTCATTCCCCCTCCACCCTCCCTCTATTCTTTCCTGCCAGGGCCCCTCTTGCAAGTTTCAGCATCCTGAAGGGGACCATTCTTAGTTTCCCCCTCCTCACTCCCACCCACCCTTCCTTCCCTGCCACTCGTGCAGTAACTCCTGTCTCCCACACACACCCCTTTCCCTGCCCCTCATGCTATAACTCCCCTTTCTATAAATCCTTATGAGCACTTAACAACTCTCAAAGTCTGGCCTTTCGGATCTGGATCTGCACTTACTCGCCTGAGCGCTGCCACTACCTCGTGCCCTCCTTCAGCCCCTTACCATATGTTACTACTACTCCTGCATCCTACTACCTGAGCTATATCTGCACATTATTCCTTTACCCCCATCTCTCCTCCTAGGACTAAGACTTCTGCTCTCCCACTATGTATATGCCCTCACTTTGCCATTTATCACTTCCTGTTTTCATCACCTTCTATTGTCCTATACTGAATTGTATTGCATTGTATCAGTACAACATTGTAGGTGCCTGATTTGGACTGTATCTTAGTGGCAAGGTAAGGCAAGGCAAAGTTTATTTAAAAAGATGCCCAATCCTAGAGGCTCTGGGTGCCGTACAAATAAAATTACACATTTAAAACAAGATCAATAAAAACAAGAGAGAAAATTATGTAAACATAAAAATAATGAACCCATATAAGAACATTCCTCATAAGTAAAAACGAATCATCAAATTACCAGTAGCTGTAATTGCAACTCTAAATGGAAGCTTAATCCAAAAATGCCTGGGTGAATAGGAGGACTTTCAGGCGGGCTTTGAATACCTCCAACGTAGGGGGCCCCTTGACCCCAAGGAGCAGTGAATTCCACAGGATGGGGCAGCGACACTAAATGCCCTGTAGCCAGCTGATTTCAACCTCATCCTGGGAATCACTAGGGGGCCCCCACAGGAGGAACAGAGGGGGCAAACTGAGAGAGCCAGTACAAGAAGGTCTAACAGATAACCATGGCCCTGACCGTGTAGGGCCTTAGCGGTGAAAAGACCCACCTTAAAGAGGATCCTCCACCTGACCAGCAGCCAGTGCAGCTCACACAAAACAAATGTAATATGACAGAAATTTGGCTGCCTAGTAAGCAACCGGGCAGCCGTGTTCTGCACTAGCTGCAGTCTGCAGAGAGATCCTCCCGCGACCCCAAGGTAGAGCGCATTACAGTAGTCAAGCCTTGATGTAACTAAGGCATGTATCAAACTGGGGAGGTCCACAGGCGGAATGAGGGGCTTTATCCTGGTGTCATTTCTGAGCAGGAAAAAACAGAATCAGATGGTGGAAAATATCTGCGCCTCCATCGTCATATTCCTATCCAGAATGACACTAAGATTTTGCACCCTTGAGGAGGCCTTCAATGGAACAGATCCCAGAACAAGTCCAGTCTCTGATCCAGAGGCCATCCTATCATGCATTCTGTTTGACTCCACCACCAATACCTCCATCTTATCAGGGTTCAGTCACAACCAACTAGAAGCCATCCAATCATTGATCTCAACAAAGCAGCTATTTAGCACATCTACCACGTTGGCTGTTCCTGGGGCACAGGAAAAGTATAGCTGGGTATCATCAGCATAGCAATGAAAACCCAGACCATACTTCCTGATGATTCCTCCCAGGGGCAGCATATACACTGCGAACAACATTGAGGCTGATACCAACACCTGAGGTACTCTGCAAGATAGGGTGCTAAGGGTGGAGGAGAAATTCCCTATCATGACCCGTTGCCTCCTGTTGGTTAAAAAGACTCAAACCAGCAGATGACAATGCTGGTGAGTCTGCAGAGTTCTCTGAGGCGGTTAAGCAACACACAATGGTCCACAGTGTCAAATGCTGAAGAAAGATCAAGAAGAACAAGAATTTCCCTCTCTCCTCGATCTCTAGCCCAGAATACATCATTGTGCACCTGAACAAGTGCAGTTTCTGTGCTATGCCTTGCCTGAAACCCCGACTGGAAGTGTTTGTACAACTTGTGGGTCACAAGGTGCTCCTCCAACTGAAGCACCATTACCCCACAATCTTCGCCAAAAAGGGAAGATTGGAGATAGGTCAGTAATTTTGCCCTAACCTCCTGGTCCAAAGATGGTTTCTTTAAGAGTGATCTTACCAATGCCTCCTTCAAGGCATCAGGAAAGACCCCTTCATGCAAGGCACACTGGACAATCAGAGCAAACACCGTGCCAACGGCGTCAACGCATCTCATCAAGAAATGAGTCGGCACCAGGTCCAGTTCGCAAAAGGTGTGTTTCAGATTGGTCACCACCTCAATGGCCTTACTTACCTCCACTGGCCTAAACTCCCCCAACCAGGCAGAGTGCACTCAGGACACTTCGGGTGACCACTGCCAGCAGTGGCATTGCTGACTGGGGGAACTTCCTGCCAGATACTGGATACTCTGCCCGAAAAGAACTGAGCAAACTCTTCGCATTCAGCATTAGAAATGACCTTCTTCTTCGGCTGTAGACAGGCTGGATGAAGTAGCCTGTCCACAGTTCAAAAAAGTATAGCTGGTCAGTTCTTCCCAGTGGCAATCTCCCTGGACATGAACACAACCTTCTTATGGTTGATTGCCCCCTGGTATGCATTATAATGCACACGCAGAGCCAGTTTGTCCCCCTCCAGGCTGGACCTCATCCAGCAGCGTTCCAACCTCCGATCCTTTCTCTTCATCTCCCTGAGTTCCCCACCAAACCATGGGGACCTCAGGTTGGAAGATCTGGGTCATACATGGACAGGTGCAAGGGAGTCAATGGCATCAGATAGCACTCTATTATAACAGCCCACCATGGCACCAATGCCTCCGACACATGCATTACCCACACCAGATAGATCGGCTGTTACCAAAAGTCCTTCGGGGTCAATCCTCACAAAAAGGACAACATCTCATCATCTCTGTAGGAGGAGGGCACCCTGTGTGAGCCTCAAAAATGAACCACACCATGCAGTGATTGGACCATACCACCCAATCAATCTTGAGATCATTTATCTCAAGCCCCAGTGAGAACACCAGATCCAACGTGTGGCCACCCTGGTGTGTCATGGCAGAAACAGCTTGTGACAGGCCCAGTAAAGACATAGTATGGAGGAGGTCATGATGAAGCCAAGAAGATTCATCATTGGCTCAAACATTGAAATCCCCCAAGACAATGCATCTGGGGGATTCCAATGTTTCACCGATGACAAATTTGGCAACCTCCTGCAGGAAATTCCCCACCGCCCCGGGTGGGCGGTAAATAAGAAGAATTCTGCAGCCTGTGCCCAGACCACCACGAATGGCCACACATTCAAAAGAACCTGGGCTTCCCACTTGGTGCATGGTGAAGCCCAAGTCAGATCTAAAACAGATGGCTACCCTGCCACTCCTACATTCCTCTGTGGGGCAGTGCTGTGCAGAATGCAGAATTCTGATGGTGGAATTAGCGCGGAATGACCATTCCACCGGTGGAATTTTCCTGAAATTTCGTTTGTTCACCTGCAGAATTCCACCTACCGGGAGCCATGGAATAATATTCCATGGAACAGTAATTTTCCATGGAAAATTATTCCACAACAATTTCCACAGAAAATATTGAGATCCATGGAATAATATTCCATGTAACAGTGATTTTTCCATGAAAAATCATTACGTAACTTTTTAATGCTACGGAATTCTGCCATTCCGTTTCTGGTAGAAGTCAATGGAATTTCGGCAGAATTGGAAACATTCTGTGGAATTTAATTCTGCCAGAATTTAAAAATTCCACACAGCACTACTGCATGCATTTGGTTGTTTAGTATTTGTATTGCATTGTTTTAGAACAACACTCTATGTATTGAATTGCACTGTATGTATTTGATTGTTTTGCTTTTGCTCAGTCCTCCCATTTATGTACCCCCCGGATGCTTCTGGAACCTAGCTGTTTTCAGCCCATGTTGTCTTTCCTGATGAAACCTTTTCAAATAAATAAATATGTACATCCTGCTGCCTTATGCAGAAACACCCACAATACCCCAGTATAAAACAAGCATTTGTCAACGCCGAACGTTTGATGCTTGGTGAACTGCATACCTGATTTCCTCAGTTTGCAGTCCAGCATTGAAGAGTGAAGACGTGTCTGCAGTCTAGAAAGGATTATGGCATAGGACCCCCATTGGGTAATTAAAGGATGGGTGAGTGCTGAATAGGAGGGTTGTGTGGGGGTAATAGCGGTGCAACAGTCATCAATGTCTGGCTTTATGTTTTCCAGTGTTTAAAAAAAAAAGGCGAGGGACAGTTTTCTATATTTCAGGTGAAGATACTGAGGAACTGGGAACCCCTGTCTCTGCTGTTTGTGTGGGATTGGGGGGGTGGTGGTTGCTGAGAGGGAGGGTCAGGTGGGGGGAGACTTACAGGGGTGCCAGCAACAGACATCGATGGATGGTTTTCTTTGTTGCACTCTATAAACTGGACAGTGTCCCTTTAACTGGGGTTATTTACTCAAGAACCATACCTTTGGATTTCCTGAGTTTTTGTTCTTTGTCCATGCATCCTAACATTATCTTAAAATAGGTTTGTTGTTTGTAATAAATATTTAGCTTTATCACTCTCGCAAATGGTCATACATCTGGACCCCATTTCTGGTGCCAGTATATACCCCTCCCCAGTAACATCCTCTTTTTTTCCTTTCTATGCCAAGAACTGTCTGGTGTCCAGTGGCTCCTGCCTCCATCTCTCTATCGCATGGTATGATCTCTCAGGTGTCAAGTGACTTCCATCTCCATCTCTCTGTCCCTTGCCCAGAACTCCCTGGTGTCCAAAGGCTACCCACTCCCTCTGCCATCCAATGCTAAGCACTCACATTTGTTCAGTGACTCTCCTCTGTCCTCCTGTGTGGTGTAAAGCCCTATCTGGTGTCTTGTGGCACCACCTGCCCCCTCCTCATCCAACGGCATGCACACGGTAGTGTCTAGTGACACCCCATCTTGTGTCAAGCATTCCCTGCTGAACAGCATCACTCGCTCCTCCATATCCTATGCATATAGTACAGTCTAGTGTCCAGTGGTATATCCTCTGTGTCCCCATCCCACACTTTGGCTTCTCTAGTGTGCAGTGGCAGATCCTTTTCTCTACCAGACCTGTCAGAAATATTCCCTAGTACCCACTGGCATCCGTTCCTTCTTTATTCCCATCCCAGGCACTGTATTCCTTCTTGTCCAACAGCATCTTGTCCCTCTCCTTGTCACAAGCCTTCCTAGTGTCTAGTGACACAACAACTGCACAAAACTCTGCCGCTTTTAGGAGTTTTCTCACCAAATTTTCAAAATGGCCTTTTTGGGACCGCACCTCATGAACGCTGCCACTGTCATTGTGTTCATTGGTCTCAAACGGTGATTTCGCACAGGAGCCACACCATTCTATCCCACAGGAGTGAACACACATTTTGGACAGAATGTGAAGAATTACTGCTAATGTTGTTAATGAGGTGGTGTGGAAAAAATGGTGATGTTGAAAATTTGGAGTGAAAGTATTAAAAATTGCCTAAGTTACGAGTGTGCATAGAAACATTTCAAGGACCATGCTTAACTCGGGCATTTTTTTTGCATTTTTGCACCAAATTTTCAACATGGGCTGTTTGGGACTCCCACCCCATGAACAGTGGTGCTGTTGTTTCATTACTCTGCCCTGAAATCTGATTCTGCACAGCAACCACAAAATTACCTTTCAGGACTGAGTAATGAAATGACAGTGTCAGTGTTCATGACTTGGGTCCCAAAAATCCCATATTCAAAATGTGGTACAAAAATTCCTAAAAATGGCCATGATAGCAGCATAAGTTGAAAACCCCATTGACAACCATTATATAGTGCTTACCTTGACTCCTCAGTTCATGGTTCGGTTTTGAAGAGTGCAGATGTGTCCTAGTCCAGAGAAGATTGCAGCCGCTGACCTCCGGAGGTAAGTATGGGGTAGGGGGATATGCAGGGAGGTGGGTGTGCAAAGGGAGGGTGAGGATGGGGGAGGGAGATGACAGGGATGATGAGGGACTGTTTTCTTTTTTACAGGTTGCTCCAGGTACTGCTCTCCCTTCCTTCTTGTTTACTACAGTTCGCACTTTCAGTCCTAGGACAGGCCACATACACACCTCCTAGACTCCAGGAGCAACTATGCTGAAGGGTATTCCCACTATTATCTCCCCACAGCTGCTAGCAGTGCTGGCTGAGATGGGACATGGGGACAAGCTGGGTAAGGAATCCTTTGGTGAAGCAAGACAGCATATGCATACTGGGATGGGAACCCCAGGCAACTGGGGAAGGATGGTAAACTGCCAGCAGTGCACCTCAATGGCATGGCAACAATGCATGCATCCACACTGAACTGTTCATTTTACAGTCTTTTACAGTTATCCTTGGTGGCACGCGAACCTCTCACGCATACTGACCTCATCTCAGTGGTCCAAGTATCGCCGGACTTAATTAGGATTAAAAGGGACAGGGTGCATTTAAACAAACAGGAGTTCAAGTTCTCTAGCCCCATTAATCATATAGAGCCAAGATCTGTGCTAAGGGGTAACTACTGTCTGTATCCCTGTCTCCCACCTCCTTCCCAACCCACTCAACATCAGGAGTGGGACTCTGTCATTGAAACAGGTCCACTTGAGCTATTGTGGACAAGACTACTAATCTAATGATGCCCCCCCTTACAAATGGTTCATGGGAAGGTATGCAGCAAGATTATAGTTGTCCTTCAAGAGATGTCTGCAAAGAAAACTACAAGTCCCAAGATGTGCTGTGATAACAACGGGAGGGTCTATGTGTTGCAAGACTAGTCTCATGACACACCATTTACAAAAGTTGTGGTGACTGGGTCGGGTGATGATTGCAATGCTGCTGTGTGGGTAAATCATTAGAGCCCTGCTTTCACTTGCTGGCTTTCTCAGGGTGTTGCCGATCAACTGCTTGCTAGCCAGTGAAGCCTTCTCTGATTGGAGCAGCTTATTTCTTAGACATACACACCAGTAAGCAGGGACTTGTATCACAGTCACTGTGTGTGTTGATTGGTATAGACTGGTGAGCCCCTTGCAGTCTCAACAACAATGGGTTCAGCAGTGAGACATCCCCGAAATCCCCATATACTTGTCCCAAAATCTTTGTTGCCCAAGTGCAACAAATGTAAAAAGTATTGCCTGCATCTGCAGACACATACTCTGACCCAGTATACACATCCTTACCCCATCAGGTGAAATGCACCCTGCACAAAATAGTCAACCCTATCCCCTCCCCCAATCTATGCTGACAGACCTTCAGTGTTGTAGCTAGGAAAATACAGTTTTTATATCTGAACCCTTTTCGTCTTTTCTTTGCCACCCCCCCTTGCGTGCGCGCTCGCACACACACACACACACACACATACACAAACACACACACACAGTTATACTTCAGAAGTGCATAACAGCAACATTTATAGCAGCACTTAATTGTATGCATTAAAAGCCCAAGACTTTATTTATTTAGAAACTGGTGACCATGAACACCACAAGGCACATTTCAGGTGCAGCACAGGAAAGGGGGGTACAAGGCAGAAAATGCATACACAGGTAATAAAAAACAATAACATAACAAAAGACAAAAAATACACAGTCTAGTGGAGCACAGTTGGCACAGACCAAATCATATAACATACCCTGGAATAGGGATCAGGCTGTAGGAGTAACCAAAATCGATGTCAGGGCCCACAATGCTCCACCCCCTTAAAGTAAGTTGTGAGCCTTTGCTTTCTTGCATTATACCTTCTTACATCCATACCCTTTTTAGCTAGTTGACAGACCCTTGCCAATCATCCCTCTAAATCTTTTGCCAATGAAATGTGGGATTCTGGTGCTCAAAATGTGGAAAAATGTGGGATGTCTCATGAGACTAGATAAGATGCAAGCTCAGAACACTGGAAATTAATTAGTGCATTTATTTTTGAGCCAAGTTGAATTCTGTTTCACATTTGCTGTTTTAGAGCCTGAGTTTACAGCATCTTCTCTGTCTGGGCAGCAGCACCTTATCCACTGAGTGGCAGATCGGTATCCTGTCAATAGGGTGCAGTGAAGAGGGCTCCACAGTGTGGGTGTCAGGATTAGGGCAAGCATGATGTGAGTGATCATGATTAGTTTGCCTTAGCTGACACTGAGCATGGGGAGGGATGGAGTCAGAGCTATGCTCCTATTCTTCTCCTCAATGTGTACCAGGTTGGGGGTGTTTATATTTATTTTAGGGTGGTGCAGGGAGTGGTGCCCTCCATGGGAAATTATGGTGACACCGGGTGGGTGTCATTACTACATGCGGTATGCGCTCCTGGAGGGGATGTGACTCAATTCCCTGTCACGCATCTTGGTCATGCCCTTTTGACTACGCTCCTGTTTTCCACATGCCATTTGTTTTTGTCCTAAAGTGGGTGAACTGGCAGATGTGGGGCAGAGCAATTCTGAGGGGCAAAATATGGAACATCACTACTCCCTTATAATGTGGGACTGTTGAGAGGTATGCAAGGCCAAGCAGCATCTGATGCCATTTCTCTCTCTCCCCATTCTACCACACCGTATGTCAGATTATGTACACAAAAACATGAAAACCCGAGGTGATAATTGTCTTCCATTGAGTCTTCACTCATCTCCCACTCAGTGAGTCATTTGCTGGCCCACCTGTCTGAACTCTGTTTGATTGTTGTACGGTACGTCCACCTGCCCATGCTTACCTGCCAGCATATGCCATGATACCGTCTCGCATTCACACCAACTGAAACATTTCCTGTGGCACATGACTTCCTGTCTGCATCTCTGGCCACTGCCATTATCTTGCATTGTTGAAAGAGGCATCATTGAATAGCATGCTGACAGACAGAAGATTTTTTTTTGGTGTCATTTTTTGTGGCTCAGGAATTTTGCCTCAGAGGGCAGAAGTGGGGATTTTTTTCTTTATTATTTTTAAATTATATTATTGTGGCCAGAGGAAGGACCAGGTACAGGACTTCAGCAGAAGAGTCCTGATCTACCTGAGTCTGTTGGATGATGTCAGATCGGGGGGGGGGGCTGATTTTGACCAAACCAGTCCACTCATCCCTAGTGCATGTTCATGTATAAATGGCAACAGTCCATATTTTTTAAAGAATTGCCCATCAGCATGAACTGTTGCTAATTTCTAAGCATAAGTGGGCAACAGTTCTTACTAATGTAAGGGCCAGGCACCCCCTGTGTCTATGGGTATATGGAGACATCTCTTGCCAGAGGAGCACCTGACTTATTTCAAAGAAATCAGTACACTTCAACTTTACCTTGCCACCTCAGGTCTGAGGTGATGGGGCTAGGGGCACCTTACGCACACATTGGGGCACCATTAAATGTGACACTACACACAAACTGAGTTCTAAACAAGGAGCTGGGATCACGTTGAGTGTACATTGTAAGCTGCAGATGGTACGCAGCCTTAAGGGCATTCCCTTGCAACTTTATATCTTCAGTTCAGTTCACCAACTGTGGCTGCATTACATTGTACCATATTATTTTCATGGGGATCCAGATCTCTACCCCTCAAAGTGTTCTAAGGATCTCTCTACCTACCCTAGTTTACATGTCTTACAGGCTACCTCTCTGATGGATTCCTGCCACTCTGGTGCTCCCAAGATCATTCTTCCTGGGTGCTCTGCTAGGTAGGGTGAGCACTTCTCTGGGGTGCAAATCTGTGCCTGCACATGTTTCACTGTGCCCAGAAGGGACAACATTATGAAAAGCCATCAGACTATGACATACTACTAACTTGATTAGTTGACTCACCTGTGCTTGCCTCCCTTCAGAACTCACCCTGATAGCCCCAACGGCCTGAAGAACAAGCTTTCATATTTGGCTCCATCATAGGAACATTCCAGCCCCAACTATTGCCAGGCCCCCTCCTCCTGATGACCCACGATTTTGACTTCCATGCAAGAGGGTTCTACATTACTGCACCTGGGCTTCAATTGATTTCACAAGTATATTTAATGAAAGTATTTCTTATAAGTGTGTCCTTTTTTAGATGGTGCTCTTTGTCAAACAATTTCATGGCAGGACAGGAATCTGGCAATCTCCCTTGAGGGGTGGCCCTCCACATCTCCAAGTGGTTCCATTCTGGTCTCAATCTTGTAAGTCCTAGAGGCAATTTCCTGGGACTCTCCATCCTCCTGGCCTTGTCTTGCTGGTGAACTCACCAGAGGGCCAGTGCCAACTATATCTTGTGATCCTGCCACCCTCCCTGTGCCTGCAGACCCACCAACTCAGTCACAACCATACAGCTGGGCTCTCACTACTGATCTTTCCTTTACTGGGACCTCTCATGATCCAAACCATTTTCTGATTGCCCCCTCCCCCATAGGCAATCAGCAGAGCACAGGACTGTGCATATCCTTGAACTAATTTATTTCTTCTTGCTGAATCAGAACACCCTGTATACAAATATCCTGACACCCTGTCTCTGAGCAAGTTCCCTATGGAGGACAACTGTCAGAGTCAGGTTAGAACCTTCGAGTGCCCTTTAGTAACCAACCTTGAGCTGAGGAAAGCAAGTGGCTAGTTACACTAAATACTGTCCTGTGACTTGGTATCAATCACATGACTGTAGTTAGATCCAAGGTTGAGGAGAGTAGAATATAATAGAATATAATAGAATAGAACAGAGTAGAGTAGAAAAGAGTAGAGTAGAATTACATATATATATATATATATAATATATATATATATATATATATATATATATATATACACACATCACACACACATATATATTCTTTGTAAAATCACGTTAATGCATTATTTAGGGTTAAAAGCACAAAAAGTCAGGAAATGAGACCTTTAGGGTTCGTCCCTTTCCTCAATTGAGTGCCTCTATCCTCACAGACTGACAGACACCGGTGAAGTTATGAGACCCAAATGTCACCCCATTCCGTGTAAGCATGTTGACATGCACAGTAAAGATGAATGGGGTGACATTTAGGCCTCACAACCCCAATGGTTGACACCCCAGTGTCTGTCAGTTTGTGGATGATGGAGGATACATGATATGGGGGGGCTGGGGCAAACTCTAAAGGTCTAATTTCCTGACTTTTTGTGCTATAACCCTAAATGATGCATTAACCCTTAGAAGACTGTGGATGTATATATACGTCCAGCACCTATATACGTTCACACACATTTAGTTCTCAAAGGGTTTTTAATACAGTTTTTTGCAAAGAATTGCCTTACTTTTTGAGAAAGCATAGAAAAGTACAAACTCACGCAAGTTGGTGGGAGCACGGGGCCCACATTTCTGCCTAACATAACAGTACAAGTACTAAATATCATATGTTTTGGTGGGAGCACATATTGGTGGGCACCGCACTCCCACCAGCATGAAATAAAACAAATTTTCATTCATTGAAGTGGCATAATTCCACACCTGTTTACATTTTACACATCTAACCACTGAAAATGACCTCCGTGGCACTAAGGCTAGCTACCCCATAAATGTCAAGCCACTACCACAATGGAGAATGCTATCCAGAAAACTTAAACTGCATCACACAATATCTCTGCAGTAAATTAATTTTCTGACACCTAAACACCATAATTCACATGTACATGACATTCCCTCAACACCCTTCAAATTTCAAGTTAAAACGCCCAACCGTTTCTGAGATATTTAATTTTAAAGTTTTAGCACCTTTAAAAAATCTTTGATCATGAGAATCAGCTGCAAATTCACGATCAAAGATCATCTTTGATCATGAGGTGACATCTGGTCATGAAATTCTGGCTATCTGGTCTCTTCCAAAGACATCTGGTCCAGCAAAAATCTGGCCATCTCATCCTGCCGTCACGAATGAAGCTTGTGATCAAAGAATCTTGTGACCAAAGAATTTGCAGGCTCATGATCAAAGAATTAAAAAAACATTAAACCTCCATTTTTTTGCACAACTACATTAAACAAAAGGCATGGCTCGATACAGGGAAGCCCTCTGAGCAAAACCCATCCAAGTTTTACTTCAGAAGTAACCCCTGGGCTGAGATATTTGTTTTCTTCCAACCCCAAACTAAAAACAAGATGGCAACCATCACGATCAATAAATTTCTCGCGATCAAAGATTCTTTGATTGCGAGCCTGCAGATTCTTTGATAATGAATAGTGACCAGATGGCCAAAACTCCATTCTTCTTTCACAAAATAACCATGAACATTTTCCCATATAGACTTACAATGGGAGCTAAAATGTTTAATAACTTTTGAATGAATTAATATTTTTTCACCAAACAAAAAGTGGCATGTTCCTTGACCCAAGCTCTTTCTACGTGCCAAATTTCAGACCAACAGACCACACTACAAAATCAGAAAAATTGCCCACAGAACTGGCAAAAAGTGCATTTTTCAGTGTTTCGGTGCACAAAAACCTTAAGTCCAACAGAAACGTAATTTGGCAGATCAGGAGATCAACCATGCCCCACCACGCATACCAAATTTCATGCAAATCCATAAAATGGGTCCAAAGTTATTAACATGCAACATTTCAAGTTTAACATAGAAGTGCCTTCATAACCCTAAATATAGGGGCATGACCGTGCCCCTATAATATATATACAGTATATATGTGTATATATATATATGTATATATATATATATATATATATATATATATATATTTATATACATAAGATAATGTATGGTCTTTGGTTAATAACCACGCTGTAAACACTTTGAGAGGTTGCCATGACATAATTGTAAACCTCGAGAATGCAGCTCAAGAGGTTTTCAGATGTCATGGCAACTTCGAGAAGTGCTTTCGGTGTGGTTGTTAACCAAAGACCGTACATTATATTTTATAGTCTATGGACTACCAAGATTGTGTAGTGGCAAATTGAATTACTTTACGGAACATTGATTGTTATGAGCATTCCATTTTGTTATACCATTGATATGACAAACACAAGAAGGGCTATCAACAGAGTGATGTCATATCGATGGCATGCCTAGGTTGTAATCTGCTTGATTTTAGTTAATAACAAGGGCTCCCCATAAAAAATATATATATATATTAACTTCATTTAAAACAAAGTTATGGTTCTAGACATAGGTCTTCAACCAAAATAATACAGGTCAGAAAACTGGATGTTAGGGTTTACAGCTGTTATACCCCTCCTCCACCAAACCCTACCATTGTAATTGCACCCTCCACCTTCCACACACAAACAAGCATCAGGGTGTGCCTTAAGGTCATGGACCCCACCCCACCCAACACTACCATTGCAACACCACCCCCACCCTCCACACACCAACAAGTGGGGTGTGCCTTAGGTTCATGGACCCGAATGCAGGAATTTGCATTGGAACATGGCAGTTTGATGCAGGACTCTGCATCCTAAAATGCCACTTCAATGTAGGATTATTTACTTATTTGTTTATTTAAGAGTTTTACCAGGAAGGCATGCTGAGCAGGCTCCTGCTCGATTCCAGATGCATCCTGGGGGTAAGGGGTATGGGAAAATACATATAGCGTACAGTGTTAAAAAACAGTTGGCAAGACAATTCAAGAGACAATATCACATTCAAGAGACAAAATAAGAGCAAAATTGCCATCATCATTCTGAATCTAACATGGCAGTTAGTTGCAAGATTCTGCATTGAACTAGAATCCTATGCCTCCAGGGACATCTACCGTATATACTTGCATATAAACTGACCCACATATAAGTCGACCCCACAAAATGCTGCATTGATTTCACAAAAAATACATTCAAGAGATAAAATAAGAGCAAAATAACCATCATCATTCTGTATTGAACTAGAATCCTATTCTGATGCAGGATTCTGCATTGAACTAGAATCCTATTCCTCCAGGTACATCTACCATATATACTCGTGTATAAACCGACCCACATATAAGCCGACCCCCACAAAATGCTGCATTGATTTCACAAAAAATACAGTAACCCACATATAAGCCGATGTCAGGTTTTACAACTGAATATCTACATCAAGCTCAGGCAAAGGAGAGTTGCTTCAGTAAGTGTGGTGTCTCGGTGTGGTGTTTTTTTTTTGTTTTGTTTACCACCAGTCACTGAACAAGCCACCAACCCTGTTCCTTTTTCACCAACCCCATCGTTCTTGGCCCCATGTCCCCTGTCAGCTGTGCTTACCTTCATCCAGGTGGCTTGCTGGTGATGTCAAATACCAAAGCCCCTCACAGTTTGTAATGCTGGCAGGCACCTGCAATACCCCAGTTACTGCCCCCACTCTGTTACTTACTCCTGCTGAGCAATTTGTTACTCTCTATGCCAAATCCCCTATCCATTGCCTCTCTGTTCCCGTCTCTCTCTCTTTCTGATCAGCTCTTAGGGCACTCTGCTCTGCCATTTACTGCCGTGGTCCTCCTGGCATCTGTTCCACCCGACATCCGTTCCCTTTTCCGTTTTGTTTTTTAAAGAACACTTGTCACCCTAGCTGGCTATGCCAACCCATCACACCCGACCCTTAATATTACTGTGCCATAATGTCTGTCCAGTGTATAAGCCCAGACCCCGTAAATTTAAATGCTGACTTGGTACAAAATATCTCAGCTTATGCTTGAGTATATACGGTATTTTTTCCCCACAGGAAATAATAGGAAAAAGAAAATTTCATAACTTTGGAAAAGATTAATATTTTTTCACCAAACCTTCATAAGGTACATCTGTGAGGCCACTGTTTTCTACACTGACAATTTCAGCCCTGTAGCTACAGCCATTTTTGAGATACAGGTTGACAAAAAAAATAGCAAAAAAACATAACAATCTCTTATTTTCAACACTCTGTGTCTCTGAAACCTCACAAGGGATTCAAACCAAATGTAGCATATCAATAGATCTGTCCCTTCCGAAGATGCATGCAAAGTGTCAAGCAAATCTGTTGAACATGCACAAAGTTATTACCTGCAAAAGTTGGCCTTTAACATTAAATGCTTGCACTAACCTCTAACTATTGCTACACTATCATGTAGCTATTATATATATATATATATATATATATATATATATATATATATATATATATATGTATATATTATCCCTCACTGTATCCTTAGGTACTTTACAAAGCTATGAACTAAATATGTGTAGTGCGGGTACTAAATACATACTATACAGCAGCCACTGCGAGTGCTAGTAGTTCACACCCAGAAATATTGTTTTAGAACATTTGTTATTGAGGGAAGAACATTAGCCATGGTAGTGAAGATTACTGCCATTCTTATTTGTAAAGTACCATAAAATCTTTTACTTTCACATGGGTAGTCTCCAGAGATAGGCAGAAGGTACTTTGGTTAAAAGTGATTTTCTACAGTAGATTCTTGTTAAAAATAAGTTATAGCTGGCATCAGTAGGACTCATGCTCATAAAATCCCACCAATAACTGAGTTTCATAGAAGGATAGAAACATAGTTGGCATAAAAGGACTGTAAGGCCCATACAGTCTGCCCTTACACTGTATAGAATATGTGGTGACAAGTGGCCCTACGTGGTCCCCAGCTTCTCCTACCCTTCCTGGATGATTCTTCTTTTTAAAGATAACCATTGACTGTCCATCACATTCTTGAATCCCATTTTTGTCTTTGCCCCATCACATCACTAGGCAATCTGTTCCATCTATTAACCACACTTCCTGTAAAAAAAGTTTCCTTACCTTCCTCTTAAAACTTCTTCCCACAGACCTCATTGTGGTCTCTCTTGGAACCATGTTTGCGCTCAACCTGAAAAGCTCCTACCCTGTTCATCTTTCAGAGGTATTTAATAGTCTCAGACATGTGCCCCTGGATTTTCCTGTTTTCTAAGAAGCACATTTTGAGGCCCTCCAGCCTTTGCTTGTAGGGCTTGACCTACTGCCCTTGTTTCATCTTGGTTGCCAACCTCTACACAGCCTCCATCCTGCCAATGTCCTTTCTAAGGTAAAAGCTCCAGAGCTATAAACAGCATTCAAGGTTGGGGGGGGCTATAAGTTGTACAAGAGGAGTAAAATCTATCTCTTTCTGCTTGCTATCCCCCTCTTAATGTAGTCCATGGTCCTATTTGCTTTCCCCACTGGCTGTAATCACTGAGCTGCTACTTTCAGATCATCCATAATAATAGCCCCTACTTTCCATTCCTCCGAGTTGACTGCAATTACATCACCTTCCATCTTGTACTCACCTCTGGTGTTTTTTTTTTTGTGTTCAGTGTGCATGACTTTGCACTTTTTGGCATTGAAATCCAGCTGCCAAATTCTGAATGACTCGCGTAACCTTTGCAGGCCACCTCTAATGACCACCACTCCCTCCATTGTGTCAACTCTTTTGAAGATCTTGATGTCATCTTCAAATAGACAGATATTTCCTTCTAGCCCCCCACCCATATGTTTCTATGAATACAGTAAAGAGTGTGGGGCCCAATACCAACCCCCAGGCTACTCCACTCATGACTAACAACCTGGTGAGAATGCTCCATGTAGTACAATGCTCTACTTTCTGTTCCTTAACTTCCTTAATTTCCCAACCACTGCAGTATTTTGTGTCCCACCCCCTAGACCTCTTAACTTCTGTTGTATCCTTCTGAGCACACTGTGTTGAAGGCCTTACTGACATCCAAGTAGGCCACATAAACAACTTCTCCCCTGTCCAGCTAACTTGTCACCCAGTGAAAACATTTCTGTTACATTTCTCTGCCATGACTTCCTCCTGGTGAATCTATGTTGCTTACTGTCCTGTAACCCAACAAATTCCAGGAATTCTACTAATCTCTATTTCAACAGGATCTCTATCACTTTCCCATCTGCAGAGGCTAGGCTGACTGTCTTCAACTCTCTAACTTGTCTCATAGTCTTTAAAGGTGATACTCTTTTCCATCACTGCAACCCCTACCTCCATTGAAAACCATAGAGATTGCATTCTCTGTTGCTCCTTGCTAACCTCTTTGATGCACAGACTTGACACCTGCAATATCCCATCCTTAAGCATGCCCCAGTTCTCTTTCAACTGCTCCTTCATGGCCTTGATGTCCATGCCTCTGTAGTCTAGCACCCCTATTCTTGTGTAGTGCTCCTCTGTCCTAGTACAGATGTTAACCACACTGCACAATGAACACTGTTCCCCAGAGGTTTACTTACGGTGACCTCCATGGTCACTACCGGGTCCAGTACTTTACCCTCATCTTTGTTAATAAAGACATTTGCGTGAAAACAGGTTATTTACCCCTTGGATGCCAGCTGTTTCTGCTGCTTTTCCTGCCCCAATGTCAAAATCTGCCTGTCATATCATAATAAGATGCATGGCAACAAATTTTGATGTCATACACAGAGGATGCCAGTTCCACAGTAGGAAAGATCAACAGGAATACATGAAGTCCCAGGAAAAAGTGTTTTTAGAGAAAATCTGGTAACAACAGAAAAAAAAAAAGATTCAGCTTACTTGGTTTCTGTGCATCTCTTCAAAAAAATGAAAAATCTTGAAATGTAACATCTTATTCCATTTTGTGTAACTGAGTTCTTGTGATGCCTACTATAAATGTTTGCTTGAAACCTGAAAAAGAGTTTCATGTAATTAAAAGGTTTCTTTTAACCCTGCACATTCAGCTTCCTGTTTTCTGAATATTGTGATGGATGAAAGAAAATAAGCTGTCAAAATGATGGTCCTATTAATTCCTTCTGCCTCAGATCAAGGTCAGGCAAGACTGTTTAGGTTTTCTAATTGCCTTCTACACATCGGTACTGGTCTTCTACCTTGGACACCCACAAACAAAGAGGCAGTGTGACCTCAAAGCGCCGTGGTTGTTGGGCCATCTGTGTGCCAGCAGTATCCTGTATTTATTTTGTTGTAATTACACCTTTGATTGCAATTTCAGTGTTCCAATATTAAGAGGTCTTCAGTAAACACTATAGTATATGGTTAGGGCTTATTGTGTATGGAAAACAAAGGTTTTCCAAATCTTGTGTTGTAAGGCAGTTCAAAGGTCAACAAAAGTTGTTGCACTATTGTTCTGACACCACATCAATAGTACAACAACTTTTTGCCCTTAACCTGCCATCTAATTGGCTGCAACAGTGCTGTTTTCAAAAAATTCACTCTAAAATGGCACCTGTAGTTAGCGAGCGGTGAGTTCGGGCCAGCCGAATACTTCATAGACACAGTTTGGATACGGACTACTAAAGTCAGTTCCTTGTATCCAAACTGTTACTTTGCAGTTTTTTTTATTTTTTAATTACTGGCACAGTTGTCGGATTAGAGTGTGACTGCTGTGCGAAGGACCATTAGCTTTGGGGACAGGACTCGGAACAGGACTGCAGCGATGAGTATCAGAAATATTGGGGACTGAAGTGGAGAGAGAATGGGAATCTAGCCAGTGTGCAAGAGTTAAGGTACAAACACATTGCAGGGAAACCATATACAATATAAAATAGTAGATGGTCGCCCATCCACAACTTCAGCAGTGTTTCCCATCTCAGGAGCTGATGACATCTCAGAGATCTCTCGAGCTTCGCTCTCGAGTTCTCTCTGATGTCATCAACACCCTTGAAGGAAACACAGCCATGTTGAGGATGGGTGCCCATCCACTATTCTATATGTGATGTTTGCATCCAGTTTGAAGTATCAGGCTGTTTTCCACCAAATGGGGAGTTTACATACTGCTGTCCTTGCTTCTGATTACTTTGTCTGCCCCACCCCAACATTGTGTGCACCGCAATCCATTCTATTGTGTGGCCCCCTGTTGTGCTTGTTGCCTTCTACACTTTCTCAGTCATTGCTGTATTGTAATCCTAAACAAAAGTGAGAACAGTTGAAAGGTCTTGATATACATCTTTTTTATATATGTAGTCCTGTTCCACTGATTTATCTACAGTGTATTGCAATAGTGCTTTTCCTATTACAGAGCAAATTCAATACTGTTCGGTAACAATAGATGATTATTATGGATCCACAAATAGAAAGCACACAACAGCACTTTGAAATAATATTTCTGATTTCTAAACAGGAGAAAGTCAGTAGTGTTCCACTGCATCCATCCAGAGACTGTATTATTCTGACAATATCTTCTCTGGCTAATACAGTATGTTTGACGGCTAAATAAACTATATTTTGTGTATTTTACGGTAGTGAATTCATTCTCCTGCTAATGTTTCTGATACCGGCAATTTGTTGCAGTGATGAGGTAAAAGGTTACTATGATGGACTTATGGGCTTTCTGTTTTAGGATCCTTATCAATCATCCTTTGCTGTACTATTGCTTAGAAATATTGCTATTACATTTTTCTTGTGGGGTAAAGCACAAGCAATGGTTCAAAATATTGTACTGAACCTCTATTTACTCTAGATGAAACGTCCATACATTCCAGTCTTAGCTACTGTATCTCTCTTTACCTGTGTTATCAGGAGTAAGAGACATGGCCAGAGCCAAATGTTTCACCTTGCATTTGTCTTATTTGAATCTGAGCCTCCAAAAGTCTGACCAGTTGCTGAGCCTGTTCCAGTCCTTCTGAGGATTTTCCCCATCCTCAGCAGAGTCCATACCCTTGGCCAGCTTGGTGCCATTTGTGAAAACAGGCAACAAATTGGAGAGCCCGGCATCCAGAGTGTTGATGAAAATGTTAAATAGCAGTTTCCCCAGTACTGATCTCTGAGGAACTCTGCTGAGTACCACTTTCCACATGGAATAATGCCTGTTCACCATTGTACACTGCTTAAGTCCCAAACCAGTTATCACTTCATCTTGTATATGCCTTGTGTATAACACACCGATTTATTTTGCTGAGATGTTTGTGATGTGTCACAGTATTAAAGGAACTGCTGCAGTTCACATAGACTGTGTACAGTCCTGCTTCTGTCTGCCTACCTCTTCAGCCGCTTGAAGAAAGTGTTCAGCTTGGTTGGGCAATTTATGCGCTTCAGAAAGCCATGCTGAGAGAGGACAAAAACCATAGCCCAACTAAGTGTTCCATTATTGTGCTCTTGATAACATTTTCTAGAACCTTTACTGGCACAAATGTTATGCTTACTATCTAGTAATTGCCTAGATCTGAACTTGATTTGTTCTAGATACTTTCCACTTCTCCAGTACCACATATTTTCAGGCAGGTTCATAAAAGATTACTATAGATGGCCCAGTGAATTGCTCCGTTAGCTCTGTTATGATCTTGGGGTCCATCCTGCAGGAATTGTCTTGTTTAATCTTCACAGGGTAGTCAACTATCAAGGGTGGATGTAATGTCTGCAGGCAGAGGTACCTTTGTTGCCACACGCTTTTGAACTGTCACACGGCCTTCATAGCCATGTTTTCAAATACAGAGGTACAGGCATACTAAGCATGTCTTTGTACATAAAAGAAACATTTGATTGTGCAAGACATTATGGAAAAATTAAAACCAGGTATAAGAAATTACAAGGTGTCACAACCATCAACTACAGGGTGAAAGAGTTAAGACAGAGTAAAGACAGCAGCCTTCTATGCAAATGATAGTGAACAGGTAGAATGTGATTCCAGCATCTGTGGTTGAAACAGGAACACTAGCTGTATTCATAAAGAGAGTAGATAAATTTACCAGTACAGAAAACAGGAAAATTATAGCCAGTGAGTAGCGGAGCAGGAACTAGATGGGCACACATGCTCTCCTTTGACTTAATGTTTACATCTCTAAATCCCACACAAGATGGGGTGAAAAGGATGAAAAGGGACTTGGCAAGGTTGGAGGATTGGTCAAATGTATGGCAGCTTAGATTCAATGCAAAGAAGTGCAAAGTAATGCACCTGGGAAACAAAATCCGAGGGGAAGAGTACACAATGGAGGGGGGGGGGGGGGGTGAGATACTGACAACAAGAAAAATGGAAAGGTACCTGGGGTTAGTCATAACAGACAACCTAAAGGTGGGCCAGCAATGTGAGAAGGCAGTAAGGAGGGCTGGGGGATACTGGGATGCATAGGGAGAGGCATCACCAGTAGAAAGCAGGAAGTTGTTGGCTCTCTGTACAAACAGTTGGTAAGACCACATCTGGAGTACTGTTTACAGTTCTGGAGACCCCATCTCCACAAAGACATAGACAGAGGCTGTCCAGAGGAGGGCAACCAAATGATGCAGGGTCTGCATCAGAAGACATATGAAGAAAGACTAAAGGAACTAAAGATGTATAGCCTCAAGGAAAGGAGGGAGGGGGGGGGATATGATAGAAACATTCAAATACCGCAAGGGAATCAACAAAGTCCAAGAGGGTAGCATCTTTCAGAAAAAGAGATGTGCAAATACAAGGGGACACAATTTGAAGATAGAGGGAGGACGGCTAAGAGGTAATTTGAGGAAGTATTTCTTCACAGAGAGGGTTGTGGATACATGGAGCAGCCTTTCTGAGGAGGTCATAGAGTCAAAAACAGTGGGGGAATTCAAGAATGCATATGACAGATAAAAGGCAATTCTAGTGGGGGGGGGGTTAGGAAGAAGTAGGCTGTTGGTTAACTAGGATCTGCAGCTTATCCGTTAGGTAGGGAAATGGGCAGACCAGGTGGGCCAAGCGATCCTTATCTGCCATCAAATTCTATGTTTCTATTTTGAAATCTCACAATGCATGTGTAAGTCCCTCTTACACACACCACCCCCTGTATCATGGCAATGTGCCAAAACACTTGCCTCTAATTTTCAAATATTTTGATGCATATGTTTAATATACAGCCCAGCATCCTTGTAACCAATAATGCATAACAGGGTGGGCAGTATTAGGCTATCCAGGACACTGCAGGTGAAGAGCCTTATAGCCACTCAGAGGTCTGGTATAGGTAATACTGCCCACCCTGGAGGATGTTATCTTGCTTATAAAATAGTTAATTTGTGACATTTTTTACAAAATTAAAAAGAAAGTTAAAAAATCTTTAAAAACTACTAAAAATGAATAGAAATTAATTTTCTTGCAAAGTGGTCCCTCTATTGGTACACTTGCCAGTAGAGGGTGCTGCAATTTTGCAACAACTGTTTTTTTTCCACAAACACTACCATTTTGTAGTGTCTTGAACCCCCTCATCCCCCTACCACCACCAGGATGGCATGTTCACCCCCCCCCCCACTAGAAATGTTGCAACGTTTTAATTCACTGGTAAAGTTAAGGCAAAGTTGCAAATTCACCTCCATGGATATTTTGCAAAGTGTTTCTGTTTAACAGGAAATTTGCCATTGGTAACTTCGCCTGGCAACTTTGCCTGAAACTTCTTCTTCAGCCACATCAAGAAGAAGAAGTTGGGTCAAAAAGAAGCTAATGATGCACAAAGTCTCAAGGCCAGCAATCCTCTGTCCCTCCTTTTCCACTGCCTGAAGACTCTGTGCCACCCCCCCCCATGGTACCACAACCACAGGCTGAATCCACTCATCTCTTTCAGTTGGGAGCAATGATACTATTTTCTGACCTGAGTCTGTGATCCAGTTACATTCTTCACTACCAATGTGGCTTGTTGTCAAATACTTAATGTTGTTACCACTGTAGTTGGGCTTAGTACAGTGTTTCTCCCTGCTACCCCAGTTACCTATCCCCAATATGTTGTGATGCACAGAAAGGAGCTACCAGCTGTTTGTTCACTGATCCACCTAGCCATATTGGGGACCTACCACCATCAGCAGTTAAAGGGACACCAACAACCTCCTCCTTGACCACTGTTCCTGATCCATAGATTTTGCTACCTCTCACACTGATCCTCTTGTTGCTGCCTCCCCCATCATTTACAACCATGGATGTCACAGACATGGCAGAGGATAATTTGGCAACACGAATGCCACCACCTCATATTTCACCAACTACTCTTTTTTTTGTACAAACACCAGTCAAATTTGTCTGAAAATTTGTATGGTTGTAGTCAAAGAGGAGATACCCATTTGATGCATTCTTCATGATTATCAGACTTAAATTGTGGATTTGGCACTATGGTGAAGCTGAGAGGCAGATTTGGGGTCCCTGTGCATACCCCATGAATTTGTCTAATGATATTATGTGTTAGTCTTGTAGTACTAATTGAGACCTTTTTATATATAGAGAGTGTCCCTTAACTCCAAAGACTGATGGAATTATGACTTGGTAAGGTTGCAGTGTTATCCTATGGGAATTTTCACTTTTTAATTTTTATGTTTTTATATAAGGAAAAGAAAATGGGAAATTGTTTAACTGGGAAAGGCACACTAAACTGAAGCTTGTTTTCAGATCAGTCAAGAGGTAATTATATATATCTGTTTTCAGTTGGTATTTCTTTGGGACTTAGTCTTGTGGTACTGACCTTTTCTTGATAGATAGATTGTCCATTGACTCCAAAGACTGACAGAGTTATAACTTGTTAAACTTGCAGTATTGTCTTATGAGAATTATTATTTTTTAATGTGTATGTTTTTTATATGTCTATTTTCAGTTGGCATTTCTTAGGGACTTAGTCTTGTAGTACTCATACATACCCCAAGTACTCTCTTGTGTGCTCTTTGCCACATGTGTGGTCTTTTTTTTAGCTTTTACATGTGACCCTAGTGACCACTGTGTGGTCACTTGCAACCTATGCAATAAACATGTCTGCAGTGGTAAGCAGGGGACCCATATGGTTAGTGGGGGCAAGAGGGCCCATCTTATGGTAAAACACTGGACCAAGTGGGAGAAAAAACAGAGGTAAAGCAGTGAGGGGGAGTGGTGGAAATGGTGGCCTGTCAGTGCAGGCAGTGATTATGGAGGGTGTAAGAGAAGTTCCCATGTCACAGAGAGGTGGTGGGCATACCCTGTGGAAGCAGCAGTGCCCTCTGCTGAAGTTCAAGCTCATCCTGAACCAACTTCACCTGCAGCACCTGTACTGCCACCATTTTTTTTTCATTTTTTTTTTTACATAAACAAGACATGACAGGGATTTCAGGGACTAATGGAACACACACATAGGATGCAACAAATCATGTAATGATCACAATGTTACTAGGTACATAAAAAAGCTAACTTCTGTAACTAAACAAAAATGAAATTAAGATACTCAAATACAATGACAAAAATAATCCATTAAAACACACCTAACTGTTCGACAGAACTTAAGTAACAAACCACAGAAACTAGGAAGAAGCAGTCACACAGACCACTGACTGTAACAGTGCTGCCTGCTAAGACAGAAAAAGTTGCCCAGCCTGCCTTTTTATTGCTGGAAGTTGCTGCAGCTTCACTTCCCTCCTTCCACAGCACTATCTCACTGCACAGTATAAAGAAAAAAATCTGGTCAGAGCCAACTTGGCTGCTGTGCATTAACATGAAACAAAGTTTTAGATGTTTTTTTCTTCAGTTACAGAAGTCCTTCCAAAAAATTAATGAGTTAATTGATAAAGTCTACTTTGGCTGATTTTGTTATTGAAGACTGATGTGTTACATGTTAGGGGTACAATTGCAGAGCTATTTTATCCATTAAGCATAGGTTTAGGTACAACACTACATGGTTATCAATGTTTTGCAGGGCTATATTTTATATGCAGATATGCACAGCTTTACAGCATCAGCAACACAAATCCACTCCCTGAGACACATTTACAAATCTGCCATCTTCAGTTCCCCATATACAATAGTCATACATCTATGTATGCACAATTCACCATCAGAGGTCAAGTCCTGCAAAACATCGATAGCCAGGTAGTTTTGCACCTAAACCTATGCATACTGGAACAATAGCTCAGGGGTTTGACCCCTAAAATGTGTCACATCACATGGTCCAGAGATGGTCCTGATACTCCCACCAGCTTCTCTGTTCTCAGTCACTGCTTCTGAGACACCCCATCACCTTTCAGTAACAGTTCTATAAGCAGGGGTGTCACAAAAGTCTGTGCTTAGGTTTTCAAGTGTTACCCTGCTTTGTGCTTGTATTTCCAATTTGATCTCCCTGCCCTTCCCCTCATGGTCCTTATAGTAATAATCCTAGGGGCTGTGGCTTTTTGGAGTTGTAAGTGCTCTGGCCGCAGTTGATAAACTAAACACAACACTCAAGTGTTTAAGGCATGAAGCATTTTGTACATTAAGATTCTTGATATCCTGCCTCCTCCTGACCTCCCTTGGGCCATGTCATTGATGGGAGATCAACTGGATAAGATCACCCACCTAAATTATTGTGAGCTGTCCATGAGAGATCCTGCAAAGCTGCCCACAGGGGACCACACTGGCATCGAGAAAGACGAGCTCTGTGTTGGGGTCACCGATTCCTTCTCAGATGATGAGGAGGAGATGATCAATGACAGGGTGACAACCCAGCCGAGTATGAAATTCAACCAGAAAACAGATGCATGGGAAAAATACACAAATGTATCACCAACACAGGCTGCTAGAATACCTCAAAAACAGCAAAAGATACATTTTATTGAGACTTCCAATTCTCTAATGGCGTGCTAGGCACACACTGGGTGCACACATGATACAAAATGTCCAAAGTTTATTTATTTGTATTTTCCCTATGCTTCTCTAAATGCCCCATCGAAGTGGTCTTTGTTCAAAACTCCTAGGGGAAGTGAGGAACTGCCCCAAGAAATCTGCTGAGTCCATTGAGCAGATAGGTCAGTGGAATGTGGACTGCTGATAAAATTACTCCTGGAAAGGCTTAGCTGGTTGCCCTGCTGAAGATAACTGTGAGGGCTGATCAGAGAGCTGACCTTAAACATGGACACCTCTTCTGAGGTCAGTTATCCTACCTGTTACCAAGTCCAGTCCCAGTTCTAGACTAGTGTGCAGCTATGGGGCTTAGATATCTGTGTTTCTACATAGGGGTTAATGTGTAGTCAAACACAGATGTAATCAAGACTACAGTGGGCATTTCTTCTGTGTTTGGCTGCACATAAACACTGGCAAAAGCAATCGGCTGTTCTGCATAGGTGGCACTCTCACTGGAAGGCTAACAAGTGTTTTCTTTGTAGGACAGCTGGATCACTCATAATAGGCTATTGAGGTGACTTGGTCGCAGACCACATTGGAGACCTATGATGGTCAGTTCTAGCATCCAGCTTCTGGCAATAAGATAGAGGGGAGTGGACTGAAATCTGGGCTGGTGGCACATTGTGCCAAGCTGCAGGTTCTAGCCATATGGCTGGGTAAGTAAAACTAAATCATTTTTTTACAGGGGGATTGGGAAAGAAGGAAGGGCTGAAATATTGATGTGTTTTTCATGTTTCTTCACCTTTGGACAGGTTCATGGCCCATTGGGGATGGGTATTGAATGGAATGGAATCAGGGAGAAAAAACAGCACAAAGTTCTTTTTGGGTGGGGGCAGAACTTCAGCCAGGAAACAAATTGGTTAGTAAATGGGTGGGTTTAAACTAAAATCTGATGCATTGCTCTGGGGTATACCTCTAAGTGATAACATCTGCAGTTTTCTAAAATACAAATAATGACACATTGATACATGGTTTCACTGCCTAACAAAAAGTGGCATCCGCATGTTAGATTGTTCAGTGTGGCTGCTCATCTCACCGTCAGGTAAACAAGAGTGAAATCAGCCAAGAAGATTATTTGAGATTTCCAGGAGATGAATTCCCCTTCCCTCCCGCTCCCCTTTTCCTTGTTTAGCCATGTGAGCTGTATATGTAAAAGTACCATATTTCATGAACACAAACACATATAATAAAAAAAATAAAATTAAATAAAATAAGGACTGCTTTTTTTTTTTTTTTTACAAAATGTATTCACCTTGGCATGCCTCAGAAAGAGTCATCAATTATCACTATGGAGATTTTGTTTAAATCACCCTGTCATACACTGATTCTACTGATATTTTTCCTTTTGATTTTGTCAGAGTGTGTGTGTGTGTGTGTTCTAAAACATAGTACTTTTACATGAATAGTCTCATGCCGCACCAAAAAAGCAAAGAAGGCTTTTGCACTGTGATGTAGGGGCCGTGCTGATTGGTGGCTAGTTAAAACACAAAATAGTCACAAAAACCCAAGTGTGAAGAGCATTCAGGGTAGACTGTGACCATACAGTTCAACTGAGTGATTTAATGCACAATGCAAATCAACAATTACAGCTGTATTTAAAAAAACAAGTTCTATGTGTGAGACTTTGACACATGATTACTATGACAGTGACTCCTAGATGAGAGTGCTAGCAACTGGACCTCACTGACATATAATAGTTCATCCCCCTTCTCCTTCTATAGCCATGTAGGCTGTATATGTAAAAGTACTCTGTTTCATGAACACAAACATATACAACAAAAAAAATAAAATAAAAAAAGGGACTGCTGCTTTTTTTTACAAAACTTGTTCACCTTGACACGCCTCTGAAAGAATCGTCAGTTGTTACTATGGAGATTTTTTTTTAAATCACCCTATCACACATTGATTCTACTAATGTTTTTCTTTTTGATTTTGTCAGTGTGTGTGTGTTCTAAAACATAGTACTTTCACATAAATAGTGTCATGTCCCACCAAAAAAGCAAAAAAGGCTTTTGCACTGTGATGCCCTAAGGGAAACTGCCCTGAGGGAAGCAGGGAAGGCAGTAAGGCAGGCAAAGTCCCAAACTGAGGAAACACTAGCATGAACAGTAAAAGAAGGTGACAAGACTTTCTATAGATACATTAGTGAAAGGAGAAAGTACAGAGGGGGTATTGTTAAGCTTAATGGAGAAAAGGGAGCATGTGAGGAGGAAGACCATGTAAAAGCATCTATCCTAAATAGATACTTTTGCTCAGTATTTACTGAAGAGAAGGTAGGGCAGGGCCCACAGCTCAGCACTATGGCCACAGGGGGGAGGGAGGTGAGCACTACTCCCTTCACAAAAGAAAGGGTCCTAAAAGAGCTTGCTAAGCTCAGGGTCAATAAGGCAATGGGACCTGATGGCATACATCCCAGGGTACTTAAGGAGCTAAAGGTGGAACTAGCAGAGCCATTAGCAGAACTGTTTAGTGAGTCTCTGAGCACAGGAGAGGTCCCAGAAGACTGGAGAAGGGCTCATGTGAACCCACTCCACAAGAGTGGTAGCAGGGAAGAGGCAGGGAACTACAGACCAGTCAGTCTTACCTCAGTAGTGGGCAAGATTATGGAGGCACTCCTTAAGGAAAGGATAGTTCAACACCTGGAATCTATAGGGGCACAGGATCCAAGACAGCATGGGTTTACAAAAGGAAGGTCCTGTCAAACTAATCTCATAGATTTCTTTGACTGGATAACCAGAGTGGTGGACCAAGGGGGAGCAGTTGATGTCACCTACCTTGACTTCAGCAAAGCTTTTGACACTGTTCCACATAAAATATTGATAAATAAGCTGGGTAGGCTCGGGGTGGGTCAGAAGTTGGTCAACTGGGTGGCAAACTGGTTGACGGGCAGAAAACAGAGAGTGGTGGTAAATGGTATAAAGTCAGAAGAGATGCAAGTCACAAGTGGGTACCTCAGGGATCAGTCCTGGGGCCAGTCCTCTCAACATCTTCATTAGTGACCTTGCAGATGGACTAGAGGGTAAGGCTTGTCTGTTTGCAGATGACACCAAGATCTGCAACAGATAGATGATCCAGATGGGGTGGGCAGAATGAGAAGAGATCTGGATAAACTAGCAAACTGGTCAGAAGAGTGGCAACTGGGATTTAATGCAAAGAAGTGCAAGATCATGCACATAGGGAGAGAAACCTGAAGCCACCTATAGGCTGGGAGGGGAGTTGCTAGCAGTCACAAAGGAAGAAAGAGACTTGGGCATCATCATCACTGATGACCTGAAATCATCCAAGCAGACCTCTAAAGCAATAGGTAAGGCTAGGAGGGTGTTAGAGTATATTAGTAGGGGTATCACAAGTCGAAAGAGGGAGGTAATAATCCCTCTTTACAAGACACTGGTTAGGCCCCATCTGGAATACTGCATGCAGTATTGGAGGCCACACCTTCACAAGGACATTAACCAAATTGAGGCAGTCCAGAGAAGGGCAACCAAAATGGTGCAGGGACTGCATCAGAAGACATATGAGGACAGATTAACAGAGCTCAATACGATACCCTTGAGCAAAGCAGGAGAGAGGTGATATGATCGAGGCATTCAAACACCTTAAGGGCATTAACAAGGTGAAAGAGTCTAACATGTTTAAATATAAGAAAAATAACAGGACAAGAGGACAGAGCATGAGATCAGAGGGGGGCCGATTAAGGGGGAATGTGAGGAAATTATTTTTCACAGAAAGGGTGGTGGATGCATGGAATGGCCTACCTCAAAAAGTGGTGGCTATGAATACAGTGCAGGGCTTCAAACAGGCATGGGATAGGCATAAGGGAGCAATACAAATGAGTATGAATAGATAGGCCACTGACAGAGCAAAGGCCAATGGCACATTTATAAGGTAGAAAAAGAAATGGGCAGACTGGATGGGCCTTGTGGTCCTTATCTGCCATCAACTTCTATGTTTCTATGTTTGTATGATGCAGGGGCGGTGCTGATTGGAGTCTGGCTAAAACTCAAAATAGTCACAAAAACCCTAGTGTGGAGAGCATTCAGGGTAGACTGTGATCATACAGTTCAGCTAGGTAATTTAATGCATGATGCAAATCCACAACGAAGGCTGTATTTAAAAAAAACAAGTTCTATGTGTGAGACATTAACACATGATTACTATAAGAGTGACTCCAAGATGATAATGCTAGCAACTGGACCTCACTGACAATAATAGTTAATAATAATGAATAGATATTTAAAATACAACACGCCTGAAGGTAGTTTAATAAGACCATCCCTGTGTGAGTTTATGTGATAATGACAAAAACCTAAATGCGATCACCGTTATCGTGAAGCCATAGTGCCGGAAATTTATTTCGGCACTCTGACCTCAGCGCACTGCAAAACAGCACTGGGACTTAGGGTTTTAATGTTTATGTGGGGGTTGTGCCCCAATGCACTTCCCATGGGGTTCTTGCCCTGCACCCCTACTTTAAGGATTTTCTAACCCAGGGGTGCATGTCGAGGGTGAAAAACATTAAAAAAAGGGTTGCCAGATGCAACAAAAATGCACCAGCACCCGGACCTGAACCCAGTACCCTGCCCACCAACAGTGCCATCCCACCCACCACACCACAGGGTCAGCTCAGCAACCCACTGTGGCACCACCCCTCACATACCCTCCTGCCCCTTCGCTGTGCATGCTCGCTCCCTCGGATGCGTATGTATAGCGACATCCTGTCACTATATTCATTGACCCCCCCCACATCCAGCTGCCCTGCCCTACCATAGCCCTACAGAAATGTGCCAGTGTTTGGGTTGCCATTAGTGTAGGTGCCCAATTGCCGACACTAATATCTCGTGCTACCCCCTGTGCAGAGCCCAGCTTGTCTGTAGAATTCAGTGGTATTTGAAAGGTTTACTCATAAACAGGTGTGCTAGCATAATACAAGAAATTACCAATACAGCCAGATCAAAACAGCCCTAGCACAGTACATGGGGGAAGATGAACCTACCTATTCAGCAAGATCAAAACAGAGAACATTGGGGGTGGGGAATCTACCTATAAGGCCAGGTAAAAAGATCCCTAGCACAGAGCATGGGGGAAGGGACCTACCTATACAGCCAGATCAAAACAGCCCTTGCACAGAACACGGGAAGGGGTGAAGAACCTACCTACACAGTCAGATCAAAACAGCCCTAGCAGAGAATACGGGGAAGGGGAAGGTGTGTCTGCTTCCATGACAACACCCAGTTACTCAATATCCACTAACTGTAAAGCAAAACATAAACATTCCTTTATAAGCACTCAAAAGCTGTGGATTCTGTTTTAGATATTACCCCCATTATTTTATTTTTTTTGCTTTTATGTGATGTATGTGGTCCTTATAAAAATAATGTGGTACTGCATTCATCCCGGCATTGTGCTTTGCTGCTGCCCCTTAGGTCCTGGGATTAGCAGCACTGCAGAATTCTTTCATACTTATAAAATTACTTTAGAGTTGCTCTGTGTGTAGTCAAAAAAAATATATTTTGCAGGGGTTTGAAGAATTACTCCTGCCTTCTACATGATGTGGGCTTGAAAAGGCTATGTTGAAAATATGGGGTCTGGATCTGGAAAAATACCAGTAGTAAGTTTATAAGAAAACATTGAAGTATTTTAACATTACTTCATAATCTTCTTGTTTTTTGAGATTTTTAACCCCAAATTTTCAACAGTCTTCTTATCGCCACACCTTATGAACCTGATAGGTGAAAATGTTTACATCTCAACTGAAGTGTCAATTAGCACCACAAATGTGAAATGACAATTTGCCCAGGACTTGAGAAGTTTCACAGGCATCAAAGTATGGCAAGGGACAGGTTGCCTGAATTATAAAGGCTTCTTGTGAAGTTGCTCAGACAAGCCAGCTGCTCCTTTGCAAAGGAAGATGTGGCACTACTGAGTGGCAGAGCTGTGAGCAGGACTGCAAGGGGTTCACTTGTAGGCAGCTGGCTAACTTCAATGGATCAGGGTGATTCAGGCAGATTGGATGGGCTGTCAAAGGGGTCTACATTTTATTTCTTTATTATTATTATTTTTTGTAGCAGAGCCAGGGCCAGGACTGCAAGGGGTTATCTTGCAGACAGTCTGCTAACTCCAGTTGGTGTTGATGCTGACTCCCCCTCCTTTCTTTCTCCAGGTACACTTGTTCCATACCTCTTCTAACATCTGAGCTTGTAGCACCATTTAATCATGTGGTCCATGTTCTGAGGGACAGCATCTCAGATTTTCTCACATTTTGGATATCCAATGTGCCCCACATTTCAGTGAGTGACAGAAGATTGTGAGGCATGGCTTGTCATGAAGCTAAGTTCTCAGAATCCATAGAAAACCTTTGAAGGTCCAGTGCATTGTTGAAAGTCGCACAGTTAAGCAGGGGTAGTGGTGGGATTCAAACTTAAAACCCCTACAGTGATTGACTCCGGGGTTCAACATTTTTGCACTAGAAATTGCATGGGGTACCAGCACCACCAATGCCTCTCTTTTAATTTAGAGCATAGGACTTATTTTAGAATGTTTTAGTAGGGGATTATTTACCATGAATAGCCGAGCTCAGCATACCTCTCAACTGTCACACATTACAAGTTACGTCGCTCATTTTACCTCTCAGGAACTCTCTGCTCCACATGGAGAAGGCAATATTCCACATTGCTCAATAAGATTTTAAAGCATAAATTCATAATAATCTATGATGCGCTGTAATCAGCAAACATTATACTCAGTTCATAAGATGCAGAATAAGTTGAAGGAGGGAAGATGAGAAATCTCACTTTTAAGTCAGGCAACACTTTCTCTGGCTATTGCACTTGTATCTTGTTTTTTTTTTTTCAATGATAGCTCAGTGTGTATTAAAAAGAGGTCTACAAAAGCAGCAGCAGCTGACAAACAAAGGACTTCTTATAGTCTTCATTTCTAAGATACTCTGACAATCCAGCAGCAGAGCTGGAACCAGAACTGCAAAGGGTTAACTGCAGACAAGGACAACTGACAGCTCAAGTTACAGGTGCCTGGAATGCAGTCAGATCTGTAGTGGGCAAATTCTGTTTCACGCTACAATTTTTCTTGAGTCAATTTCTTTATAAAGCAGCCCTCATTCTTAGAAAACACTTATATTGTGAAAAGAAGTGGAGTTAGCACTATCTATATAATTATTTATCCTATATGCCCTCAAAATGATTCAGTGTAATTACTGCCACAAGCTGTGTTTCTGTGTTGATCTGAGAAATCTGAAACTTATTCCTCACTGGGAAACACTGACTAACAGAAAAAAAAATAGTGCAGTAAACAGACTTCTGAGTGGAGGGATTGCTATAAAACTGCAACTAAACGAAGGCCATTAGTTATCAGGTGAGCTCCTAATGTCTACTGTCCCAGCAAAACATCTGCAGAGCTCCACCCTGCAGCCATAAAAAGAAACTGCAACTTTAAACTAACTAGATCACAACAAATATCAAAACTAATTGATGATTTAGAGGCACAAGACACACTAGACAAATAAAGTAGTGATTTGTTGGAAAAACTATGTGCTAATGCTTTCCAAAGATTTTTAAGCACAAAAATACAAAGCACACTTACCACCAGCAACCTCTTCCTCACACTGCACTGAATTTAACCTATGCATGGCAATATAGCTCATGTTCAGCACCATGTGGCCTCTAATCGTATGAATCCTTGCAAGCTTCATCTTACAGCCACAATTCAGAGGCGAAGTTCACATTTTTGCCATTTGCACAGTTCTCCTTTAAGGCAAAGTTTGCCTTAAAGAACTTCACAAATTTGGTAAAAATCATGAATTTCTCAATGAAGTGAAGTTTTCAGACTTCACTTCACTGAGAAAACCTGGGGAAAACTGCATCCTTCACCATGGGAGACCCCCGCCCACTGCCTGAGGACTAATGCGTATCAGTTTGTTTTTGTGAAATGCACACTTTTTGGTTGAATGAGGCTGAAGTGCTGCCAGGCTGGTACAGATCTGCTGTAACAACTATATATTTCCTTTTATTGCCCTTGGCCTGGTGGGTTTACCCACTGGCCCTGTTTCCACATTTGGAAAGTTGCTGTTTCTCTGGGGAATACCGTGTCCTTCATCATCTCTAAGCAAAAAGGATGTTGTCATGCAGAACATGCAAATATGCCTTGAAAGAGTTCTCTTATTCACTGTGTTAAGATGCAGTAATGTTAATTTATTATTGTCAAGAGGCAGGATTGGAGGCAGGCTCTGGGAGGTTGATGGCAAATGCATCACACGCTGCCTGTGCTCCTGCCTGAGTCCTCATTTTCAGAAACAAGTTCTGGCAGAGCCACTATGGCTGCAAATGCATTAACTAGATAAGGGTGTTTCATGAGCTTAAACATAAACATGAATTGCATTTAGTAAGGCCTACGATACCATTCCACATATGACTTGTTAACAAGCTGGGCAATCTGAGGGTGGGTCACAAGGTGGTAAACTGGGTTAGGAACTGGTTGAATGATAGAAGACAGAGAGTCATGGTAAATGGTGCTCAATGTAAGGAAAGGAGTGTGACCAGTAGTATGCCACAGGGATCAGTCCTGGGCCTAGTCCTGTTTAATGTCTTCATAAGTGAAATTGTGGAGGGGAAAGTGTGCCTCTTTGTGAATGACACTAAGATCTGCAACAGAGTGGATACTCCGGGAAGGGTGGAAAAAATGAGGAGGGATCTAGGTAAATTGGAGGAATGGTCCAAAGTGTGGTGCTGAGATTTAATGCAAAAAAGTGCTAAATCATGCATTTGGGATGCAGGAGCCCTAGAGAGGATTACAGGAAGAGGAGGGAGAAACTGATGGTCACCAAACAGGAAAGGGATTTTGGGATAATCATACTGGATGACCTAAAGGTGGCTAAACAATGTATCCAGGCTATGGGGTGAGCCAGTGTGATGCTGGGGTGCATAGGGAAAGGTAACCCCAGCAGAATGAAGGAGGTAGTGATGCCACTGTACAGATCACTAGTGAGGCCTCATTTGGAATATGGTATCCAGTTCTGGAGGCCACATCTCCGTAAGGATGTAGACAGAGTGGAGGTAGTAAAGAAGAGCAACAAAGATGGTGTAAGGCCTGCACTAAAAGTAATATGAGGAGAGACTGGGAGACCACAATATATACCCTGGAGAAGAGAAGAGAAGAGGGTGATATGATAGAAACCATCAAATATCTAAAATGCATACATAGGGTGCTGGTGGGTAGCATCTTTTAGAAAAGGAGATGTCCAGGAACAAGGGGGCATGACAGGAGGTTGGAAGGGAGTAGACTAAGGAGTACCACAAGGAAGTATTTCTTCACAGAAAGGGTGGTGGAACCTTTAGAGACTTCACAAGTCAGTTTCCTTATGAAAGAGAGAAAAAAACACAATTTACACTATTCACATAATACTCCTATAGACTACAAAAAATATAGGATGAGCAACTTTATGCATAACCAATGTGTTCTCTCACCTCAAGGATCTGATTCCCATGGACCTCTTGAGCTTCTCTGTCTTGGTCAGAGGGAATCAGAACCCCTCTGTGGTGGAAGACACTGGTTGTGCATAGTTGCCCATCCAGTATTATCTATATTTAGTGCTGCTACGAGGATTTCTAAGTAATAAACCTGTGTCATACAATTGCCTTAAATTAGACCAAGATTCTGGTCTATTCAATTCAAATTTGTTAAGATAAGGAGCAAAGTTTTTGGAAGAAATCAAAGGAGTAACAACCCTATAAGTCAGAAGGTAATGTCTTATAAATTCTTGTCTATGTAGGTGTGAAGGGCTACCCAGCTGTCAGCTTTCCAGCAATATCAATTTTGACATCTCTGCAACAAAGCAATAAAGAAAGGCAGAAGACATTTCACAAAACTTTGAGACAGAAATTGATGACAGAGTTTAGCTAGCCATTTGCTGCCCAGCACAGCTTTATCAATTGCAGAATCAGTTTCAGTCTCATGGTTCTATGAAATGTCTACTGCCTTGACTTAAGATAAGACTGATTTAGACAGGGATATGCCTGGACAGCTGATATCTGAAGATAATCCTAATACTTCATTCCTTTGCACCTATGCTCCACTCTTGAAATGGAGTATTTTAATAACTTTTTGTTTTAATTCTTTATTTCCTACCAGTTGTACAATCACAGTAATCCACTGCATAGTGTGGAGTGCACTTGGACTTATGCACACCTGGTGTTGTTGGTCACTTCCCAGGTGTGGGTAAATCCCAGCCCAAGCCACACCTTGTGGATTATTAAAGGAAAACTGCATGTTAAAATCAAGAACATATATGTATTATATAAAGAATAATGGATAGCTCACTGGGTATTACCAGTGAGTAATACCATGGAGAGGTTCTGGACATGTATGAACCTCGAGAGTAAAGCTCAATAGGTTACAGTGTCCAGAACCTCGAGATGGTAGTACTCACCAGTGATATCCAGTGAGCTATCCTTTATTTTTTTTAATACATGGAAGTGAGATTTTTTTCCATGTATTTTTGTTACAGGTGTTCGGCTATTTAGCAAAGAACTGTGTGAGTGCTTGCCAACCGCTGCAGTTTCTGTCAGTCTGTGCATCTTTCTCCCACCCGTTCCCGCCATTCTCAGGCACAAATGGACAATTTTCTTTTAGATGTACCTTTAACCTTCTTGGAGAAGGTGAAGATCTGCCACATATCCTTTTGAGATATTGTTTTAAACAAAAACAAAAAATTGGAAGTCACACAAGTAGTGTATGCTTTCGCTAAGCGAGAGACTGCCACCATGTTTCTGAAGGTGGTTTGGCTGCCCACAGACAGAAAATGGCCAATGAATACATACGTTGTGATGAAGAATGTTTGATTGATGTTTGGCACAGTGAATGATTTTGGTGCTTCTGCACTTGAGCTGTTCATTTTCCTGATAATACTATCATTCAGGTCCCGAGCGATACGATTACAGAACCTGAATGATAGTATTATCACCCTCAAAGTGTGGTATTATCACTCTGAGAGTGATAGCATTACCGGAAAAAAATGTATGCTTTAGTATAACATTAAAATCAAGATCCATATATTAATACCGCTTTTGTGTTCTTATTGTATCCCAGTGTTTTTTGGTTTTACTCAGGCTGTGAGAGAAGTTTTTTCTAACTTTCACTGGCTATTTTATGGCCCCTGGGGGCTGCCATTTAGGTTTCTTTTATTGCATCTTGTCCCAGAGAGTCTTCCCAGAGTGCCCTTTGCTCTGATGTCTAATAGCCCCTGCAGGAGGCCAGTTTCTTGTTACAGTGTGTCTATTACAGCTTAGCCACAGCAGAGAGAACATAGCAGTCAGGAGTCACATTGCTAGTCTTTGGGTAAGTGTAATAAGTTTCCTAAATATTGGTACCTTATCCAGCTGTGTTCTGCTTAGGGTATTGCTTATGTGTGTGTGTGTGTGTGTGTGTGTGTGTGTGTGTGTGTGTGTGTGTGTGTGTTTGTGTTGATTCATTTGCTTGTGTCTTGTGTAGAAGACAGTGCTTGTAGACAAATGTAATCATTTTGCAGCTGTGGTCATCTAATGGCTAACAAAGGTATTCACACCTCTGGATGAGTTAGGTAGGGGATACCAGCAAAGCAGGAGTTTGTTAGTTTGCAAAAGGTAGTAAATTAATCACTGAAACTTGACAAACAAAGAAACGGCCCATAAAGCACTTTGGAGGAGGTTTCAACTTGAACAAAAAGGCAGTACAGGGGAGGGCTCAATTAGCTTCTTGAGCCAGAGGAAAAACAGTGCTCTCAAGCTCCCATACACACACACAGGCAGTGTAGTAATGAGGATTCAGCAGAAAATACTATTTTTAACACTATCATGTTGTTTGGAAGGTCATTTATGCAGGGAGTCCTTTTCTCAAAGCAAACCATCTGCAGGGCTATGTCCACTGCAGCCGTAAAAACTGTCTAACCCTCTAAACATGCTTATAAAACAGCACAAATAATTTTGTGGATATTTGACTTGGTTTTTAACTTTATGAAACAAAACTGTCAGCAGGTGGAGGAGATACCAGTACGTGGGGAATCAGTCATTCACTAAGCAAGAAAAAAATGATGGCAGTTGTTACCATTTGTAAAATTCTATGGCACACAGTGATCTTATAAAAAGGCAGGCAGGGACTGGAACTCATTATTTCCTGGTCTCTGTTGCCTGATATGAGACAGTGTGATTGGTGACCTTAGCCAATCAGATTTCAGGATTTTCATGACCCATTTGATAATGAAATGTATAAGGTCAGAAAATATTCACACATGCATTATTTTGATGCATGTGTCATCTTTGGAACACAACATGAGGTACTCATGACATGAAGTTATTCCACGTTTTCTGGGATCTAACAGTCATGTCGCAATAAGCACAGGTGAATTCTGAAAAGATCATGCTGTAAGTGAAAATCCAGCCACAAGTCCATAGGTGCTTAGTGCCTCTTTATTCAAGAAGAAAAATTATGTAAACTGGTTTAGACACCTCTGATGCAACCAAATAATCTCCTTCCACTCCCCACAACTTGTTTAACCTCTTCAGACACCTGCTGAAATTGCCACCCAGTGACAAAGCATAGTCTAAACATCAGATTCTTTCTTTTTTTCTTTTCTTTACTGAAAAACTTGTCAGTAGGACTCCCATGAGCATCTCAGACTGGTCAAGTCCTGGGCCCTCCTCATAGGCTTGCACTCAGCAAATGGATCACTTGTACTGTAGCCACCCCCACCACATGCATTCACAACTGAGGAGGCATTTTCAAGCCAAACTGGGAGTTTGCTTCCTTCCAGCTTCTGCTTTCTCAACTCTATCTTGGAAATTAGTTAAACAAGAAGGGCATCCATTAGTTACAGTAGCAGGCCTGGACACAGTGCAGCTGCACTTCCCTAACAGGATGTAGTTGGCTACACAAAGCTGGGGGACTGCAAAGGGCTAAGGGTAGCTGGCAGGTTGGAAAATAAACTCCTGCCTGCTTGAAAGGAGTTACAGTGCAACTGTTTATTTACAATTTTGCTTTCTTCCTCAGGTGCCCCCAGCAAGACAGGGAATGCCAGGCCAAACTCAAACTTGTAGCCAAGGCTGTGGCCTGGGCTACATACTTGCAGTAATGTAACAGTTTTTTCGGGGGAGCATCTGTTTATTCTCCTTGTCTTTGGCTGAAGGATATACCCCACATCAGTCTGCTCGGTCTCTGTACGGATGCCAATTACATGCTGCTCATAATCAAAGGGTTTTTCCTGTGTGTGATTCCCCTGTGGCCCCACCTTGACAGAGGGAGACATGCAATGATCTTCATGCATGACCAGGCATGCTCCCAGCCTTGACATGAAAATGTCTGCTGCCTCCACCAATTTGGCCTCAGTACTGTTCCCTGGTTCACCTACCCCTAGCCATTGCTAGGGATCAGTGCATTGCCAAGTTCCAGATCTCCTCCCTCCCCAGAGATGGTGATTCATCCAATGGATGCTCAGTCTTATCCCCCCCCCAGCTGGCCTTGTGACAGCCTTGATTCACTCCCGAACCCAGGTCACATCTGCATAGCAAGCAGTAGTGCAATGATGGTGGTGGCAGGCCACCATATGTAACAGGTTTTTCTGTTTAGTTTTTTATTTCCATTAATGTTCAGAAAGTTTAATTTCTAGTTTTAGAGGTTTTGTTTCGCAAGAATTTTGAGGGAATTTAGCAAGCAAGTTGTGGAACTAGAAGTTCCGCAAACAAGACATCACTCCTGTAAACAACTGTGGTGTCTGATCTCAACAAATGATAACTAACCAGAAAAATGGATTAGCACTCACTCCAAAAAATAAAATGTACCCACCAAATATGTGTGCAAGACTTCCTTTTTTTAACAGAAAACACATGAGTTACAAATAAGATTAAAAAGTGCATGTAACACTTACTGCTATCAGAAGCCTTGAAATTCCGGCAGCAGCATCCCAGACCTAAACTTTCAATAATGCTTCATTGGTGGTCTGTCTGATGAAATATTAGCCAAATGTTAAGTCAGGGATGCTGATATTAGCATTTCAAGGCTCCTGCCGCAACCAAACATTACAGTATACGCATTTTTTGTATCATCTTTTGTAACTCATTATATTCTGTTAAATTAAGAAGGTCCTGGAGCTAGAATTTGTTTGGGTTATTTGCCCCAATAGTAACAATAAAACATTAATTTTATTATTGGTCATATGAGAGTCTGGAGATACAGAGTATAGCATTGATGTGTCCATTCAGTTTAAATCGCCATTTTTAAAACTTGCAATATTTATTTTGCACATAGAAATATTTCTTCCACAAGTACACAGTGGCATCAAACAGTATTTTGCACAAGACTGCAGCACAACATCAAGTATAGAACAGTCCTTAAAATGAATGGAACCACATTTGTTTGCATGGTGAGTTACATTGACTTAATACTCGTTTCATAAACTTACCAAAATTGGTATGCATGAAAAATGGACCATCATTTTAATATCTCACTCATAATCTCTGCGGTTTGAGAGGGAACTATAAAAAAATAAACTTTTCACTGGCAGGCAACAATACAGGCAAGTGCCATTTATCTACAAAAATAATATTAAAATAAAAAGTGTAATGATGATTATTGCAAAACTAATGCCCTTAAAGCAGTAGTACCAGAAACCAAGAAGTGTTCATCACTTCCATATTTTTGCATTGCCTGGTGCAGTAGTTTAAACATTGGGCTGGATTTTCAAAGGGCCCTTAGACTGATGCAAGGTGCATCAGACAACCACTATGCACTGGATTCAGGTGCTCCAAGTACTGTGTGCTGTATTTTGCAAAACAAGTTTTTTCTGTGGCAAAGGCCCACAAAATGATGCAAGAGGTCTGCTCATTAAAAATATGATGCATGTGGAGAGAATAATGCTGGCTGAGTCAATAATGCATGGACAGAATAACTAAACCTGAGTCAACAAGGCAATGCAGAGGCGAGAATCACTCAAGCTGAGTTACAAAGATGATGCAGGGAGTGGAAATGACTCAAGCAGAGTCAAAAAGACGATGCATGGAGTGAGAATGATGCAAGCTGCATCAAACCATGATGCATGAGTAGTGAGTTTGACTCAATCTGTGTCAAAAAGACATGCATGTGGTAAGAATGACTCAAGCTGAGCCAAAAAATATAGTGGATGAAATTGCCAAGACAATGGCATGTTAAGCCCCCAAAACACTCTAAACTAGTGCTGCATGTGGAATATCGGCTCTATCACCAACCCACTACATAATCTACTCTCTCCGTTACATGGGCCGGTGTCAGTTAATCCAGCTGAGGCTAGTCTAAAAGGGGCATGCATCTCTGATGCAGTGTCAGCTGCTTCCACCTTTGAAAATAAAAAAAGGGGATGGTGCATCATTTTTTTGATGCAAGCCCTATTTCGACATGGCACACCCATTTTTCCTTTTATGCAAGCCTAACACAAGCCACTTTGACACAGGCAGTTCTGCTTTTGGTGCAAGCAGCGTTAGAAAAATTGGAATTGATGTAAGTTTTGATGCAGCTTGCTTCTTACATTGTTCTTTTCTGGCACAAGCACTTTGTGTCATTCTCTGACCGTTAAAAATCGATCCCATTCTGATTTAAATTATGATATTTTTTAGTGTTTTCAGATCATTATTTCACTTGTTTTTTAGTACATTTATAATGTTGTATGGATCCACAGGAAATATGGCAGTCCCCCATACTGTTTCCTGTGTTTTGCCCTTTGTTTACTTTGCATGCACCTATGACCACTCAGCACAAAAAGGAAAGAGTGTTACACTCCAGTAACATCAAACAAAATAACCATTGAGAGAATGGCACAAACCATAGAGAAAATGAAGGGTAAATGTTCAGTTAACTTGTTTTCGAAGTCCCTCCTTTTCTTAGTATTAGTAGAATTCTACCATTTAGTTTCCTATTTTCACCCTTCAAAGGTAAAACACTTCATCAAAACACTTCATTTTTTAGTTAATAACAGCCCCAAGAATGTTATTCAAATAGTGGTGTGTGAAAGTTGCCATTTCTGCCTTAGCGGAACTTTAGCAAAGATTTTGGCAACTTTTGCAGAATGTTTTGTGTGAAATTTTGCCCTGTTCTGCCCAACCAACCTGTTATTCTTAATAACCCCCATGGCTGGCAGTCCCTCCTCCCTCCCGATGTGGATTAAGAAAAACACAACCCTGGTGGCTAGCGGTCCCTCCTCCCACCTGATCACCCGCCCGCCCAATGTATATTTTAATGAAAACAACCCTGGTGGCTAGCAGTCCCTCCTCTCCCACCCAATCACACACCCCTATGTCCAGCAGTAGTCCATATAGATAAATAACTCACTCCCAACCATATCCCCAATATTATTAAAACATATTTTTCCCTTGCTGGTGGTAGTGAAGCCCCCTTCCTCCCTCTCCCCAATCCCCGGTATGTAGTGTTTTTTTTTTTGTTTTTTTGTTTTTATTTCTTGGAGATCTAGTGGCCCCCTGGCTCCCACACCCAGCAGGTAATAGCCCACCCATTCCCCCATCACGAAACAGAGTGAGCCACTGGCACACCCCTCTGCTCTCCCCCATGGCTGGCAGCCCACTGAGATGTGAATGAATGAGTGTGTGCACTTCAGCATACATCAGGAAGGCAGGAGACAGGGTGAGGAAAGGGACCGATAGCCACCAGGGTTGTATTGTTTTTAATCCACATCGGGTGGACAAGTGATCAGGTGGTGGAAGGAACCACTAGCCACCATGGATAAATTTTATTTATTTTGGGAAATCAGGCAATGCAGGCAAAATTTCCATGAACATTCGGAAATGGATTTCCAAACTTTTGAGGAAGCCAAAGTCAGACTTTCCTTAAGTTACACCTGCAGAGGTTTTTATTCACATACCTCTACATTCAAATGTCCATTTCAAAAACAACAATATTCTAGCCGTTCATTTATACTTCACTAACAGTTCTATTTTTGCTATTCAGGAGCAAGATATTTAAATGTTTGCCTGAGCGCAAATCCAAGTTTGCCCACACAAACCAGTTTTGTGTGGCTGTCCTATATTCAAAAGCCTGGTTAGCGTGGGCAAACAGGGTTTGTGACTGGGCACTAATTGGAGGGGGTGCAATGCAAATGAATGTGCAGAGACCTGAAAATTGGTGCAGTCCAATGTTCAGAGTATTTGCGCTGTGCAAGGATGTTTTGAGTGGTCCCTTTGTGCTGCGCAAATACTGCCGATCTAAACTGTGACTAACTCCCACACAACCATAGCAGCTGGCAGTGGAAGTGCAGTGGCCCCTTTCAGGCTGGTCCCAATCAAACAAACCAGTATCCCTGGTGTCCAGTGGTCCATTCCCAACCACGCCCACACCTGATGTTACATTCTTTTTTCCTTTTGCTCACATCTCCTGATCTCCGAGGAACACTTTCAGGGACTACCACGGTGGGAGGGGGCATGAACCCAGCCCCCATCCTGCCTCAGTTTTCCCCTCAGGTGGGGAAGCGGGGAGGGGGACTGCCCCACCACTTGCAGCACATGTCGGGCCTCTGACTGACCTGGGTTCACACCACACCCCCACCAACCCCACAACCAGGTGAACATTGGGGTCATTTTTCTGTTTTTCTCCCTGTGCCCCAAGGATGCTGGCAGCCATGGTGGTTGGTGGAGACATGCGCACATTGAGATGTGATGCCACTCCAGACCCCATTCAACATTCCTCCCCCTCCCACGTGGCTCCCTCCCACTGCACCTCTACCCATGTGCACCCAGGTGTTGGCATTGCAGCGGGCGTGGCATCCCTCCCTTCACGGAGGAGGAGGAGGAGAGCATCTCTAGGGTGCTCGATCCTCCTCCTCTCCCCTGGCTGACCCTCCAGCTTCCTGGGTTCACTCCCAAATCTGGGTCACCTGCATTGCAAGCAGTAACATTACGGTTATGCTGGTGGGCTGGTGCCTGATGTTATATTCATCATTTTCTGGTGTCCAGTAGTCCCTACCCCATTCTGTCACCTGTATTATATAGTAAGGCTGTTCCCGGGTGTCTAGAATACCCCCCTACCTATCCCCAATCCCTGTATTATATGGTAAAGCCATTCCCTGGTGTCTAGTGGACCCCCACACTAGCAGGTAGTTCCTCACCACCTGCACCCCCCCCATTCTGACCCTGAGCCAGTGACTGGTACAGCCCACTGCTTTCTACCATGTCTGGCAACTGACTGATCTGTCAATGAGTGCATACTGTAACAGTTGATTGCACAGTGCATGCTCATTGACAGCTCAGTCCATGGTGGCCGTGGTGGAAAGTGGAGGGCTATGCCAGTTGTCAGCTCAAGGTCATCATGGGGGTAGTGGGGTACTGCCTGCCAGGGTGGGGAGTGTGTTCTGCTAGACACCAGAGAAAGCTTTACTACATGTCTGAGGGATCAGGAAATAGAGGTCTGCTAGACACAGGGCCCTGATTCTCAAAGAGGGCTCCAGTGCAAGCTGCGGCTAACAGCAGCTTGCACCAAAGCCCTCTGCACCAGGGACCCTGCAACTGATACAGGTACAGGAGGGGTCCTGGTACCTATGTCCCCATACTTGTGGCAACCCCTCCCATGCTGCAAACACATGGCGCACTGAAGGGGTTGCTGCAAGCCCCTTGTGGCAATAGAAAGCTGGTCCCCCCATCCCTGATGTTCTCCACTGTTAATGATATAGCAGAATCCCCCACCCAGATCCCCAGTGTTCCTCACTGTTCATAATATGTCTGAATCCCTCCACCCAGATCCCCGATGTTCCCCACGATTCATAATATATCAGAATGCCCAAGTCCAGATCCCCAATGTCCCCATCACATACAAAAGGCCCTCTCATTGGTGATCCAGTGTCCCCCACCCTATCCTCAGACAGAGCCGAGGACTGGCACAGCCCTCCTCACACCTCCGTGGTTGGTCCCCGACTGTACTGTCAATGAGCGCATACTGTAATGTGTACGCACTCCTCTTTGAACATGTACACATTACAGTTGGTGCTTATTGACAGTTTCAGTCAGGGAATGGCCACAGTGGTGTGAGGAGGGTTGTGCTGGTCCCCGGTTCTGTCTGGGGATGGGGTTAGTGGCACTGGACCACCAATGAAAGGGGCTTTTGTATGTGACGGGGACATTGGGGATCTGTGCGGGGGGATTCTGATATATTATGAACAGTGGGGAAAATCAGGGATCTGGGTGGGGGAACTGTGATAAATTATTAGCAGAGGGGAACATCGGTGATCAGGCAGGGAAAATCTGGTATATGTGTAATTACACTGTGGGGCATATCGGGGACTGGGGACCCGCGGCACTATTACTAACAGCATCTCTCCCAGGAGAAAAATTTCTAAGGGTATTTTGAATTCCTCCCTCTAGGAGATGTCTGTGAATTGCAATTCAGGGGCTGTGGCAGCTTGCATCTGTCTCATACTCCCTAGTGCTGAGTCACAGCCCATTACTGGGTGCAAGAATGGTGCAAGCCCCATTTGGAGCAGGCAGCCTGCATGTGACATGGGTTTCCTCTGAGAATTACTCCTGGCAGCATCCTTTGGTGTAAGGGGTACCGTGCATCATTCATTTTGGTGCAAGCCCCTTGCACCATGCTGGAAGCTTTGAGAATTGGGCCCAGGAGCTTTACTATAAAATTCAGTGGATTGAGATGGGGATGCAGGACCCCTTGACATCAGGGAATACTAATTCAAAAATTGGGCATTGGTGCAGATGGGTGGAGACCACTGAAGACTAAGGAATGATGAAAATAACATTGGGCATGGGTGCGGTTTGGGGGGAGGGACCACTGGGCATCAGAGAATTATGAATATAACATTGGGCATGGGTGTGGGTGGGGAGAAGAGCCACTGGACACCAGGGAATGATGAATATAACATCATACACGGGTGCAGGGGGAGGAGTCGCTGGACACCAGGGAATAATGAAGCTAACATCAGGCATTGGTGAGGGTGGGGAGAGGGTCCATCAGACACCAGGGAATGTTTCTTTTTAACATTGGGGCAATTTCTAACATCAGGCCAGTGATCGGTGGGGGGGGGGGTATTAGCACCAGGCTTAGCTTTCTGGGACCAAGCAACTGGGGCTGGTGCCATGCAACCCAGCATTGCTCCCCATGCAAATGAGCCAGTAATGGGCATGGAAATGACCTCTCAGTGCCTTGCATGCCAAATGGGCTCATTTGCATGTGTCTATTTGAATATCGGAAATGTAACATGGGCATAAGACATTGTGGAGCCCTATTTCAGAAGCCATGTCTGCACAGCATTACATAGCTTAGCACTGGGCCAGCACGGACCTATATTCAGTTGAATAGTGTTGGTGCACTGTTCCACTGAATATAGCATTTTTGAGCACCCGGGCAAGCACAAGGTGCAGCACAAATTTTGGCACTCAGCTTTGCACTATTTTGAATATCAGGCCCCATGTATCTAATCTCTTATTGGCAACAAAACACTGAATTTTTTTTCTGCAAAGAAGGTCAAATGTCATAACTGACACTGGGTAGCTCAGAGTAGCAGGAAGCACTTACAGCTAAAGTGCAACAAGAAGTATATTGATACAGCAAGAAGTTGATTTGGATTGCTATTTGCTACAGCAGCATGGTGCCTAGAAGAAACAGAGTGACTTTTCCAGCATGAAACAGGGTTACAGTCAGTTCATAGATTTTGATTAACATACATTGTAATGCCTGTCTGCTCTCCATGTATGCAGATGATTATTCTTTTGGGGGACAATATGTGTGTGTGTGTGTGTGTGTGTGTGTATCTGTGTGTGTGTGTGTGTGTGTGTGTGTGTGTGTGTGTGTGTGTGTATCTGTGTGTGTGTGTGTGTATGTGTGTCTGTCTGTCTACAGTCACTAATTTGCCCTTGTAATTAACCCCATTCTTAACCTCATTCTGCTCCCTCAGTATGGAGTCAGAGTTGTTGTAAGCAAGGGGACCCAGCTAAGTGATCAGAATTTGCCATGCAGCCCCATCATGGACCAGGGGCACACTTGTTCTGTTGTCCATAAAGAGCTGGGGTGGAATTGATATTGTATGTTTCATAGACATTGTTATTTGGTAGGAAGGGGGCACTCAGCAACATGGATTTACTTACAGTATACTGTATGTCCATCATCATAGTTAAGAGTGCAAATTCATTAGCTGCAGAGCATGTGAAGCAGGAGGGGTTCTGAATGGGCCAGACTGATATTGGGATTAGTTGGATTAGGGGAAAGGAGCTTTATTGGGGGAAGAGACTTCAATTCTCTATTACCTCAGTACCTATGTTTTCTATTCCCCAAAGTTTTAGATTGAGATATAAAAGCTTTCCCTACCACCCCAGTACTGATAATGGCTAGCATGGCACTAACAAATCTGAAAAATGTATATATTATATGTATATCAGCATACGTGTATGTATTAGGTGTAATCTATATGTATAGACCTTGCTATGTATGGTTGTTAACCTAGCTGCTACATTATGTAGCATGTTGCAATACTGTCTGTTGTCCCAATCCCCTTCCCCCAGGACGTACCATGAGACGAACTTCTGCTCAGTGTAACTTTCCTGGTGAAACTCTTCCATAAAAAAATAAAAAAATAAATCATGTTAGAATCTTGCTAACCAGGAAGTGCATGAGCCAATGGAGCGGGGTCCATATACATAGGCATGGTGCTTACTGGACAGCATGGACATGCAGAATATTTATTTAGGTTTTGTTGACCGGGAAAAGAGGGCTAGGCAATTCTGCCAATTTTTAGTCTCGTCCCAGGGGGTGGGGTGGTGGAGATACAGATGAAATCTGAGGTATTGAAAAGGCCAAACAATTGGTGGTATTTTAATGAATATACTGCTATACTGCTGTGCCAAAGCATATGAGGTATACCCCATAAATAACAATATATAGTCATAGGTGTTGGCAGCACTAAACAGCATCTGACACAGCAGTGTTTAATGCTGTCCAAACCCTACCTTTATCAATAATCATAGGGGTGAATGATGCATGACCCAACTCTCCCCCACCAGCTAGATACCACCAGTGGACTGACAGCAGGAAGTGTTGGTCACAGACAGTGTCCTGTGACCACCACCAATACAATATACAGCAGCATAGCTACATGCAGTAGGTGGTAGGTGACTGACACTCCCCCAATCATTTCCAGTGACATACAGTACTATTACAACCACCCTATATGTGGTGAGTGACCCCCCATCCTACACCCAATCATTTCCAATGACATTAGTATATAACTACAGCTACTTCATGGATGGATAGAGGCCCTCACCCCTCAATTGTTGCCTTCCCAAATGCCCAACTGACTAGGGCTAGGCTAAAATTATCTTCCACCAGCAGAATTCTAGTGAAATGCTGATTTTGGTTTTCCACAAAAATTTTGCTACATTTCACCAAAACTGTAAACAGTATTTGTCCACATTGTATCAAATGTGGTATGATGACTTTGCCAATGCCCACACAGAAGTGTACCAAGGTTCAGATTACTATCTTTAAAGATAACTGAGTTATAAGCCTCCAAACTTTTGATTATTTTAAAATGATAGTTAACAACTACTTAAACTAAAAGTGTTTGTCCAAACTGCACCAACATTGGTATGGTGAATTTATCGATGCCCGTACATAAGTGTACCAAGTTTGAGATCTCTAGCTTTAACAGTAGATGAGTAGTAAGTCTCCAAACTTTCTGAAATTTTAAAATTACATTTTGCAATTACGTAACCTGCTGAATTTTAAGTCCCTATACGTTTAAAGCTAGAGAACAGAATATCATCAATGTTGTTAGGTTCATTGACCCTTAATATTCAGCTTTCAGACAACCCCCATGGCCCAGCATCAGAGCGTCATGCTGTCATACTGATGACCCAGAATCAGAAGTGAACCCAGGAAGTCATGTAGGGAGGCAGGTCATGGCTAAAACCTAACAATTTACATAAACATTACTTCTCTGTTTAGCAGTTTCATGACTCTTTGAAGAAAGTGTGCATCTAAGTTTTCAATTATCTAGCTCTACATGTGACTAAGTTGTAAGCATAGAAATATTGTCAGAAATGTTCACATGAATACCAAGAGGTGACTGCAGTTACATACCTGTGTCATTGGCAATGATGAGGTGGGGTTCACTTATCAACTAAGGTGTTTTTTTATTTATTTATTTTTATTTATTTCAATTGCAGATTAATACCTTTGAGCCAGGAAGGCTCTTTTACAATGGTTCCATGTCAAGTGGACAAGAGACAAAATTTACATACACAGGTTACAGAACAATTCAGAATACACAATAGGTTACAGACTGTACAGGTAGCAAGCAAATAGGCCGTTACATTGTCAGAAGTGTTACAAGAAGTTTGAGTGCATTTTGACATTCTGAACTGGTCACAGTAAAAAACAGGAAAAGGAGTCAAACAGATGATAAGCACAGAGCATGGTGGGAGCAGCCTGAGGGGGCTTCGTCACAGAATAGGGAAAGTGAGGTGAGGTGAGGAGTGGGGGTAGGGGGCAGCTGCCATGGGGTCTTGTCAGGGAGGGGGTGGAGAGAAGGGAGTGGGGAAGAAGGAAGAGGGAGGTAAGCAGAGGGGGTGATAAGTTATGATGGTGATTAGTCACAGGTATTTATTAATTGTTTTGATAGTACTGTATGACAATGACTACAACTGAGGGGTCTAGCATGGTAGCATTTTGAAGCATGCTAATGAACCAATAATGGGTATGTAAATGGTCTCTAGTGCATAGTTGGGCTGAATATGGTCACAGGAGAGCTAGCACTGTCCTGTTTGGAACACACTATCTCCATTTGACTCGAGTAAGCCATGTTCAGTAAGAGGCTGTGTTAGCACAGTGCATAGTTTCTATGCACAGCTCTAACACAGTCCCATGTTCCAACAGTTAGCATGCTAGTCAGAGGGCATTAACTATCTGATATAGCCCCTGCTTGAGCACAGTGCTAAAAGCTTATTTTTAGTATGGGGCTCTACATTATTTCCTGTGTTCTCAGCATACGCAGTATCACCTTCGCATAGATCCTGCATTATACGCAGTATTCCGCCTTTCCCACATAACTGACAGCTAGGCTCCCCAGGTGCGCTTTGCTTTCCCCCTTCTGAAAATGCTACTTCACAGTTAAACTAATGCCAGAACCCAATATTTCCCACCCCTTTCTTTAAGTCACTACTTTCTTAACTAACACGCTTTCTTTTGCAGGATTTAAGTATGCTTTCCTTATCAATAGCAGTAGCAAGGGATGGAGCATTCCATCAGTCATCCACTAGTAGCTACGCACTTCACTGACTGACTCAAGGAACAGCACTCTCCACCAGCTGCATCAAGGAGCTATACACCCACCAACCATATCAGGAAAAATCACATCACACAGTGAAGCAGTGCCTACCCCAAACTTGTGTAAGAAAAACTTCTATTCCTTCTTCTGCAGGCATGGAGAATCCATTTATCAGCTAAGCAATTGAAACACTAACTGGTAGCAAACGTCTCTGAATATACCAAGGAACATTATACCTCCACCAGCAGAGCATATCACTGGCATCACTCACTAAGGAGCAACACCCTCCACTAGCATCACCAAGGAGCACATCACCCCAGCAGAAATATCAAAGAGTAGCATGCTGTCATGGCAGTGACACGTAATATTTATTTTCTTTCTTGCAGGTTTGAAGTGTCCTTTCTCTTTATCAAGTAAGCAGAAGCATCGAGGAACAGCCCACCTCACTGATAGTACCAAGGAACAATGCTTCCCCACCAGTAGCATCAAATAGCAGAACACCCCACCAGCAGAACATGATTGCAGTGCATCTCCATCATCAGCACCAGAGAGCAGTGTGTTCCCTCCACCCCCCCCCCAGCACACTAGGAAGCCCTACACCTCGCTGACTGAACCAGAAGTGATGCATCCCATGGGCAGGAATAGGGAGTGACCCACCTACCTGCTTAATCAATATTATTTTATTTTTTTTGCAGGGTGGAGTATTCTTTTAGTTTATAATCTAAGCTGCAGCACCACAAAGCAATGCACTCTAATGGCAGCAAGAAGGAGACATACAACCCACTAGCAGCACCAGGAAATTGCACACCCTACTGGCAACAAGAAGGAGTGGCATACCTCACCAGCAGAGTTGAGGAGAAGCAGAAACAGCCAACACTGAAAAGTGGCACACCCATTGAAGCACCAAGATGCAGCACATTCAAGACATATTCCTCTCTACTTCACAGTGCCAATATAAAATGATTAACTGTAGAAATACAGTTAGACGTAAGTAACACACTTTTTTGCTTTAGTCACAATTTTGAAGTGTACTTTTCTCATTTCACTTTTTCTAGGACCCCCACCCGCACAGCTCACCAGATGACAACCCTCACCCTATCACTGACCTTCTCATGGACCTACTAGTTATCTATCCCTTACTCACTTAGTCAGGACCATGATAGTAGTGGGCGGCCTGTCATGTCATCATACATGGGCCGAGGGTGGTGCTGACTCAATAACAGGCAATGTTTTTTCTTCCTCCAGCTCCTGTTTGGTTTCCTGAGAGTGCCAGCATGCAATGCCATGCATGCATGCCTGGTGGCTGGCAGCTGCTCCTTTCTCCTTTTACGTGTCCCCACTATGCTGCCACCTGGCCTCCACCAGTGAGGTTGGGGGCTACATCCTTCTCCCTGAGACAGAAGAGCTATCCAAAGAATGTTCAACCCTGCTTCCCCTGGCCAGTCCCCGAGTGTCCAGAGTCTGTTCCCAAATCTAGCACAGCGGGTAGTACGTATTTTCCGTTGGTAATGGCTTTGTTCTGTGCCCAAGCTTAGTTACAATTTGCACTTGCAACTAAAAATATATGAAGAGCTGTTTTTTTTTGTAATTACTTTGTGGCTTGCATTATCACATTTTCAAAGTTGCATTTTATTTGGCTGACACCTCCAAAAACCCATGTTTGTTTGCTAGACATTGAATTGTATAGAACTGATATACATTCATTGTATTATAAGTAAGCTCCATTTGTTAAAAAAATCTTTTCAGTTCAGCCAGCCAGCAATATTACAGTAGGCTCTTCTATCGTAAATGCCTTCCAATCACCAGTCCTGGTGTTATATACAGTCCCTGGTGCCTAGTGGTCCTCCTGCCCTTCAATCACCAGCCCTGGTATATTAATATGCAGTCCCTGGTACCTAGAGGCCCCCTGCCCTTCAATTGCCAACCATAGTAGAATAAAATAACTCCCTGGTGATCAATGGCCCCCCACCCACAAATGCCCATCCTCATACCAATGTACACTTTCCCTGGGGTCAAACAGTACCCCCACACCATGGGCACTGACCAACTCAGGTTGTCAACCCCCCTTACCTGAAATGCTAGTGGCTCAGGAGCCCATACGGTGACCAGCACAGCCCTCCTCTCACCACTTCAGCCAGCCATCAATATGTAATGGCAGTACATGTGCTCCCTTTACAGTACAGGGAATGCAAGCTCCCTGACATTGTATGTGGTGGCAGGCCGAGGTGGTGAGAGAAGGGCTGTGCCAGTCACCATATGGGCTCCCCTGGCACTGGCACATCAGGTAAAGTGGGGGTTGGCAGGGTGGTTTGTTTAGTGCCTGTGGTGCGGGGAGATGAAAGATGCCAGGGGAAAGTGTATTTTGGTATGGGGATGTGGCTTGTTGAGTGGGTGGCCACTGGACACCAGGGAGTTATTTTATTCCACCAGGACTGGCAATCAGAGGGTGGGGGGAACCACTAGGCACCAGAGGATGTATATTATTAAACCAGGGCTGGTGATCGGAGGGCAGGAGGACCCTTAGGCACCAGGGACGGTACAGTATATTATTATACTAGGGCTGGTGATTGGAGGGAGGGGACCAGTAGACACTGGGGCAATTACTTTGGGTGCTGGGGATGGTGATCAGAGGGTAGGGAGGACTACTCTGCACCGGGGAAAATGACTTCAGTTACCGGGTAGGGTAATCAGAGGGTGGGGGTGCTATTAGACAAAAGGGAGTTATTTTTCTACTGAGGATGGCGACTGGGGGGACCACTAGGCACCTGAGACTGTATATTAATATACTGAGGCTAGTGACTGGAGGGTGGGGACAACTGAGCACTAGGGCTGTATACAGTATATAAAGAGTCAAATCATCAAAGTTTTCAGTTTCCTTTTTATTTTCATATATATTTTTAAAATATCCATAAGATCCTGATTTCCTTATTGGGAATAAAGATCTTATGGATATTTGAAAAAATCTATACGAAAATAAAAGGAATTTTTGGAAAACTACTTGAGTGGCTGGAACTTTGACCTTTTTGTATTGACATTTTCACCCTCTCAGCCCTCGAATTACAACACTACTCATATTGGAAGGGAACCCACTTATCCAGCGAACTGACTCTGTATACAATTACACCAAAGCTAGCGATTGGAGGGAGGGGACCACTAGAAACTATGGAGAATTACTTTCAGTACAGGGGATGATGATCAGAGGGTGGGGGGACCACTCGGCACTAGAGATCAGTTACTGGGGATGGCAATTGGAGTGTGGGGGACCCGGAAATTCTTGCTTTTATGGGACTGGGCACTCGGGGTGGGGGCAGCACCTGCTGCAGGAGCACAAACCTGCCACTGTTTCCTATGCAGATGTACCCTTAATATGCACGCAAATGGCCACTTAGTGTCTTGCATGCCCCATGGGCTCATTTGCATGATGCTGTCTGAATATAATGCCACGAGCTACTGGCACTATCAAGTCTGGTGGTGCTATTCCCTGCACTGCTGTGATCTATGTTGATGCACTATCTGACTGAATATAGCATCCTCAGGGTGATGGGCAATGGGTAAGTGCAGCACAAAGCCTTGCACTATGCTTTCCCATTTTTGAATATCTAGTCACAGATGTATCCAAGTCTGATATCATTGACCTTACCTCTGAGGAACAATGAAATCCTATGCCTATGACTCTCTTCCTCCTAGTACCACAAGGGGGCAGTTTTGATCACAGAAGAGCTATCCCCCCTTTCTAAGGCAGAAGGTTTCTGAGACTGATGGCTCACTTCTGCCTCACCAATCAGCACCAGACTTCCAAGCCTGGGACACAAACCCAGGTCGTCTTTAGGCAAGTGGTGGCACTTCTGCTTTGCATGCCAGTTAGTGTAAGACGATAATAACTTTAAAACTAATGGAAATAAAATGAATTCATTAGAAAATATTGAGTAGAAACATAGAAAGTGTCAGCAGATGGGGACTTTATGGTCCATCTAGTCTACCCACTGAGTTTGTTAAAAAAAAAATCCAGTTGTCTTTGGTACTATAATTGATTAGTGTGGTAAAACAATATGGAAACAGAGGCTTGACTTTTTATGGATCTGCTTCTGATTAAATTATGTTGAGCTAGGGATGTTCATGTTAAGTCAGGGTTGCCTTTTGAATTAACCATTATTATAAAAAAAAAGGATAGCTGGTTACTAAAACTCATTGATAGACTACAACCATGCAAGTCCAAAAAAGTTCACTGGATGACTTTCAGGCCTGTTTCCATTAATTTTCCTAGTAGCAGCAATTTGTCCACCAAGTCAAATGCTTTTTGGAAGTAATCAAAAATAGCTCATGTGTTACCCATGGTCCATGGCTGTAAAGTTGTATCCTTTGACCATAACAGCGCAGTGGCTGAGTGCACCATGCTAAAACACAACTATATTGACATTAGCAGATTGTACTCATTCAGTTAGAGACCTATATTTACAGTCAGTGATCAGTAGCAGTATGTATCTAGTTTTATGCAGTTGGCTTGGAAAAAAATCCATGTGCAATTTTATTTTTTATCTTGAGGTTTAAGTATATAATACCCTGCCTTACACTTATACACATACAGTAGTAGACACATCATCAGCTGTTCATAAACACATTCTACACATCTTCACTAAGCTGGCAACACCAGTACAAAAACCGTAACTCCCCTGCCTCTCATTTTCTCTGTCTGTTTCTCTTTCTCTCTCACCCACGCCTGCACAAATACATATGGTGCTGTAACTGTAGCATTCTTTCACAGCCCCTTTCCCCAGCTTCATATCTGGCCTCCCAACTGTAATTGTATACAGCCCTAATGCCTAGTTGTCCCCCCACCCTACAGTCGCTAGCCTCAGTATAAAGTATAGAATGTCAAGATGGTGCACAATTTTAAAATGTTGGGAGAGGGATACATGCAGCCTTGGAATGTGGTAGGGATGTGCCATCTCAAAATGTGGTGTGACAATTTCAGAATGCAGCAGGAACACACACTGAGGAATTTGGCAGGGACTGGAAATATATGAACATTGGTGGGGATGCACCCTCTCAGAATGTGACAGGACACATCATTTGTTCTGAAATTGCTTGTCCCTGCCACATTCCCAAATTGTGTGCACCCACCACATTTCAAAATTGTGCATCACATCCCTACTGCATTCCAACATTGTGCATCCCAACCACATTAAAAAATTATGTATCCCTGTCACATTCCAAAATTGCACAGCCCTGCCACAGTCCAAAGTTGTGTTTCAATGTTACATTCTGAAATTGTGTCACAACCACATTCCAAAATTGACACTGCCACATTCCCAAATTGTCACCACCACATTCCAAAATTGTGTGTCACTGCCACATTCTGAAATTGTGCATCACTGCCACTTTCCAAAATCATGCATCATTGCCACATTCTGACATTCTGCATTACTGCCACATTCCAAAATTGAGTGTCACCACCACATTCCAAAAATTGAACATCACTACCACATAATGAAACTGTGTGTTATTGTGCATCACTGCCACATTCTGAAATTGCACGTCACCACCGCATTCTAAGATTGTACCTTCCTGTCACATTCCAAAATTGTGTTTAAACTTCCACATTCCAAAACTGGCTGTCATTGTCACATTCTGAAAATGTGCATATCACCATATTCCAAAATTATATGTCCCCACCACATTGTGAAAATGAGTGTCACTGTCACATTCTGAATATTTCATGTCCAAATCACATTCTAAAATTACACATCCCTGCCTCATACTAAAATTGCATATGACTACCACATTTTGTAACTGCATCACTGCCACATTCTGAGATTCTGTGTCCACTCCACCTTGTGAAATTGCATGTTGCCACCACAGTCTGAAATTAAGCAGCCCAACCACATTTTGAAATCGTGTGTCACCACCACAGGCCAAATTTGTGCATCCATGATACATTACAAAAATTACATATCCCTGCCACTTTCTGCAACTATGTGTCCCCCTGCATTTCAAACTTATGTATTTCTGTCACATTCTAAAATATATGACACCACCACATTATGAATTTTAGCATCCCTGCCACATTCCAAAATGATGCGTTCCAGCTACTTTCTGAGATTGTGTCATTGCTGCATAGTGACATTTCAAAATCTCATACTTGCAGTATTCTAAAAACTGCACACAACTTGCCATTCTGAAGCCAAGTTTACTTCTGCATTCCAACCCCCATCTCATTCTGAAGTACTATACCTTGTATCTGCACATAATGGCAATGTATGCTCTGACCCACCCGGTGTCAGTTTTCCTTTTTCAAATGTTTACTACAACTGCAATTTTATGAAGCATGAGAGAAACAAGTCATACAAGTTAGAATGCAGGAATAACTGGACTGTGAGTTTAGGTTATGACATCATCAGTAGCTTTTCACTGAAACTGGCTGTTTTGAACAGGCAGTGAATTTAGGATTACAAAATGACTTGTAACTTTTAAACAAAGTAACTTAGAGATCACAGTTTTGGTATTAGACAGATTGGGGATATGCTGATCCAAATTCTGAATTTATTTGTGCCAGAAATTTTGGCTGGACTCCCTCTTTAAGACCTGTGGTAAAAGTATTGTCTGCTAGCCAGCTGTGCCCCCTTCCTTGGAAGAAAAACACTGACACATGTCTCAGAGGAAATGGCCATAGCCATTTGTTTATTGAAATATCTCAGTAATAATGAACATGAGCAGTGTGCACATCTGGGAGGATCAACCACTCTCTATGCATTGTGACCTACACTGGCCCTCAATCCAAGGCCCACCAGGTGTGGTGTCTGATTGCCAGTTGAACCTTATATGGTCATAATGGCCAAGGCTGAAGTGGTTTTCCCCCTGTCCAGCACCGCTGACCTTGCAGGGTGCCTGCTGAAGGTGGGCCATGACCTTCATGCCAATCAGGGAGTAGTGATGAGCTCTTCAGATGAACTCAACTCGTCCCCCCTCCTTGTACCTGTTCCTTCACTCTGTGATCCTCCTGAGATGCCACCATGACTGTGACAAATCAAACCTGCACTTTACATGTCTAGCCTCTCTTTCACTTTGTCTATTTCCAAATCTCCCACAACTATTTCTGTTTGACACTCATTGGAGGAGGTGAAAACCCTGGAAAAACCCTGATAATAGGGGAAAACTGAGAAAAGTCACTCCCTGACCCCTAGTGCAGTCACCCAATAATGGGTAAAAGAGGGACCCTACCTCTCAAGCCACCACAACCCTGCTTTTACCCGGGCAGAAGGGTGGGGATCCAAGCAGTGCAAGAGGAGAAAGAGGAGAAACTCCTGGCTAACAGTCCACTACTCTCGTCCTTCTCCTCCTCCTCCCCTTGGGGTGTCACCCCCTTAGTGGGTGGCTCAGGTGGTACTCCTAGTGAGCTATTTGATCCCTCTCTCTTCCCAATGAAGGACCACCTCTGTTCCCTCTCACCCTCTTCTCCCAAGATCAGGGAGGATGGTCCCAGACAAACCCCAGCTACTTCTGTTTGTTTCAGCCTCCACATTGTCTGTTAGACAACCATGTTTCTTCCCTTGGAAGAAAAACACTGACACATCTTGGAGAAAATGGCCGCAGCCATGCATTTATTGAAATATCTCAATAATAATAAACATGAGCAGTGTGCACATCCAGGAGGCTCAACCACTCTCTAGGCATCGTGACCCACACCAGCCCTCAATCCAAGGCCCACCAAGTGTGTGTCTGATTGCCTGCAGCACCCCCATATGACCATAATGGCCAAGGCTGAAGTGGCTGCCCCCTGTCCAGTCCCACTGACCTTGCAGTGTAGCTACTGAAGGTGGGCTGTGACCCCCCCATTCGGGTTTTCAGTCCCCAGCTTCATGCCAACCAGGGAGTAGTGACGAGCCCTTCACACGAACTTGACTAGTCCCCCCTCCTTGTACCTGTTCCTCTGCTCTGTGATCCTCCTGAGAAGCCATAGCATAGACAACGTCTGACCCCTCAACCTGCCTGATCAACTTGTTTCTCCAAAACGTGCTCCAGTGCATCCAATAACAGAACTAAACCCAGATCAGTCAAATAACCCCTCTTGGCCACCATGATGTGACCCACAGCCTGAATCTAACTATGCTTCACCACAGTCCCTCCTACTGCCTCCATGACTGTCCTCATTTTCCTGTTGATCTGAATGTAAGCCTTATTGAGGGTCCCCATGCCCATTCCTCTTGACAACCTCCACTGCTGTATCAATTGGGACCAAATGAGAACCATCAGGGGCCACCAACCCCTTATAGTCTAAAAGTTCTCCTTCATAACCAGCAGCAAAATCCACCATCTTCCAAGTCCCCGGGTCCCCCCCCCTCGAGGTGTACCATCAACACCTCAGGCACCCACTGGGTCTGCCGTTCTTCCATCAGCCATGGTAGCAATTCTTCCCAGTGCATGCGATTCTTGCCTAGCCACCTGATCCAGACCCTCGGATGACCTCTTTGTAGGAGCAGCCACTCAGCCCCAGTAGCGACTACTCTGCTGCTTGCTTTATGAAGGAGTGACCACATTTCCAAATCATCCTACTGGCTTCTGGGGACCCTGGAAAAGACAAGCATTGGTTCTTACATATGCGGATGCACATATCTCAAGAAAGCCTGTGATCTCCAGTGCCCCAGAGCCTGGATCTGTCCGTTGTCCCATCCCAGGCTCCTTGCATTTATGGCCACCTCAATCCTAAAGAAATGTGTGCCGTTCTCCTTTGGGTCCAGCCCCACCTACTGTATTGCCCTGTTCAGGATATAGCAAAACTGATAAGCTGTGACCAGTCAGTCAATTTCATGCTAGGAAAAGGCCTTCCCTTTATTGGGGCATGCCCACACCTTGTTCTGCACCTTCCAGGCAACGACTGGCATGCCTTCACCAAACCCCACCAGCCCCTTCATTTCTGATCAGTTTTGTTCTTCCTTAACTTCACCCAAATTCCCTTATCTGTCGCTGTTACATCCGCCTGTTATAATCCGATTGCTGTCACAAATTGAGTGGGCAGCATAAGCAAGCAATAACACACGACGAGGTGTGGGTTACGTGCTGATAAGAGCATGCCTAGGGGTGTACTAAGGCATGAGGCACTTGCGCCAAGTGCCTTATGCTCCTAGGCGTGCTCTTATCAGCACGTAACCCACACCTCGGAGAGTGTTATTGCACTTATAAAATGGGCAACAGTAAAGTAATTAGACATTTGTAATTGTGAATTTTTTTTTTATTGAAATTTTAATAAATAATAGAATAACAGATTGTAGGGACAAAAAATAGTCCGTTTTTGCCATTGTAAATTAATGTAACTGGTTTAGGACAGTAACTTGCTTAGTTGTTTAAAATGAGTTGTTGAAACTTTTTAAATATATTCTATGCTATGCAATTTTTAACATTTGAACAGTTTTATAAATGTTTTAATCAAGGAAACATTTTGAGGATTAAACAGTAAAGACTGTCTTACTGTAAATGTTGCAGTTCAATTTTTTTTGTTGAAGATGTCAGGTGCAGAGAAGTCTGTTTTAAGTCAATTTTCTTCTTGTGATTCATTCTGAACATTGTGCTGTTTGCAGTGGAGAAAACATTTAAAAACGAACTTTTGAACATTTGAAAGTAAAATTAACAAACTGTGCTCGTTTATGTTCACATGCTGCTGTTTTCTGTTATGTGGTGCTGCGTGTTACTTTGATAGGGTTATGAACTTTACGTTCTGCATCACGCAGTTTTGGACATTGAATGCTGATGTTTTGGTAGTGGCATTGAACTGCTGTATGAGGCTTGTTGCTGGGAAGGTTTGTTCTGGGGTTTGATTCTCGTCCGGAGCGGAAGCTGGTATATGTCTGGTGCTGGGAGCAGTGTTCGAGCTGGAGCAAGGTATAGGATTTTCTTGAAGCAAGTTCTGTTTTTGCAGCATGAAAGGAGAGATTTCTAGATGTGCAGATGGGTTGGTTTTATTGGTTTGTACCTTGCTTTTTTGAGATAGGATATGGCTCCAACGTTGACGATCTTCGGGGGTGGCAGCCCAATAAGAGCGGAGGCTGGATTCGGCTTTATGGCCGGTAACAGACATGATCTCTCGGGCTTCTAGGCCTGCAACTGCAAGTAGTTGGACAGCTGTGGCTCTTACTGAATGATTAGTGTATCTGCATGACAGGGAGGCTTGTTTGCTGATTTCTGGCATTAGGTTAGAGAGGTAATTGATGCCTAAAGGCTCTCGAGTGTACCAAGTGGTTACAGTTTCTGCAAGGCTGTCTGAAATTTTTCTCGGGTGGCAATAAAAAGCTCGAGGGTTAGGAGGCAATTTTTCAAGGTATTTTTTGAACAATTTTACAGGGCAGAGAGGATTATTAGGCAAGCTGTATATATACCCACGATATTGCTGCTTTGAGGAATCGTTTTTTGTGGTTCTTTGTATATTCATTGAAGCTTAGAGTTATGTACTCTGCACCTTGTTCATCTGTTTTGATTTCGAAGTGCTCTGGTTTCAGTTGTCTTAAGCCCTCTCTGCCTCTTCGAGCCATGCAAAGCTGTATGTCGAGCCATACTTTATAGAGTAGTCCTCTAGGTGTATTTGGGGATAGAGCAGGAGAGGTTTTTAGCAGTTGTAGATCTTGTTCTGCTATGGCAGGGTGGTGCTGTGCTCGATCTTTGCCCTCTCTTCTATACTTTTTGAGAACTGCTGAAAAAATGTTGTTTGCAGGGTTCATGTCAGGATGGTTGTGCAAGTTTATGTTTCTGCTCAGAGATGGATTGTTGAGGTGTCTGTTAAGACCGGCACGTAGCTGTATCAGGCTTGATAAGCTGTATTCTGTGCCATCTATCTGAGGGATCTCCGCATAGAATTTTCAAAGTATTTTACACAGGTCACTAGGTGTTATTGTTTGAAAATCTATTATCATCCCTTTTGCTTGAGCCCAGGTTTGAAACACTGAGACTGCCCATTGTGTTGTTTTTTGTGTATTTTGTTCATCTTTTTGTTTCTCAAGGTGCTCTAGTTGTTCATCTGTCATTTCTGTATAATGAGTGAGGTGTTTCTCTTTTCTTTTTCTCTTTGCAGGCTGTGGGGTGGAGATCATTGCTTCTATGCTGTTGGATTCCTGCCTTTCATTTTCTGAAGTTTCCTCGGTCAGTGCGGATTGTGTACTGGGAGTCTGTGCTGCAGGGGTGACGGAATCTGCAGCTGTAGCAGTCCTCGAGGTGGATGGCTGGACTGGAGCGGTCTGTGGCGCTATTACTTCAGGACTGTGCGGTTCTTCATATTCGTCAAAATTGGTAAGTATCGCTTAAAAATCAATGTGGAAAATAGCTGGATTTCTGTTATCCATCATGTGACAGGTGCTGTGGAGGATTTGTTTGGTTCTGTTTGACAGACGCTGAGATTTGCGATGTTTATTTTGAACAGTGCGGTTTGCCGTGAATGACAAGTTTTCTTTTTCGGTATTTTTTTGCGTTTTTAAAGTATTTCCTTTCTTTCTGGATGTTGCTTTCAGTTTCTGATGATGTGTTTGGTTTGAGGGAACTGCGATAACTGTCAATGACAGCGCGGTCTGAGAAGAATGTATTTTGCGCTATGGCATCAGTGAGTTCTGCCAGTCAGCGTTCTTGTTTTCAGTTGGCAAAGCTCACTGATTTCATGTTGTCATGCGTCGTGTTGGTGGCTGGTAGTGCCGGTTGGCTACAATATCATCTGGTAAGGACACGGCTGAGATGATGTTGTAGCCAATCAGTGGCTTGGAATTTTTAAGCCCATTTTATAAGCTCTGATACTCCAAATGCCCCACAGAAAGCTATCAAAAACAAGGTGTTAAACAGACAGGCTTCAAATAGGTTCCAACAAACCATCAGTTGAATCTCCCCCATCTTTGCTAATATCGCTGGTGTGTTGGGGTGCCTCATGTCCTGATAGGAAGCCAACAACTTCCCCCACCCTTCCAGGACCTTTCTGACCTTTAAGACCCTTGTGTTGTTGGTAACCCCCAGAACCCTGGAGAACCAAGACAAGACAGCAAGATGCATCCCCACAGCCCCTTCTGTTTTGACAGCATGATGTAGTGGTATGGCTGCTCCACCAGAACAGGTCAATCTTACAGCCAAGTCTGCTGTGCTCACACCCCCAAGTAATGTTCCACCCCTTTCCAATATACTTCCCTTGTCCTTGGTGCAATGGAATTACCAATTCATCTCTAAATTGAGAAGTCACTGCCCTCCACGAGAAGGGAGATCTGTCTGTGGCTGTTGATCTGCTGCTGGTGCCAACTCCTGAAACCGTTGCCATTGTAAATGAGATAAAGCATCTGCAGTTCCATCGTCAACACTGCGTATGTGCAACGCCTTGAAAGTAATGCTCAATAGAAGACATTTGAGCACAAAAATGTGCATTGGGACCCACAAACAGGAAGTCATCAAGGTAATACACCTCCCCATGGTTATCTGCTTCCCATGTCGTGACCCAATGGAAGAAGGAGCTGAATTTATTGAAAACTGCACAGGTGATGGCATAACCAATGGGCATGCAGTTATCTACGGTTAGATGTTATAATGGCAATTGCCGAATGGTGATCGCTGTTAGGGAAAGTGTACATCGCTGAAAATAAAAATGGTGATATACACTCACAGCAAAAACAATGGCACCAACAAGGAACTCTATTTACGAGGGAGCTGTGCCCCCCCACACCCTCCCCAACTAAAGATTCTGAACTCCAAGGGGTGAATGTCGGGCGGGACTTGTTAAAAAATAATAAAAACCACTGCAACCACAAATAACTATCATGCCTCCCGAGTCCTGAATCCTGCACCCTCCCTACCGTAGCCAGCCACCCTCACCACCATGCTACATGGACATCTTGGCAGCCTTCCGCTGCACTGCTGGCCACATACCTTCCCTCCTCTTCTGTCCCTCGCGGTGTGGATCTGGTCATCCCTGTTGGCTTCCTTTTCACCCATCACTATCTTTTCAGGGTAGCCCACAACACAGGCACTGAGATTGAGTCGATCATATTTGAGGCGCTCAATATCAGTCGTCCTTTTGACGGGATATTGTTCTCTACATAGTACCTCCCTTCAAACCTCATGTCCAGCAGCTCCCTGTTGTCTGGGTGCACAGGCAACAGGAGAAGGCAGACTTTATGTCGGCCTTGGCCATAAACGCCTGTGGGCCTGCGTGGCTCACTACCTCAACCGCCTTGTCAAATGACTCGTACTACACTGTCATATGATACAGATCAATGTGATCGTTCAGTGGTGGTGGTGTGCTTAACGGCCCACTCATCCTCCCAAGCCACTTCTCTTTTTCTAGTTTTTCCAGGACAACCTGTGGGCATTCACTGGCTGATAGTGTTGCAGCAAATTTAATTTCGCTGGGAAAATTCTGGCAAAATCGTGAAATTTGCAGTGCAAAATGTTTCGCAAATTCACGCATTTCACCCATGAATTTCACTGGTGTGAAATGTGAAATTCCACCGGCAAAAATGTGTACTTTGCATGCGAAATGTGGAATTTTGCCTGCAAGTGGCAGAATTTCACCAGAGAGTGGTGAAATTCTGCTGGTTGTGGATGAAATTCTGCATTTTGAGGGTGAAATGTGAGATTTTGATGGCAAAATGTGTGATTTCACTGGTGGAATTTCGCAATTTGAACCCGTGAAATACTTCTCAAAATGCGTGAATTTTGTGAGATGTTTCGCAGAGCAACATTTGTGCATTTCGCACATCTCCATGCGCTGACTTCAAGTTCTCTGCCTCGTGGCCCCTCCACAGGCCAGAATCCTGAATCCTGAACCCAACCATGAACCCCTCTCCTAACAGGCTAGCAGCCTCTCTGTCCGGGTACCGGTCTAGCCAAGGCTTAATCCTGTCCACCCTTACCAGGGTAGGCAGGCTTGTTCCCTTGAGGTGTCCCTGACTTCCTGATTGCTACCTCAAATCCCTCTTTTCGCAAACAAGGGGAGGCACACTGTACAAATGGGTGCTGCTGCCCGCAGACCATGCAGATGTGCTGACACGTACAGCTACTTGTTGTGCATTTCACCTGGTTGTAAATGTAGCATGCCTGTGTAATTGCTGAACCCCTATCTGAATTTTGTGGGGTGGCCGGGTGCAATGCCAGAACACTGTTGGTGTGCACCCCCCCATGTATAACATTCACCAGGAGTGTCATATCCACCATCCCCCACCCAAGGGCACTATACTGTCTCTTCCAATGAAACTCCTCATCATACTCTATCCATGCATTCCTGCCCTTCCTGTGGTGCATGAACCTGATGCGATGCTGATAGGTATACAACCCCAGCCCCTGTTCCTTGTCAGCTTGCAGGATAGTGCTAGCATTGATGGGGAATGTCACGATGCAATTGTTGAAGGTACGAGGCACCTTCGATGTTTTTTTCTCGGTCTCATCCACCTTATCTTTTTTCTTTTCATCCTGATCTACCAGCGTGTTCAGTAAGGAACACATATCTACATATTCCCTATTCTGAATTTGCTGCCTGACCTTCTCCATCATGTGGGTCCCCAGCTGTTTGTCCAGCCCAACATACGAGCTGGGCAGGAGAGGGGCAGATGCCAGGGTGGCCAGCGTCACCACCTGCCCAGCCCCTGCCTGTCCTGGGTGCCCCCCTGACTTTTCGGCCATCGCCATCATCAAGTTGATGATCCTGTCCAGCTTGGCAGCTGCATAGCCCCTTCCCCAAGGCCCTCTGTTGGGATGACTCTTTTGGCTGCCATGCCCCCGGATGATCCAGATGAATGGCTGGACTGCAATTTATCGTGTCCTGCTCCCCCACTGGAGGTGCATCCTGCTCGCCGTCATCGACTATAGCCCTTCCCCCACCTAGGGCTACAGTGAGTGCCTGCAGTGCCTCCCCATCATTGAGCTGCCTTACCTCAGCTCTCTCCTTACCTGCCCTTGGCATCCTGGGGACCTTGGCTGAAGGTGCCACATGGTCCTTCGCCCACCACTTCTTGGGGGGGCACCCCATGCTGCCAATGTTGATGGGTCATCCAATCCTTCTGGGCATGCTTCCAGCCATGCCACTCCCTTCTGCTGGTACAACGCATGCAGTTGCGACTCCAGGGATGCTGTAACCTTTACTGTGGTCTTCCTCTGACATCCCGGAATGATGCTCCTGAAAAACACTAATCACCTCATCCCCAGGGGTTTGTTCATTCCTTGCCCTGAAGACTTGTCACCAGGGAGCATGGGGCAGAGGCAGACCCCTGCTCCCCTAACCCCTGTACTGCCCATTGTTCTCAGGGCCTTGGTAGTCGACCGGTGCCCATATTTCATTAGCAAGTGGCCACCACGTTATTAAAAATTGATTTAAAAGCTGCCACTCATTGAATATAATGGGGTGCGCCCCTGTGCTCCCACTGGCAACTCATCATCACACCAGTGAGCACAGGGGCAGAGCTGGGTGGCAGAGAAATAAATGGGAAGTCCTTGGGACCCGGTGTCTACAATTTTACAATTAAAATAAGTTTTTAAAGGCTGCATTTCTTTGGGGAATATTTATACATGCAGACTCCTGTGGTGGTAAGCCACCGTTTAATCAGTGACAGGGGCAAAACCCAATGAATCACTTTAATTGCAGGCAATGAAAAGAGAAAAAAAAACTGGTACTATGAATTAAAGCAGCTGCAAAGGTATGAGAGGTGGTGGGAGACCTGTTCAGCCCATTAGCATGCTTATCTAGAAAGAAGATATTCTGAATGACGTGCTCCATAACCTAATAACACCTGTCCTGACTGCCATGGTTGAGATTGTGCCACAGCAACTAATGATATTTAAAAATGGTGTAGCAGCCATTTCAGCTTTGTTCGTAGATGCAGAAATCTGGGGAGAGGGATATTATATATATGAAATGCAGTACCTTGCCCATTGGGAATGCATATATTAATTGACTCACTGGTATTCACTTGGGTAGGGGATGAGTATGCATGTCACAGAAGTAACAGGTGGCCTTTCTTGTAAAGATCTTAGTGCTGGCAATCAGATAGGGTGGCAGAAGCTTTGCCTACTGCAATATGATGACGGCCAGCTAGCCACCAGGACTCCACCTGACTCCAGCAGATAGAAGCCAATCTTGGCATGAAAATAAACAAGGAGACGTGAGAGAGAGAGGGATGGAGCTTGCTAGGCATGCTTATATAGAGAAAAAAAAGGAAAATGGCTTTGTTCCTTGCCATTCAAAATGTGGACTTTGCAGAGTGACCTGCATTTCCAGGGACTGAAAGCCAGATCCTCTACAAAGCTGCGGAGGGCATATAACCCCTCTGTCATGTAGAAGACCATGCTACCACCTGTTAAAATGAAACTAGGCATGCTCCTATGTTCACTGCCACAGTTAAACAATGTCAGCCCCTCTGAACATACACTATGCTCCGTGATAATAGAAACTGTCAGCAGAAAAGAACTGCTTGGTCCACCCAGTCCACCCAAAGATTTCCTATCTATTGTACCTCTGCAGACTCTAACTGGTCTCTGGGGTCCCGCTCCTCTCCCTGATTTGTATTATTATGATCACATGTCCATCTCATACATGCCTGAAGCCTACCACCATTCTAAATGAAAAAAAAATAAAGTAGTGTTCCTTTTAGTATTGCTGTCCCCAGATTTTCAGCAGCATTCCCAGTTATTTTTGAACACCTGCTGTCTGTTTAGGTCAGAGAGCGGAGTCTGCCACATAGTAGTTCACTTTACAGTCCAAGGAAAGTGACGCCAAACAATAAGCATTCAAAAAATAACAACCTGACAATACCAAAGAAAACCTGTGGGGAATTATTTCAAAAGGCATGCCCCTTTATTTCAAACTTTAAAAAAATGACAAAGCACACTCAGAAAGGAGGACAAAGAAAGGTCCATCGTACAAGACGGGAGAAAAGAACAAACCAGAGCTGAACAAAAATGTACATTTTCAGATTACTGTAACATCACAACATACAGTGCTGCTTCAAAAGTGTTACCAAAACAAAGTACTGTATTAAATTTTAGACAGATAATCTGTACAAAATATTTTGAAATTAAAGCATTCCGTAACACACATTGTACAGTACAGTTAACAATGAGCAGAGTATTACGTTTTAGATGTCACTACCATGTACACTCATTGTATGTGTGTAATGTCCTTTGAAAAATAGGTATCCTTTTATAATAGTGAGTCAAAAATCATGAATCAAAAATTGCGATTCAAAGATGGTGAAATACAAAACAGCAACCATAGCAAAATAGCAGCAGCACATAAAAGCTAATTTAGTGTTCACAAAATAGCGAATGTCATAATCGCGTCCACATTCAAGATACCATCTGTTTTTTCCTTTACTGTTATTACCACATTTTGTGTTTTGTTTTAGACCAGCCAGTGCTGATATAATGGACTGTTGCAGCAATGCCAAAGCCCATGGAGAGGAACGCCAGGCAGTACAGGACAACCGTGGTCCACTCAGTCATCTCAGTCCCATAATATGCCACATGGTACAATGTGTAGAGGCCATCCTGGTGAATGATGACTGGCAGATGTGCCCATCTGAAGGCACCCCCATCATCTGATGTCCCTGCAACCAAACTGCACCCTGTGTAATGGGTACAGACAAAGTCTTTCACCCATACCATGCACACAGCAGGCAGAAACTAAGTGAATGCACAGTTACCCAGTCAGATACGGCAGAAGCCATGGTGGACATAGTGTAGTGGCAGCCCCTTAATGTGTACCCAGTGACTGGCGGACTGTGTCCAAAGACAAGAGTGACCAGGTGCCCCTGTGGAGCATGGCACATCATAATCAGGATATGGGACAGTTATGTGGTATGGGTGCCGAGCCCCTCCAAAGTGTGGCTGTGTGGTGAGGCCATTGTGCTCTCACCTACTGACAATGTGAGCAGCAGGGGGTAGAGGTGGTGGGGGAAGGGGATGGCATGCAGGATGCCTGTGAGTGAGTGGGCAGCTGTGGAACACACAGCAATATGGCAGCATAGGAGTGGGATCATGTCCAACCATGGCCCTCCCAAGTCATGTCGCCAGTAAATTGGCCAGCTCATCGGAGCTGCCACCAGGAATGGGACCATCACACAGAATGGATATAACCATTATGTGCTGTTTGACAGTGTGATAGATGCATCTCAACAGTTGGTGGGGCATTGGAATTCAAGGTCAGGCCTATGGGCAGGCGTGCTTGTGGCATATGGCCAGGGTAGGATTGGGTTGTCCCAAACCATTCCATAGGATATGAGTAATGGAAGCATGAGGGAGGATATGGAAGTGGGGCAGGAGTTTATTTATTTATTTTTTTTTTGCGTGCAGAGTGGAGCAATGCAGATTCCAATATGAATGCATGGCCTGTGGCAAATCACATCCTTTCCAGTAGTGAGGGAGAGGGTTAAGGAGTTTTGTTGCCCCTTTCAGAAGGTACTGTATATGCCAAGGCTCCCAACACCCATAAGGGTGGTGCACCGTAAGAGGTGGCTAGCCAGCTACCCTGATGGGGCAGCCACTCACTCCTTGGATGATGGGTTCAGGATGGGGTTATGCATCCTATATGAAGGACCATGGAGAGAGTATGAAGCAGAAAACTTAAATCAGCCAGGAAGTGACCAAAGGTTGGGTTTAGAAAGTTACAGAAAAAAGTAGAAGCCAGTAGGAGCAGTCCCCCTTCAGCAACCTGAAGCCCACTGCTCAGGGATCTCCAGTTGGGGTAGCCAGTGTCTCAGGTGGGTGGCATTACGACCAGCACCTTTGACCAGCCAAGAGTTGGAACTCTTTACTGATGCATCGGGAGTTTAGTCTTCAGTGCCTATTTCTAGGGAAATGGTGTTTTGGCCAGTGGCTACCCTCCTGGGCAGATGTGGGATTGTTGATGGAGATCACCCTATGGAAAGGTTTCCCCATCGTGGTGGCATTAGTGCTGTGGGGTAAGCATTTGAGAGACAGCGCCATCATCTTTAGGACAAATTACACTGAGATAGTTTACACCAGACATGATCAGCTAGGAGGCAAGGCTTGATAGGCAACCTCATGAGGGTGTTGAATTAAGCTGACCATGGCTTAACATTCATTTCCGGGCAATGCATGTACCAGGGGTTAATGATGGGTTGCTGATGCTTTTTCTCATTTGCAGTGACAAAGATTTTGAAAGCTGGCTCCAGAAGCAGAGAAATGCCCTGGAGAAGTACCAGCCTACCTCTGGGGGTATACCCAATCAACAGCGACTTATCAACAGTGACTTTTCGACAGCGAGGTCCCCTTCAGTGACTACAGCTCCTCTGTAGGAAACCCGCTGGAACCTGGCGCTGTCTGTTGGGGGTCCTGCAACCCCCAAATCAGCTTCTAGTCAGAGCTGATAATCCTAAGTGGGGGGGGGGAGGTATGGGTGGCTGGGGTGGTGAAGCCCCCTGAAAAAAACACTTCCTGGCATGGGAAATCAGCAGCCGAATGCAAAACACGGTTGACCTGCCAGTTTCACTGTCAGGGCGTTTGACAAAAATTTTGTCGAGCACCCATTGTTGATCCCCTCTGGGAATTGGTAACATGGAAGCCTGGGAGCTACTCAGGAATTCATTAGCGCATGGCACACAGGTGTCTTACCAGCAGGGAAAAGAGGGCTTTCTGAAGCTGCATCAGGCTCAGGGTAGAAAAATGTCTGGCCCTTCTTGGTACACCAGCTCTGCTTGTATGTCCTCCACAAGAAGTGAGCAGGGCCCACACCAGCAGCAGTGGGTTAGCACTTGGTGGACATAGCATGGTTGTCAAAGGTCATGGGGCACACTGTTACCACTAGGGCCTTCCCCCTTCAAGATGTGGTGAGCATGGGACTGGACAGTTCCCAAGCAGCTGGATGGCTGGTGTCCATAGATATATAGATACACAGATGTTGTCAGCAGATAAGGGCCTTCAGTCCACCTAGTCTGTCCATTTATGCACATAACTGGGCTTCTTCAAGCTTCCCTAGAACTAGATTGTCCCCTTCCCCGACTACCAGGATCCCCTTATACCTATCCCATGCATTCTTAAATCTTGTAATCGTTTCCACCCCATCACCTCTTCCAGCAGCCTGTTCCATTTGTCCACCACCCTCTCTGTGAAGAAATACTTCCTCACGTTCCCTCTGAACCTCTCTCCTTCCAGTTTCATCCCATGTCCCCTAGTCCTGGAGCATCTTTTTCTTTGAAAAATTGTGTTTTCCTGCACCTTGTTTCTCCCCGTGAGGTACTTATATGTCTCAATCATATCCCCCCTCTCACCCCTCTCTTCCAGGGAGTACATATTTAAGTATTTCAGCCTGTCCTAATAGGGTTTGTGATGTAATCCTTGCACCATCTTAGCTGCCCTCCTCCGAACTGCCTCCACCCTGTCTATGTCCATACATAGGTAAGGTCTTCAGAACGGGACACTGTACCGAGGCGTGGCCTGACTAATGTCCTGTATAGTGGAATTATGACCTCCCTTTTCCTGCTGGTGATATCCATGCCTATGCATCCCAGCATCCTGTTTGCTGTTCCTGCTGCCTTGTCACACTGACTCCCTACCTTGAGGTCAACAGAAATGATAACCCCTAGTTCCATTTCCTGCTTGGAGCATTCTATATCCTCCCCTGTAACTGATATGTTGCTCCTAGGTTTTTCTGACACATGTGCATTATCTTACTCTTTTTTGCATTGAATGTCAGCTGCCAATCTCTTGACCAGTCCTCAAGCATCTACAGATTTCTCCTCATTCTATCCACACCATCTGGCATGTCCAGCCTGTTGCAGAGCTTTGTGTCATCAGCGAACAGGCAAATTCTCCTATCTAGGTCTTCTTTAATGTCTCTGATAAAGATATTGAAGAAGATTGGACCCAACACTGATCCCAGTGGAACCCCACTGGTTGCCTTTCCCTCTGCAGAGTAACAGCTATTTACCACCACCCTCTGTGTCTTGCCATCGAGCCAATTCTCCACCCACTTCACCACCGTCCTGCCCACTCCCATATTTCCCAGCATGTTTAACAGTCTTTTGTGCAGCATAGTGTCAAAGGTCTTGCTGACGTCCAGGTAGGTCACATCCACTGCCCCCCCATCCACCTCCTTTGTCACCAAGACAAAGAACTAAATGAGGTTAGTCTGGCATGACCTGCCTCCAGTAAAACCATGTTCCCTTGGGTCCTCCAGACCACTGGCAACCAGGTGTTCAACTATTCTTTCCTTCAGTACTGTTTCCATGATCTTCCCCACTACTGAGCTCAGGCTGACTGGTCTGTTGTTTTCCGTTTCCTCTCTGTTTCTGCTTTTGTATAGGGAGACTACATCAGCTCTCCTCCAGTCTTTGGATACCTCCCCTGGTTTCAGTGACCTGCTTAACAGGGTTGCCAGAGGTTCCACCACCACCTCTCTTAGCTCCCTCAGCACTCTGGGGTGTACCCCATCTGGCCCCATTGCCTTATCAACTCTTATTCCTTCCAGTTCCCTTAGGAACCATTCCCTTGGAAAATGACTTGTGTGATGCACTATGATGATGATGATACCACGGTGTGGAGATCTTATCAACTGGGATGCTATCCTAGTAGAACGCCTGTCCCAGCTGCACATCCAGCATCGCCTCAAGCAGGTGGAGTGGCAAGACAACCCTGTGGTCTGAATTAGGTTGGGTGCCAGGAAACACCCTTTAAGGAGAGGCAGGAGACAATATGAAGTTTGATGCCCAGCAGGCTTTTATTTACACCAGGGGAAAGGTAGACAAGGTCACAAGGGAAAGTCGGGGAATAACTCTTACTAATAAATGCTAGCTAACAATTACCACTCTATTACTCTACATATACATCGACCTAAGGTCACTCTACAGTGTTCTTATCCAGGACTCTGACAGTTGCCCACCTAGAGATCTATGCATGTGATATAACCTTATACTTTATCACACTATCACTTTATCATACCATGTGCTAAGCATACAAAATACAATCAGCAAACAGTCTCAGTTAGTCCATGAGATGTGGATGTCCATCGTCTTCATGCACAACTGAAGAAAAGGGGTCAAGAGAAAAGGGGAAAACTCTTGCTTGGTGCCAAGTTCACTAGGGGACCTATGAGAGGTCACAAACAGGGAATGGAGAGATTGGTAAACAGACCATAGGCATTGGCCAACCCACTCTCCAGGGATGCCGGAACACAACAGCGTGAACAAACTAACTGGGGAAATGCTCATTTCTTGGCACAAAAACCCTCAAACTGGGCTGCCAAGGTTGAAGAACCCAAACGTGGCAAGGGATCCACCTGCAGGATTGCCACAGGAGAAGAAATCTGCTGCTTTCTACTCAGCACCAACCCTCGACCAGAGCAACCAAGGACGAAGAAGAACTGCTGCGGTTTTCCTGGCAACTACCCTTAACCAGGGCTGCCAAACGAACACTGGACTTGGTGAAGAATCCAGAAGAAGGACTACCAAGGATGAGGAAGAAGAACTGCTGGGCTACTTTTGGTGACAGATCCACTTGAAGGACTACCAAACCCGAGCGGCTACCCTGTGGATTGCTCTGGCGATGCTGGACAACACAAGCAAGAAGAGATGAAAGATGAAGATCAGGATTCCACACTGATAGAGAACAAAATAAGAAACGGCGGCTTTAAACACACTTGGCTATGACTGACTCGTCTACCGGCGGGCGTCTGGGAGGGACGGATGAGACACTTTCTGGTCGTCTTTCTTCCAAGCTGCTCAGGAACCGGCCGCCGCAACTACTCAAAGGACGTCAACTTCGACTGTGGTGGACGAAAGGGCAAGAAGTTAAAGAAGTCTTCTACTGGCTGAAGATTGCTATGGTGAAGAGCTGATGAAGACTGAAGATTGGTATGGTGAAGAACTGCTGAATACTGAAGATTTCTATGGTGAAGAACTGCTGGAGGATAAAGATTGAATCAGAACCTGCTTCTGCAAAATGGTACTTCGGTGGGCATGTTATACTAGAATATTTACTTTCAGGGGCAATTTGGCTGGAGCAGGGGCAAATTGTGACAATCCGGGGCAATGGTTCACTTATGCGGCAATTGCTCACTGGCAAGGGCAACTTGCAACAATCAGGGGCAACTGTTCACTTTCGGAGCAATTGTTCACTGTCAGGGGCAAATGACCACAATCCTAATCTTTTACAACACAGTCTCAGTGCTTCATGCAGTAACACAACAGTTGAGATGCTGGAAGAATAAACAGTTTGTAGAACCAATACAACAGGTGATAATTACTTTGTAACAGGTTGTGTACTTAAGCACCCTTTAGTCGGACCCTTTTTCACTGTGGGTCTGTCTTCGTTAGGATCTGGCTACCCCGAGCAATCTAATGTACTTGCCCCAGCTATTTAGCCTGGTTACGCTAATTGCCTGTACACCTGCTGCCCCATTCCCTATGGGCTTGGATGCCCTACCTTTGCAGGGGCCTGGCACCCTTTACTACAATGGACCTGGTGCCCTTACTTTACTGGGGCCTGGTGCCCTTTACTACTGTGGGCCTGGTGCCCTTCCTTTACTAGGGCCTGGCGCCCTTTACTACTGTAGGCCTGGTGCCCACTTTACCTCGGGCCTGGCAGCCCTACCTTACCTCGGGCCTGGCAGCCCTACCTTTAATCTACGGGCCTGGTAGTCCTACCTTTGAATCTGGGGCCTGGTGCCCTTTTAAATACAGGGCCAGGTAGCCCTCCAAATATCACGGGCCTTGTGCCCTCTTTGACTATGGGTCTGGTAGCCCTACTCTATTTTGGGCCTGATGCCCACTTAACTGCTGGCAGGACCCCTTTAAACTTTTATTTAGGCAGAAGTGGCAGGGCCCCTTTAAATCTGTTGGCTCACAAAGAGCCTGCTGTCACTCCCGACCTGAGTCGCTGCCCAGTCCCGCCCCCTTCCTGAATATTTATTAGGCCTCTATCTGGCCTTGCCTTACTGGTCCCTCCTGTGGGCGTCGCTACACCCGCCTAGCCCCTGCCCCTTTCTCGAATATTAAAATCTAGGTCCCATCGAATCTAATGTTCCTGTGGCACTTGGCCGCTTTGCCTTCGTATATCGCGCCTTTAAATCATAAAAAATCTTTCTTCACAGGCGGTCAGCACGTAGCGTGTACTGCTGCTGACTCACCGCTCCGACGAACTGTGTGGAGGATCGGGAGGCAAACGGGAGGTGGGAGGTGAGCTGGCCGTGGGAGGGAGTACTACAGGCAGCTAGGGGGATGACTGGAGGCCTTGGAAGGCCAACAGGAAAACGGTTGTGATGCTGCTCTTCTATGCCGCCAACTGGGGACCAGATTTAACTTTTAAAACACAAGGGGGGGGTTCAAACAATATACCAATGGGGCCACACAGCCCAAACCGCAGCAACTGGCCAATTACTTTCTTTTAGTGCCCCGATGGCACCGGGGACCGAAACGGAGCTCTTCGGGGATCTTCACTGGCTGTAGCCAGAGCAGGCACTCAGACTGGCCCTTGGGGAACAGCTTCAACCCAGATGTAAGCTCTTTACTGGTTCCCCTTAACCATCTGTGTCCTCTCTTCTCCACAGCCAGCAGAAATTGACAAAAACTGTTAAAACTTTTCAAAACTAACACTCTGGTTCTGGAATGGTTTGGACTGGAATGCTGTGCATGAGCAGCTCAGCACAGCATTCCATTCAAGCCATTGCCTCTTTCAACTTGCAATAAAATCTGTCTCTTGGCCATGTTTAAGTGCACAGGGCACTTTCTCTACTATTTACAGTGTTTCCCTGTTAGGAGGGGAAACTTTACTCCAGAGGGGCCCCTTTTTATTATACCCTGCTGCCCACACATACCACAGGCACCCTGGGCACCTGTAAACTCCTAAACTTTATTTAATTACTGCGATGCCCCAACTCTGGGGCATTACACTTGTATCCATTTCCGTGACCTTCCTACCCTTTCTATTCCTTTCTGGCCGGTTTCTTGTCAACTCGTTTGTAAAGACTGAGCAGAAGTATCTGTTAAGTGTGTTTGCTTTGTGGTTGTCATACTCCACTCTACTCTAGTCCTCCCCTTTCAGACTCACTATCCCTCCCTTTGCCTTCCTTTTTTCTTTGATGTACCTGTAAAAGGTTTTGTACCCCCTCTCACCACTGATTTTGCAATGTGTTCCTCTGTTTGTGCTTTGGCTTCCCTTACTGCCCTCTCTGCCCCCCTTTGTTTCTCCTGGTACCTCTCCCTGTCCTCTTCTGCCTGTGTCTTTTTGTACTGTATGAATGCAATTACTTTTTGTTTTCACTTTCTCAGCTACCTCCTTGGAATACCATAATGGCCTCCTCTTCCTTTTTCCCTTGTTAACCTGTTTTACACAGAATTGTGTTGCCTTCGTTATCCTGAATTTGAACACTACCCACTGTTCCTCCACCCCTATTTTCCTCCCTCTTCCAGCTAATGCCTCTTCTAAGCATGTCCCCATTTTTCCAAAATCTGCCCTCTTAAAGTCAAGGATTCTTGTTCTTGTGTAGCTGGATCCCGGCCCTTCAGTTATCTCAAACCCCACTGATCGGTGGTCACTGTTTTCCAGGTGCTCCCCTACTGTGACACCTGTCACACTGTCCCTGTTTGTGAGCACCAGGTCCAGCATTGCTGTCTCCTGTGTGGGTTCTACGACCAGTTTCTTAAGGAAAGCTCCCTGTAGGGAGTCCAGGATAAACCTCCTCCTGGTTGTTGCTGCTGCTGCTGGGAGGCTCCAGTCTAAGTCCGGTAAATTGAAGTCGCCAGCACTACCTTCTCCTTGTGCACCATCCTTTGGATAGCCAGCATCACCACCCTATCTATCCCCCCCTCCGAGCTGATGGTCTGTATATTACCCCTGTGCAGATGGCTGAATCTGTTCTTCTTTCTAGCTTAACCCACAATCTTCACCATACTTTTGAAGGAGTCTGGGATGAGCTTCCAATGGTTGCTCCATCAGAGGCGTACTTTTTCAGAACAGCCTTTTCAGTGGCTTTCTGTTGGACTTTTTAATATCCAAATTAGTGCAGCCAAGGAGCGTTGGCTTACCAGTGGCAATGGAGGCAATTATGTGGTAACCATGATGGAGTTTTCATCTAGTTGTGCAGAAACAAGATGGCCACAGGGTTTGAGTGCTGGTGCAGCCTGAAATTGCCTACGGGGGTATAATAGGACATCCACAGGGGTCACAATTGATGTGGCTGGGTGGACAGAGGTAGGCAAATTATTCTGTGGGCATGATGATGGGTCACCAGTCAATGTTTCAGTCTAGAATGTTTTCCAAAAAACCTTACAGAGATTGGGGGTTGGCTCAAAGGAGTTCAACGCTCATTCCTTTCGATTTGTGGTGGCATCGTATGCCAGGGCAGAGGAGTTAGCAGGGGTTATGTGAGACCACATATGCTTTAACCCCTTGTTGCAGCAGTAAGGGCATGATGTAAAACAATTTAATACCCACTCATTTAGGATTGGGTCTGCCTTGTATGCCAGGGCAGAAGGGTTAACAGATGGACAGATTCAGGCCTTAGGCTGGTGGAGATCACAGGCATTCAAAAGATATGATAGACCACATATTTTATAAAGTCTTGTTTTGTCTCAACAGTTGACAGTGCCCAGAGGGCCCAGAACTGGGTATATGGCCACTAGAGATGCAGCAAATTTAAAATCCGTCGGTGAAGTGAACATGAAGTGGTCACTTGCATAGGCACTTTGCTACACAGAGTGCCCCATAAGAAAGGCTCACTTTACCTTGTTATTATTACTTTGCATTGTCATTTTGCCTTAAACACGAAGAAAGGTGGAGTGACAAAAATACTGGCAGCACCCCACCCACACAGTCACCAGAATTAATGTGCATCCCCAGAGTGCTACTGTCTTGTGTCCAGAAAAATCCCCAGTGCTGACGAACTGAAATGAGAGCGTAACAAGGAAATGCAAAGTCTCCTAGAATTAATAGCGCACTCAGCCATGCCTGTGGTCACACACAGAGTCACCAGAATTAATGTGCACCCCAAAATGCTACTGTCTTGTGCCCAGAAAATTCCCCAGTGCTGACAAAATGCTACTGTCTTATGACCAGAAAATTCCCCAGTGCTGACAAAGTGAAATGAAAGTGTAACAAGTAATGCAGTCTCTCAGAATTAATGGTGTACTGCAAATGCACAGATAGATTTAGATTGTGCTGCGCACTCAAGGGATGCATATGAAAAGGCACAACACCAGCTAACCAGTGCTCAGAAGTCACAAATCCAAATCTGGAAATTTTGCCAATTGGGGGATTAGTGCACAGCAGTAACAATCCACTACCAGTAAAGATACCACAAAGCAGTATAAAAAATGCATGCATGTGTGGTGGATATCAGGTTCACACTGCTGCAGTTACTCTGTGGCACAATAAAAGGTGTCTGATTTAATGGCACGCATCGCACACACACTCACACACACACTACAAGTAATTCAAAGCAAATTGAAAACCTTTAGTAATACAACCAAATGTTTTAAACAGACAAATTATACACTGCTGCACCACAACAATCAGCAAAAAAATATCAAGAATTACTGAAAATATTAGTGTGTGTACATTATCGCAGATATACAAGAAAAATATAACCAAAACAGATAGACTGCCTTTTTCTCCCAGTTAATGTGCCTACACCACAAATTACGCCCTGTCTCCAAAGCACACTTCTCAATACACAGACTGACTGTTCTAAATTAGCATTCAAAATCCACACACAACAATAAACACTCGATGATATGAGCGCAGAAGGGTTTCCTTCAATCGTATTAAATTTTGAGAAAAAAAAATGACTCAAAAAGGCATTTTAAACAGCTTTTATAGGTTTTGAATCATAGAGTCTGACAGCAAACTTTCTCCAGCTACCACTACACACACACTACCCAGGCCAGAACTGAGGCTGTGCAGAAACATCTAGAGCCCATGTGACCTACAATACCATGGATCACTGCAAAATTTCATTTGGAGCTCAATTACAAGGCGGAGTGAGGCACATTACATTGATTTCAATGTACTGCGCCTTAAAATTGGTGGAGAAGTGGTTTGGGGAAAGCGAAATAATGCAAAGTCATTGATTTCAATGGACATCGCATTCCTTATGATGAAGCGAATACTCCACTTCACATTGTGGAGTACTCTGTGGATTCTGCTTTACTCCCTGAATCACTCTGCGGAGCGAATTGGGGCCACCTCACCCACCACTACTTACAGTATTGTAACTCACATGCTGTACAGGAAGGAATGCGAATGTCTATGGCTGTACTTCCCTGAAGAGCTGTAGCACAAAACTCCCTGACTTAAAAACACTTATTAATGAGTACAATGGTGGGGTGGTGAAGCCTGGAGAGATACTACAAAACTGGCTTACAATACATCCAAGTAGCTAGTAAAAAAATGAATGTGAATCATGACATGATCGTGACTCGTGATTTGTGACTGCATTTGTGACCGTGATGATGAAGAACGTGATTCGGTGTCGACGGTGTGAGATAACCAATATGGAACTGTATTAGGAACGCGAATGCCTATGGCTGTACATCCCCGAAGAGCTGTAGCAGAAAACTCCTGAACTTAAAAACACTTATTAATGAGTACAATGGTGGGGTGGTGAAGCCTGGAGAGATAATACAAAACAGGCTTACAATACATGCAAGTAACTAGTAAAAAAATAATGTTGTGTTTTGTGACATGATCGTGAATCGTGATTTGTGACTGCATTTGTGACGATGATTTGGAAGAACATGATTTGTATCACAAGTGACTCGTGATGATGGTCCTGACTTAAAAATGCATATTACTGAGTACAATGTTCATGCAGAATTATGCACCACACCAGTCCAGTACTCTGAGGGAAGCCAAAGAAACAACTTTGACTTAAGTTACAGATGGAGATTGGGCCCTAAAGAGATGCAAATGCACAGACAGATTAAGATTGCGCTGCACACTGAAGAGATGTAGACACAAAGGCACAACACCTAACCAGTGTTCACCATCAGAAATTCAAATCTGGAAAAGAATACTTTTGCCAGTTGGGGTGTGCTGCGGGGGGGGGGGTGCAGTGTACTGGACTGCTGCAGTAACAGTCACTAGTACACTGGTACCAGTAAAGATACCACAAAAAAATACACAGCTGCAGTGGATAGCAGGTTCACATTGCTGAAATTACTATGTGGCAAAATAAAAGGTGTCTGATTTGATGACACGTGTCTCACACATACACACACGCTAAGTAATGTGTAGCAAATTGAAAACTTCAGTAATATAACCATGTATTTTAAACAAACTGAAATTATGCACAGCTGCTCCACAACAATCAGCAAAAAAAGGCAAGAATTTTTGAAAATATTACTATGTGTACATTAACACAGTTATACAAGAAAAATATCACCAAAACAGAAAGAACTATCTTTTCTCTAAGTTAATCTACCTACACCACAGATACGCCCCTCCCCCAAAGCACACTTCCACTGTCTCTCAGTATACAGACTGAATGTCATACATTAACATTCAAAATCCATATACAATCAATAAACACTCGATGATATGAACACAGGAAGGTTTCCTACAATCGATGAACTAAAGTTTCAGCAAAAAAAAATTACTCAAAAAGGTTTTTTTAACAGCTTTTAGAAGGTTTGAATCACAGAGAGCTCTTAGAGCAGACTGTCTCCTACAGCTTCCTATACAAAGTACCCTGAACTGAGGCTGTACAGAATAATCTAGAGCCTATGTGACCTGAAATCCCATGAATTACTGCAAAATCTGCCTTTGGAGCTTAAAAACAAGGCAAAGTACATTGCTTTCAATGTACTTCACCTTAAGAATTGGTAGAGTAGTGGTTTGGAAAGATGGAGTAAAGCGAGTCATTGTTTTCAATGGACTTCGCGTTACCCATTATAATGCGAAGTACTCCGCTTCACGTTGAGCAGCATCCCGAGAATTCACCTGCACTCTGCGAATCACTTCATGGAGCAAATTGGGGCCACTTCGCCCATCTCTAACGTCCACTCCTTTATTTATTGGGTCGCTGTCCTGGTGAGGTAGTGCTGCAGTGGCAATAACCTGTTTCTGGACCACCAGCAAGCAGAGGTGCACTGGATGGGGCAACGGGGGTTGAGATGGTGTGAGCTGCTTCCGGAGTTGAGAGCTGAAGCCTGGCAGTGGGAGCCCCCAGAATTTTGGTGATGTACCTTAGGGAAATGATTTAGGAACATGAAATCATTTGATTTGCAGCAGAACTTAAAGATGGTCTTGGCCTGGGTGAAGGAAATGTGGCCACAAGTGCACATAATTTGGCTTGATATTATTCAACAGCAGCAACAACAGAAGGCCCACAACCCCAGAGTGAAGGAGTTGTGCAGGATCCACAATGCAAGCCTGTGACCATTTATGGACTTTACTGTGGGTTCCATAATGAGATACCCAGAGACTGTGGTTAAGGGGCCTTAACTTTATGGCAAAGATGATGTGCATTTGTCAGAGATAGGGCTAGATGGGTTTTAAGAGGACATGCAAAGGGTGGTGGAGAAGGTGCTGGTGTGATGTGCTTGTGTGTGTGTGGGAAGGGGGGTGATCATGGCAGCAATGCTCACCCTGTGCTGGCTCGGTAGTCTAGAAAGGTCTGTACAGAGGGGCTAACAGGGGATCCAAAGTCTTGTGCAGACAGATCATCCTGAGGCTGACAGGAGGTTGGTGTTGGACTGCTGGGGTTTCCGCCCTTTCAAAGAGAGGGCATTTAGGAAGGCAGCCTCCTTGGGCTTAAGTTCATGGCATGGCAGTGTCCAATGGTGGTGGAGGATACATTCCACAGCCGGTCAAGTAAGCCATTCCTCATTCCCCAGAGCCAGTGTCCTCTCGGGGTTTCGTGATTGGTTAGGCAGTCTCCAGTGGAAAGAGGGCTGGCCAAGTGTTCTGAATCAGATCAAGCTGATTGATGAGCTTACCGACCCAGACTATCTGCTGTGCACATTTTCATAGGATTCATAGGAAAGATTCAAGCATTTGTGGATATTAATCCTTATAGCTTGCCTTATACCAATTTTAAGTTATCAAAATTCAGTAACATTTGATTTAAATTCCAAGTCTAATCTTGTTTTAAATATTTCCATGTTTGGACTATCTATTGTCGCTTGTGATAATTCATTCCAAGATGTCACCACCCTTTGGGTAAACCATTTTTTACATAGTTTTAAATTCCACCTCTGCAGAAACAATTGTTTTGTATGCTTTCTTGTACTCAATCGATCATTATTGAATTTTATGCCTAACTCATCCTGTAAACTGTAATCACCTAATATTCTGTAAAGCATACACATATCCCCTCTAAATCTTCGGTATGCAAGAGAGTAGATTCCCAGTATTTTTAACCTTTCATTATATGATTTGTTGTGTAATCCAGTAATAGCTTTTGTCATCTTTCTCTGTATACCCTCAATCCTGTTAATGTCTTCACATTAATATGGTGACCACACCTGCACACAATATTCAAGGTTAGGCCTAACCAAAGAATTAAACAAAGGTACTAAGACTTTAGCCTCCCTACTAGATATATGTCTGAGAATACAGTTTAAATTCTGGTTTGCTTTTTTTATCTGAAGGGAACAATGATAACTAAAGGAGAAATCAGGGGTGATACTGATTCCCAAATCTCTTTCCTGTATAGTATCAAGCAAATTTATTGATCCAATTTTTATATAGTGCTTTTTGATTGTTTTTACCCAGATGCATGATTTTACATTTATCAATATTTAATTCTAACTTATTTGCTTCTGTCCAAGATGCTATGTTAGTAATTGCTTGTTGTAAATGTATTATATCTAATGAATTTCTTACAGTAGTTCCTAATCTACAGTCATCTGCGAATTTAGATAACCAAATATTTGGATTGTTTATTTTTAAAGTTGATATATAGGCATTGAACAGGCAAGGCCCCAACACTGAACCCTGAGGCTCTCCACTTGTCACCAAACCCACTTCAGAATATACTCCCCTGACCAACACTCTCTGTCTTCTGTCATCCAACCAGTCTCTAATCCAGCAAATCACATTTCTCTGTATCCCCAGATTTTTTAAGACAATGATCAGTTCTCTATGGGGTAATTTGTCAAAGGCCTTTGAAAAATCCGTAAAGACCACATCCACTGGGAATCCCTGGTCGAGTGCTTTATTGACCCTCTCATAGAAGGTTAAACGATTTGTTTGACAAGACCTTGACTTAGTAAAGCCATATTGGGAGATGTCCAACATACCTTTTTCATACAGGGAGGCAGTTATTCTTTCCTTAAGTATGTTCTCCAGTATTTTCCCCAGAAGTGATGTAAGACTTATTGGTCTAAAATTTGAAGGTAATGATCCAGTACCCTTTTTAAAGATGGGAACAACAATAGCTTCCTTCCAGCCTTTTGGGACTACTCCTTCATCCAAAGATGTCTGAAAAATATACGTGAGTGGTAACACCAAAATTTCTGCTACTTCCCTGATAACCCTAGGATGAATTTGATCGGGACCCGAAGACTTGTTTATATCTATTGTTTTAAGTTTATCTTATACATCCTTGGTATCAATAACAACTGAACCCAAAATAGGGATATCCTGATATTCTTCCTGTGTAATAGGTTTAGTATTAAATACTGAACAAAAATAATTATTCTGTAAATCAACTGTTTCCTTGATTGACATGGGCTTTGTAAATTATCCTTAAAGGGACCAATCATATTCAAATTTGTTCTTTTGTTATTTATATAGAAATAAAAAGCCTTTTTGTTATCTCCAACTTTGGAAGCCAATGTTAGCTCCAGGTTCACCTTAGCATCCCTAATGTTTTTTTTTTATTTCTGATGAAATATTTTTGAGTACTTTCCTATTTGTAATAGTAGTTTTTTTTTTAAATTTTTATAGATTTTGTTTTTTTTTATTAATCAGTTTCTTTATTTTACAAGAAAACCACTAGGGTTTAATTTTCCCGTTATCATATTTTTTAGTAATCGGATTATATTTTGTCATCAAGTTCTTCAAACATCCTATTAGTAATTCCCACATCTCATTTACTGATGTGTTATGAAACAAGGTTTTCCAGTCCCATCTGGATAATTCTTGTCTGAATTCCTTTAAGCAATAAATGCTGACATTTAGTGTACTGGTTGAATCATTCACTAATAGATACATGGCTGTGGTCATTTTTTTCCAAAGCTCATTGTCTGTCTATCTGCCTGTCTGTCCAGGTGAGTGAAGGGATGTGCCCTATAAGACAATGAATGAGTCTGCAAGGTATGGCAGCAGGTGAGGCTTTGTCTGTGTGTATGTACTGAGTGACACCTAGGTTGTGAGGTAGCCACCTACTAAGCAGGTAGAAGTTCCCTGGGGCAAGGTAGGTTGGGGCCATGGGGAGAAGCATAGCCCATAAAAGGGGATGCACCTGAGAGGTTTGCTCTCTGTGTCCTCTACCTCAGGTCTAAACCCACCTGAACCTCACTTTAGTAAAAGCAGGGAAGGGGGAATTTGGGGGGGAGCAGGGAAATTGCTGTTCCACTATGGGAGAGCACCTTAGCGGTCAAGAAGGAATTTTCCCTTTTTTTCCCACAGGGTTTTACATTTTTTGTTGCCTTCTCCAGCAATAGGGGGACAGCAGAAAACAGATAGGGCCAGAACAGGTTGTCACTGTCATGTGTAAGGGTAAGTGACAGCGTGGCTCGGTAGTCTTGAAAGGTCTCTACAGAGAAGGTAACAGGGGATTTTGAGTCTTGTGCAGCCAGATCGCTGGCACGAGGTTGCTGCCAGGCTGCTAGGGTTCCCCTCCTTCAAAGGCAGGGCAATCAGGAAAGGAGCCTCCTCGGGCTTACAGTCATGGCATGGTGGTGTTCTCTAGTGGGGGAGGATACATCCACAGCCGGTCAAGACAGCCTCCCTCATGCCCTGGAGCCAGTGTCCTCATGGGGTATGGTGATTGGTTAAGTGGCCCCAGTGGAGAGGGGGTTGGCTAATTGTTCTGAATCTCTGATTAGAGACAGTACAGAGCAGGGTGGCAAAGATGGTGCAGGGTCTGCACTACGAGCCTTGTGAAGCAAGATTAAAGCAACTCAACTTATATTCCCTGGAAGAAAGAAGAAATAGGGGAGACGTGATAGAGACCTTCAAACACATAAAGAGTTTTAACATAGTGCAGTCACAGATCCTCTTTCAGGAAAACAACTGTACCCAGACTAGAGTTCATGACTTGTACCTAAAGGGAGGTAGATTTAGGAGCAACATAAGGAAATTCTTCTTCACTGAGAAGGTAGTTGAGCAATGGAATGGCCCGCCCCTGGAAAGGGGGAGATAAGATGGTCGAGGAATTTAAGCTGGCATTGGACAGACAGTGTGGAAATCTCAAGGAAGCATCAAACTTGGTGGGGGGCGGTTCAAATCCTTGGGCAGACTAGATGGATCATACGGTCACCATCTGCCATCACATACTATGTTTCTGTGAATCCAATCAAGATGATTGATGAGCTTACTGACCCAAACTATCTGCTGTGTACATCACGTTGATTTGTGTTGTACTGGCTGAATGACTGACTAATAGATACGTGGCTGTGTCCATTTTTCTCTAAAGCTCATTGGCTGTCTGTCTGTCCAGGTGAGTGAAGGGATGTGCCCTAAAAGACAATGAATGAGCCTGCAAGGTATGGCAGCAGGTGGGGCTTTGTCTGTGGGTATGTACTGAGTGACACCTGGGTGGGCAGGTAGGTTGCGAGGTAGCCACCTGCTAGACAGGTAGGAGTTCCCGGGGGGGGAGTAAGCTGGTCAGGGAATTTAAGCTGGCATGGGACAGACAGTTTGGAAATCTCAAGGAAGCATCAAACTAGGTGGGAGGTTCAAATCCCTGAGCAGACTAGATGGATCATACGGTCCCCATCTGAAGTCGCATTCTATGTTTCTATGAATCAGATCAAGCAGATTGATGAGTTTATCAACCAAGATGAGCTGCTGTGCACATCACACAAATTTTGGTGTACTGGTTGAATAACTTGACTAATAAATATATGGCTGTGGCCATTTGTTTCCAAAGCTCATTGTCTGTCTCAGTCTTTCCAGGTGAATGAAGGGATGTGCCCTATAAGACAAAGACCTGTTAATTATACCAGGCTATCTGGAACCCTGATGCAGATTATCATGAGGACTAGAGCCTGCTAAAGTAGGGACTTTTTAACTTCATTGACAGCCATGGGAAACCTGCACTAGCCAAGATGGACAAGTAGAGAATTAGCTGCACTAGTCCTGGTCAATTTGCACTAGGCACTGGACTAGTTAAACAATATTAAAATTAACCCCTGCCACTATGCACAATGCCAGTTGTCAGGGGTGACTTGGGAGCACTGGGAAGGTTAAATGACTTGTTCAGTGCTACACAGTGTGCCAGTGGAGACTGCTGGAATCAAACTCAGTTCTGCTGGTTGTACCATGCTCATTCAGAGCTTGTTACTCAAACCTTTAGGCTATACTGCCAACCTCACATTTCAGTGAGCACCTAGGGCCATGGTGCATAGTATGCTCTTTGTCCCTCAGCTTGGTCCTCCAGGGATTAACTCTCTGCCAGACCCCCAAGTGAGTGTGACCATCACCAGCTGATTTAGGTCTCACAGGAGGCATCAAGATTTTGGGTAACTTTGTTGAGTAGGAGCATTAACCAAATCTCTGTTCTGCTGGGCCTCAGTAAGTGTATCAAAAGTGACACTTTGAGGCCATGTCAGTAAAATGAAATGTTTTACCTACTTTGGGCATTGAGAGAAATGTCAAATCCTATTTTGAAACACATGGAGGACCACCGTATATATCAAATTTTACTTCAAATGATAGTCACCCCCCACATCAGTAAGTTCCCCCTTTGCCCCACTGTATTCTCATCATTGGTTTGCCAGTTTTCTGTGAATGTAAAGTCCTGAAATATGTGCGTTCAGTATCCCCTCCTACTTTTTGCTCTCCTGCTTTTGCTAGAATTAGCTCTTTAACACCATAGCATAGGAACTGTTTCAAACCAGATCTGTAAAAGGGATATATTGTGGGGGCTGAGGTGCCAGTGTCCAGTGGGCCAAATCTATGTCTAGCAGTGTATAAGTCCAAAGTTTGTGGGAGGACAGCCTATAGAAAGGGAATGTTGGCTTTGCTTTTTTCCCTTTCTGGGACCCCACAATATGCACAGTTTTGTAATGACCTTGGTGCAAAAGGTCATTATCTTTGACCCACAGTCTCTCAGTCTGTCTGATTTGTTCTTTAATGCTATCATCCCTCAAATTTTAGTCTATTTTCTGGATGGCCCACATATTTACTGGTGTAATCGGTGTAATAAGTACCCAAGTGTACTTGTTCCATGAATCCTAAAGTGGATGATTTCATGTACAGTAGCTCTTTAAAGGTAATTTGAAGTGTGGTTTTGATTTCACTTATTTCCTCCAGTTCAACTGAGGGTGCTGCAGTAGCCAACTTGAGTTGGAGTATTGGGAGTTGGCCAGGTGGAAGCAAGATGATATTTAATACACTACTAGTGAAAAGCAAAAAATAAAGCCTGAAACACTTGCTGCAAAAGAACAGCAAGGTATTTGTGCAATAATATTTTAGTTCAGGATAACCTAACAGCCTTAACGAATGTGGATTGTGCATCAGGTTCACAGAACATTCAACTTAGGTATCTTGAATTTTGACTCTTTAGAGACCCAAATTTATTCTTTCTGCTGCAGACTCATTATTACGTTTGATGTTTAAGTCTCAGTCTATGGAAGTATTCTTTCAGTTCACCAGAAAACTGTATTCTGACCAGTGGTTTTGTTTGGCAGAAAGTGAAGCCCTTAGAAAGTACACTTAATTCCCCAGTATTAAGTATGTGGTTGGACAAATTAACAACTGAAAGGTGCCCATCCATATCCCTTTGTTGTTCTACAACTCTATTCTGTTCTTCATGGTTGTTAGGAAGTATGGTGTGTTGAAGGGTATCTAACTTCATGTTTTTAATGAACATGGCTTTTCTTAAGGTCTTTTGGTAGTTTATATGTATCTTTTTCAGGATGTCTGGAATAGGCCCACCAGACATCCTCTCCAGTGTGGTAACAATTCTCTCAAACAGTTTTTTCAAGAAAGCTTTCTTGGCATATGACCTATGGATCCTGTGGTTTCTCAGTTTCTCAAAAGTCCTTTGACAGAGTTGTTCAGCATACTCAGAATTATGGTGCTGGGTCAAAAAAGTGCAACAAGAAGAGTGCTGCATGAAATGCGCTGTGTAAAGCACGAAGGGATTTAGAGCGACAGGGGTATAATAGCGGTAAGGTATTACCACTCCCCCTGTTCCTCTGAGTGTTTCCTGATGAGGGCTGAAGTTGCTGTGTGCTGGGGTGGCTTGCCAAGTCAATCCCATGGTGAACTGGCTAGGGCACCAGTGCATGGTGTGGTAGGAGGCCTGGGACCGTGGTTCGGTTCCCACCAGATCTCCTTCCTGCTACAATTTTTTTTTCACTGAAACAAGTAATCTCCCCCCTCCCAACATTCTCCCCATCTCTGAAGTCCACAGCCCCCTGGAGTTGATTATATTAAGTCCGGAGGGTATGGTGGGTAAAGCCCCCCCATGTCAGGGCATGCGAGAGGCAGAGCCACCTGCATAAAGAAATAACACCCATTTCTTTTGCTGGGGCTGCACTGTTGCTGACAGATCACTGTATTTCCTGATCCTGTTTCGGATGGCACTTTTTTGATTGCGCCATTTATTGCCACACGGTTTTTGTATGCAATGACATGACCCTGTGCCCAGAATTATCATTGTTCTTTAATGGATTCCAAATAGTTGGGCTTTTAAGGATAATGTTGTTCCTTTTCCACTGGGTTAAAAAATAGATGTCACTGTGTAGCTGGTCATCTTTCTTCTTGATATTATGCAACTGCCATGTCAAACAGTGAATTTTGCTGTCTTCCATGATGACATACATAATTAGTTTAGTTGCTGTATTGGTCTTTGTAAGAACAGATCCAGAAACAAATGATTTGATACCTTTTATTGGACCAACATAGATGTAACAAAAGAAAAGAGCGCCTAAGCTTTCAGACCAACCGAGTACTTCCTCAGAAGCTTATGCCAGATGTTTGGAAAATTACTTTCTATTAACACCCAGATCATACATAAAAAACATAAATGATTCCCATTGGTTTAAAATACCTTTTTAAAACATAACTGAGGTTTAAAGAGCCACTGACACCAAAAGTACTACATTGCAGAAACCAAATAAATAGAGCCTCAATAAATCTCATACCAAAAACTAGATTTCTGTGTTACTTCATTTATAAGATTGTAGCCATTTTGTAACCCTTATTTTGCTACCCGTAAAAAAAAAAGCATGTTTCAGTGAAGAGCTGCCAGTGATGTCATTTAGAGAACTCACAGTCTAGTAATCCCTATTAGCAAGCTTATAGGACCTGTTTCTCCAAAGCTGTCAAGATCCTATGCAACGGTTTTCACATGTAAAATAGGTAGCACTATTAAAAAATAATTGCTCTAAAACTATATGAGTGTCAGGTTTTGCACCGTTAAACCATGCTCTGGAGTGCGTTAATGTGCTTGTAACCTGGCAAGTGCAGAAATGGAGTTATGTGTTATAAGACATTGTAGAATGACACCCCAAATTAGCTAGTACAATAAAACACATATACAGACACAGAGTGGAAACATCTCTGTTTTTCTTCTGTGTTTACTGTTTGAGATTTGGCTGCTGTGCATTGTGGGAATTGTATATATTTAACTGCATTTTGTATCTTGTGGGTGCAATGGTGAACAGTCAGTCAATTATTGATCACATGCAGATGTGATCAACACTTCTGAATATATGTTCATTTTGGCTGACTTAACATTTGTAAACTGCAGAATCATCTCCATTTTTCTGCTGTGTTTTCTGTTTGGGATTTGGCTGCAGTGCATTATGGGGGGGTGACCTTTCATAGACCAAGTGAAAAAAAGAGCCCATGTGGTTTATTGATTGGTGCTGCCTATTTTACTTGTAAAAAAAACGTTGCACATGATATTTACAGCTTTGGAGAAACGAGTCCTATAAGCTTGCTGCCAGGGAATTCTAAACTATGAGGTTCCTGGATGACATCAGCAGCAGCTTTTCACTGACACATGATTTTTTTGAACAGGTAGTGAAATCAGGATTGCAAAATGGCTAATAACTTTAAAACGAAGTAACACAGACATCTAGTTTTTGGTATGGAGTTTACTGGGGGTATGCTTATTCTAATTCTGCAATGTACCACTTTTGGCCAGATCATGTCAGTTGCTCTTTAAATGGAAGAAACCAGTTTATGCCAGCTAGCTGCTGTGAAGCATACCAATGTCAAATATCGACATAGGCAGATAAGTAGAATTTTCCGAAAGGCCAGACAGTTTCATTAACTTTCATTATGAATGATGCATCAGTGAGTGTGTTATGTGAATATACTCTTAATTAAAAGCAAGGCCTTTAGATTTAATACCCACTTAAGTACATGTTAAAATTAGGATAGTATTCTACTTTAAAAAGTACTACAAAACAGAAATTGTCTATCTATGGCCATAGGTGGGTAGAAAGAAAAGTTTCCCTAGTGTGAACAAACTGTTTCACACATTCATACAGTATTAAACCTATCTGGAGATATTTTCTGAACTATATACTTAACCAGTTAATATATTCCATAAACATTAAAACCTTCAGTGCTGTAACACGATTTTTTTGCAAGATTATATCAATTGTCAGTGTTAGTGCCCGATAAAAAAAAAAACTACCAAGGACCCCCTAGTAAATGATATATACATCCTAATATGATTATTGTTCAATAATGTGTCAGTATATAATCAATCTACTATATTTACACTAACAGTCTTAGGAATCTGAATCAAACCCTATTGGAATTAAATCTTCACCCGGTAACAACATTATATAGATAACTAGTTGGAAGGAAGTATATATTCACTATGTATGTGAACCAAGATTCCTAACACATTGTAACATCATTATGTCATGATCCTGAATATAAGCCTTACCTCATAAAACCCCAACCCACATAACACACTCACTTATGCATCATTCATAATATAATGTAAGTTAGTACAACTCTCTGGCCTTTTGAAGGATACCTCTTATCTGCCTCTGCTGACATTTGACCTTGGTATGCTCACAGCAGCTAGCTGGCATAAACTGGTTTCTTCCATTTAAACCTCAGTTATGTTTTGAAAAGTTATTTTAAACCAATTAGAATTCTTTCTGTTTTTTTATGTATGATCTGGGTGTTAATAGAATTTGATTTTCCAAACAACTGACATCAGTTTCTAGGACTTACTTGGTCAGAAAGCTTAGGCACTCTTTTCTTTTGTTACATCTATGCTGGTCCAATAAAAGATATCAAACCATTCCTTTCTGGATCTGTCCATATGTGATATAATTTTAAACTGGATATTTAAATAATAATGTGGTTGCAACAGCCACTTTGTGACATTTTATTACAGCTATGCAGAGGTCCCCTATCATCCAATAATGGAGATTTTAGATGGGGTCCTCAAGAAGTTGAATGAATTTTTGATTATGTGTTCTAATGCATATTTGTTTATTTCACAGTATAAAATGGGCAGAGAAAAATCATGCAGCTTGACTGCCCTGTACTAGTTTCTACCAGGGCCTTAGGGACTGCAACTAATGGCTAAAAAATAAGTCCCTGCCAACCAGGACACATAACTGTGGAAAAACCTCTTACCAACCTTTACACTTTCCAATGAAAATATTTACTATTGTTTTCTCTATGCTAAAGTTGTTGTTACTGCAATTTTTATTGTTCAGCACAAGCCATTTCAAAAGACACACATATAAAAAAAAATGTAAGTATTACAAACTTTCTCAAATCATTAATTTTGCAGACAGTAAAGGTGTTTTCTACTATAGAAACATAGAGAGAGCAAGTATGTGTCAATGGCGAATGTTGGCCTGCTGGCATTGACATTGGTAGTGCAGGAGTTAGACAGATGCATAATAGGAATGGCAGTGAAGTATTGAACTGATGCCAACCCCACCCCCACCCTGCAGAGACTGACAGGTGTTGGGAGAGTACTTTTGGATCGTTGACCATAACGCTCACACCATTTCACCTCACCCTACCCTGCAAACACTGACAGGTGTTGTGGTATGCCTTGGGGTCTTTGGGCCTTATACTCACCCCATTGCATAAGGAAATATGCTGAGATGGGTGCAGTAAAGGAGAATGGGGTGAACATTGGGGCCAAAGACCCCAAGTCACACCTTGATGCCTGTCACTGGCTGCAGGATGGGGTTGGAATAGCATGAGTATTATGGCTGATGATCCCAAGTCACACCCCCAATGCCTGTCAGTCTCTACAGAATAGGACATTATGGCTGGAAACCCTAACACCCCAGCCGTTTGTTTGTATTTTTGCCCCAAATTTTCAAAATGGGATTTTTGTGACCCCACCTCATGAACAGTGGCACTATCATTTTGTTACTCAATCCTGAAAGGTGGTTTTGCACAGTGACTGTGCCATTTGGTGCCACAGGTGTGAAAATACATTTCTGGCAAGATGCGTAAAATGTCAGCTGTACTGTTCATGAGGTGGTGTGAAAAAATGGCAATGTTGAAAATCTGGAGTGAAAATATGAAAAATTGGTGAAGTTACAAACGTGCATAGAAACTGAACAACGCACGCCTGTAATGCAATCATTTTCTGGAAATTATTCACCAAAGTTTCAGCATGGGCATTTTTGAACCTCTCCTCATAAACAGTGGCATTGTGATTTTGTTAATCTGTCCCAAAAGTTGATTTCCCACAGCGACTGTGCCATTCTGAGCCACAGGTGTGAAAACACGTTTCAGGAAGGATGTGAAAAATAACAGCTATACTGATCATAAGGAGGTATGCAACAATGGCAAGGTTGAAAATCTGGATAGAAAATACAAAAAATTGGTGAAGTTATGAGTGTCCGTAGAAACTCTGCAACGCACGTTCATAAAGGTCATTTTTTTTTTTTTTTACCAGATTTGCAACATGGGCTTTTTGGGACCTCCCCTCATGAACTGTAGCACTGTCATTTTGTTAATCTGTTCCAAAAGGTGATTCCACACAGTGACTGCGAAATCACCTTTCTGGACTGAGAAACTAAATGACAGTGACAAGTTCTTGAGGTGGGATCCCAAGAACCCCATTTTAAAAATCTGGGGCCAAATTCAAAGAAATGGCTGCGACATTGACCTAAGTTGAAATCCTCCATTGCCTCCCATTATAAAGCTTACTGTCATTTCTTCAGTCCGGCTTTGAAGAGTGCAGATGTGTTCCAGTTCAGAGAAGATCATGGTCCCTGACCTCCAGATGGTAAGTATGGGTGGGGAATGCAGGGAGATGGGTGCACTGAGAGAGGGTGGGGATGGGAGAGGGGGACAAGGGAGACAACGTTGGACTATTTTCTTGTTTGCAGGGAGGAAAAGACCATGAGGCAAGGCTTTCTTCATTTACAGGTTACACAAAAAAATATAAAAAGTAGGCACACTGTGGTGGGCTCCCAGTGTGCCACAGTTCTGGGGGGGGTGATGCTGACATGGGGATTGGGTACCCCAATGTCACAAGGTGTATAGATGGGTTGGGGGACTCTTATCCAACACCAGGAGTGGGCATCCCAGTGTTGAAAAGGAAAGAGGAAACTGTTTAACTTGGAAAGACACAATAAGAGGGGGGATGCCGATATGGGGATTGGGCAACCTGATGTTGGCTTTTCTGGAGTGTGTGGCGGGCAGCATGGGCCACCATGTTACAGTGTGCCACATAATGTGGGGGGGACATGCCATCATGAGGATTGGGAACCCCGATGTTAGCTTTCTAAGGATTGTTTGGCAGATAGCAGGAGCCACCATATCTATTGAAATGTTTCACTAGGACAGGCACATAATGTAGGCATGTCATCTGCCACTGCAATGCAAGCCTGTCTCCAATTGCAGCGGCAGAATCATTTCAACTCTTTGGCTCTCTCTGAAACTGCTGTCATTGGCAGCATGCTCACACATTGGTGGCTGAGGGACGCACCCACTACAGCATCCCCTGCATTGGCCAACACTGACACACCTCTGAAATGTGCTACTACCACAAGATGTTACATAAAAATTGGATCGAGTACAAATATGCAAAACACAAATATTGCATCAAAAGCAGCATCAAACTATACAGAGCATCTTGAAGATTAAGCAATGAATGCATAGTCAGATATACTTTGTATACCAAAATGCACTTGTCTGAAAAAATGCACCACTAAAGAGTATGTAAACCGAAGTTTCAACTGCAGTAATCACAAATCCTAATAAATAGTCAGTATGGACATGGAATGACCATGACTTTTACATGACATCATATGACAAAATTGTATAGAAAACAGTATCATCCAAAGTCAATACATTAGCAAATACAGAAAACATTGTATATAGTTCAGATGAGCCAGAAATCCCAAAAGTAAGTAAAGTCCAAATATGGCCAAACCAGACCTATTACAGAGGATGAACAGGAATCAGTGATCAAGTTTCTTGACTAAGAATGTCAAATGTAAGGACAGATGTAAACCGTTAAGTGGATCATTTATCGAGATGCACAAAGGGTTGATCTTTCTGAATACATTTAATAATGTAAAAGTAATCAGCCAATTGATAAAGTATGAAAACATCCCAGACCACAAGTAAACAAAGTTAAAGGATCATGAGGTAAACAGGAATGGAAAAGCAAAGTCAGTAGTTGCACTCAAAGACCAAACAGCAAGATGCAAGTCAGACAATAAATGATAAAGAGTTTATTCACAAAATAGCAAAAGGGCAGACCAATGGTCCACAGCAGACACTATACCAGCTATCCCCAGTGCTTCAACTCAGAATGAGTCTTCCTCAAGTGGCGGGGCTAGTAAGAGGACAAGTAATTTATATAGTGCAGCTAATTACACATTATTAAATTTGTATATATGTTACATATTAATTCATTACTCAAGTAAAAGTAAAAAGGTGCACATCAAATAAAATTGTGTATGTCTATCCCTGAGAAATGCTGTAGATGGAGCTGCTATATCTCTGAGCGTCCTATCTAGATGAACACATTTGAATTCTCACATTTTACAAATTGAAACATTATTATAAGTGTTCAAGATATGCATTTCTGATGAAAGATAAGTTAAGAGAAATTTTATTTTTCTAGGCGCCCAGTCCCGGAGGCACTGGGCACTGTACACAACAATAAAACTATCCAATAAAACAATAAAATTATCAGCAGTAAATAACAAACCATATAATTAAATAGATAAGGTCTAAGCTAAAAACGGTAGCTAAAGTGGGTTATCTCAAAACTATGATCTAATATACAGTGTCTGGGAAGGCCTTATTAAACAGGTGGGTTTTGAGGCAGGCCTTGAATATTTCCATCGAAGGGGCCTCCCATATAGATGGTGCAAGCAAATTCCACAGGATGGGGCCACCGACACTAAATGCTCTATCGCTGGCAGTCAGCCTTGTCCTGGGAATTGCAAGGAGGCCCCTGGAGGAGGAGCAGAGGGAGTGGACTGAGGCAGCTGGTGAGAGAAGGTCAGACAGGTAACCAGGGCCCAATCCGTGTCGGGCCTTAAAGGTAAGCAAGCCCACTTTAAAGAGGATCCTCCATCTGACCAGCAGCCAGTGCAGTTCATGCAGAGCGGTGATGTGGCAGTATTTCAACTGCCCTGTCAACAACCTGGTGGCTGTATTCTGCACTAGCTGCAGCCTGCGGAGGATACCTCCTGAGACCCAGAGGTAGAGCACATTACAGTAGGTGGGGAGGCCCAGGAATGGAACTAGGGGCTTTATCCTGGTGATATTCCTAAAATGATAAAAGCTGGTCCAGACAATGGCTGACACATGAGCTTCAAATGTCAGTCCACTGTCAAAGGTCACACCAAGATCTCGCACCCTAAAGGAGGCCTTCAAAGGCACAAATCCTAGGAACAAGCCTGTTTCTACACCTGAGGCCATCCTGTCACACACTCAATTTTATTCCACAACCAGTACCTCCATCTTATTGGGGTTCAGTCACAACCAGCTGGAAGCCACCCAGTCGTTGATCTCGGCAAGACATGCATTTAGCACTTCCACCGCATTCAATGTTCTGGGGACAAAGCAAAAATACAGCTGGCTATCAACCACATAGAAATGTAAACCCAAACAGTACTTCCTAATGAGCTCTCCCAGGGGCAGTATATACATGGCAAACAACACTGGCAACAAGACCAAATCCTGAGGAACTCCACATGACAGGAGGACAGGCGAGGATGAGGAATTCCCCATCACTACCCATTGCCTCCTATTCATGAGAAAGGACTCAAACCAGAAGATGACTGTGCCGGTGAGTCCACAGAATTCTCTGAGGCAGTCAAGCAACACACAATGGTCTACTGTGTCAAAAGCTGAGGAGAGGTCAAGGAGAACGAGAATTGTCCCCTCTCCTCGATCTTTAGTCATGAAGAGGTCATTATGCACATGAACTAATGTGGTTTCCATGCTATGCCTTGCATTAAAACCCTGACTGGATAGGCTCATACAAATCAAAGGCCACAAGGTGTTCCTCAAGCTGAAGCACCACAACCTTCTCAACAACCTTACCTAGTAATGGGAGGTTGGAGATTGGATGGTAATTCACCTTGACATCAGGGTCTAAAGATGGTTTCTTTAGAAGTGGTCTAACTAGTGCTTCCTTCAAGGCATCTGGGAAGACTCCTTCTGCGAGAGGACACTGGACAATCAAGGTGAACACCGGGCCAATGGTGTCAACACATCTCATTAAGAAACGTGTTGGCACCTGGTCCAGATCACAATATGTGTGCTTCAGTCCGAGGACAATCTGAGTGACTTCAGTTGCCTCCACTGGTTTAAACTCCCTCCAACCAGGTGGAGTGCTCTCCAGATGCCCAAGGTGACCACTGTCTGCCATGTAATGACTCACTGGTGGTTTGCTAAGTCAGATGGTAGACACCCTGTCTAAGAAGAAGCAGGCAAACTCTTTGTTTAAAAGCATCAGAAAAGGCTTTTTTCAGCTGTAGACAGGCTGGATTTAAGAGCCTGTCCACAGTCCAAAAGAGCATGGATGGTCAATTCTTCCTGGCAGCAATCTCCCTGGACAGGATCGCTGCCTTCTTACAGGTGATTATCACCTGATACTCACTGTAATAGGACCACAGGACCAATCTGGCCACCTCCGATCCGGACTTCTGCCAGCAGCTCTCTAACCTCTGACCCAAAATGTTCATCACCTTGAGCTCCCCATCAAACAATGGGGAACTCAATTGAGAGGATTTGGGTCGTACACAGATTGGTTCAAGAGAGTCAAGTGCTGCCGACATCACCCTAGTATAAGCAGCAACGGCCTCACCCACACCCCCTATGCAAGCACTACCCACACTAGATAGATCAGCTACTGCCAGAAATCCATCCAGGGTCAAATCCTTCAAAGGGCAGTAGCTTACTATCTCTGCAGGGGCAGGGCTCTTGGGGGTGCCCCAAATGAGAACTCCACTGTGCAATGATCGAACCACATGACCTGATCAGTCTTCAGATTAATAACCTCAAGCCCCAGTCAGAAAACCAGGTGCAGCATGTCACCGCCCTGGTGGATCACGGAGGAAACTTCCTGCGATAGACCCAGAGATGACATCATCTGGAGGAGGTTATAGCCTAGCCTGGAAGATTCATCATTGGCCCAAACATTGAAGTCCTCCAGAATTAAACATCTGGGGGACTCCAATGTTTCAATGACTATGAGATCACCTACCTCCTGCAGGAATTCAGATGCCGCCATAGGGGGGTGGTAAATCAGGAGAATCCTGCAACCTGTGCCCAGACCCCCATGCATGGCCACACATTCAAAGGATCCCAGCTTCCCCACTGGGTGCGTGGTGAAGTCAAGTTCAGATTTAAAGCAGATGGCCACTCCCCTACCCCTGTGTTCCACTCTGAGGCAGTGCACTACCTTATACCCAGGGGGGTAGAAGTCCAAAGCTTCATTTAAAGCCATGGCAACAATGTATTCTTTAGGACAAGGCATCTATAACTGGAACTCCATGTAATTGGGATGCATTCAGAAATAAGTCCCTGAAGGTTCGAACTGAAAATATAGACCTGGAGAAAAGAAAGAGAGGCAAAAATAATTAAGTTAGTAAATTAACAGCTCTTTGCATAAATAAAAAGCATCATTTAGACAGTGAAAAAATATTTTCGTATTTTAAGAAAGGTTCCAAATCCCTGTATCATTCAGTCCTGAGGGCTTGACAGTCCTCAGTCTGAAGATCTATTGACTCTCCCTCTGCAGTAGGAGATTCAGTCTATCTCCTCCATTTTTGAGTGGGGGTACCCATTCTAGTCCCATGAACCTAACGTCATCCAGATGGGAGTTATGTTTCAAGGTGAAATGTACTCCCACTGGGGTATGCTGTCTGCAATTAATAATGGAACGCACATGTTTACCAAACATATATCAGTTTACTGCTGCACCAAAGTACATATACAGCATAGGTAGTGTCATGGTGTATCAGTTCTTTAACATCTACTTTCAGATTTTCAATTCTAGGATGTTGAAAGGTCTTGTTATTGAACCCATATTTGCAGATATTACATCTGTTACACTTGTAAAAACCAAAAGGTCTTGTGGGGAGCTAAGTATTTGTTATATTTGAGGTTCTCTGAATCTGCTGTGTACTAATCTGTCCTTAAGAATATTACCCCTTTTGAATGTAACTTTGGGTTTAGCTCCTACAGCTATGCCTGCCTCTGTATATCCATGTAAAATGGTCAAATTCTTATATTTCTTAAAAGTTTCACTTTATCTTGCGTATTGAATTAATATGTGGCATTTCTATATGTATTTGATTATGTGTTATTAGCTACCCTTTATAAATTACTTGTCCTCTTACTAGCCTCACCCATTGAGGAAGACTCATTTGAAGTCAGAGTGCTAAGGATAGCTGGTATAGTGCCTGCTGTGGACTGTTGATCTGGCCTTTTGTTATTTATGAATACAATCTTTATCATTTATTGCCTGATTTGTATCTTGCTGTTTGGTCTTTGAGTGCAACAATTGACTTTTCTTATCTCATGTACCAGGCTGGTCGACCACCGAGTTATTGCACCAACCTTGTGTTCTTCTGATTGCAGGACTACCTTGTGGAATGGTAAACAGGAATGCCCTGCTAAAATTGGGCTAATCCAGACCAGTCTTATTTTATTATACCATGGAGAGTCCAAGAGCACATGCAACAAATTATCTGCACCTCGAATTGAACAGGAACAGTGTGTCTGTTTGGCACCAGAGATGACTCTAAATCTTGCTGTATTACTTTGAATGATATCAAATTTATAACACATAAAAGCAAAAATTGTTATCAGTATCCATGATACAGTTCAAGTAATACCTTTAACCAAACCAAGCATCACTTGAACTGTACCATGGTAAAAATCAAGTCCTGGAGATCATCTCCAAATCAAAATGCTGATCACATATACCAACCTTACTCTTGATGTAGTTCTTGTATTTAAATGCAACACAGATCCCATGAGTAACATAATCATTCAGATACGATAGTGCCCACTCTTTCATAAGATTTGGAACTTGTGAAACTGGGAGACTTAACATCATGCAGATCTAATCACCTAACCATCTCTGTTTCTAGAATTCTCATCCTCAGTAGATTATCCTTAGAAAGTCTAGCAATTTTGAGCCAATAGCCAAGAAGTAATGAATCCACAAGAGCCTTATAACAATCTGAACTTAATTCATCCCTTAGTTATGTATGAGATAGGCACATACTGTATTTATTAAAAAAAAAATAATAAACTGAATGGCCAGTTGCTCACACTTTGAAATTGTGAAGTGTGCCCAAATTTCCATACAACACAATGCCTACAAACTAAATTTTGAAGAAAGAACCTGAACCAGTAGTCAACTACAATTTCTACCATATTTAAAATTAAAAATGTTCAATCCAAGCCAGTGTTTTTTTTTTCCTACTTTTGCTATAATATACTGTATATGATGTGCAACTTCCAGGAGTCATTAGATGCAAAATATATACTGAATAAGGAAATTAGACACAGAAGAAATAAGATGACTACCTGCCAACCACTTATAAGAAAACCTAGTACTACCAAACACAATTATTATGGTTTTATGAACATTTAATAGATAAAGTTAATTGTTCCGATTCTGTAACAAAACGATAAAGTTTTTTTGTAGACCAAAAATTGATATACATATATATATATATATATATATATATATATATATATATATATATATATATATATATATTATAGTGGTGCAGTGAACCTGCAAATTCTTTGATCATGAGATTCTTTGATCAGGATCGTGCATTGCGAGCAAGGGATGAGATGGCCAGATTAAAAAATCTATTTTCGAGGGAGACCACGTAATGCAAGCTACTGGATAGTCACTCCTCAGTACAGCTCCAGCCTCCTGTCTCTTTATATCTGTTTTCTGGTATATTTCCTCAATCTCTAAACCTCTAATTTCTTGTTATTCTGGTTCCCTACAACTTTGTGCCGTTGCAGGACGATTTTGAGAGAGAATGGGCTTTTACATGAAAAAGCAACAACAGAAACACACCCCGCCAGTTACACCAGAGAAGGCCTCAAAAATATCCTGGACCTCGAGTGGAGCAGAAAAGGGAGATGTTTTGAATCCAGGGGCAGATCAGGAGCCACTCTCATTGTCTAGATTTCTGGAGGAATTTAAACCATTCAGAGATGAGATTAAGGAGATGGCAATAGAAATGAAATCGCTCACGAGAAAAATAGAAGAGATCACTCTCGCTACCTCAGACAACACAACTAGGATCTTCTCGTTAGAGAAGCAAGTGGAGAGGTTCGAGCCTGAGATGGCAGCAATGTGCCAGAAATCGTCCAGATTCGAGGTTAAGCTTGAAGACCTTGAAGGTCTTAGCAGGAGGAATAATGTTGTGATTCTTGGGTTACCGGAGGGAGAGGAGGGCCAGAACACCATTGCTTTTACCCAGAAGCTGGTAGAGAAGATTGCAGGCCCTTCCCCATTTGGGGCCAAATATATTATAGAGATAGCCCACAGGTCATTAAGACCGAAGCCCCCTCCCAGAGCAATGCCTCAACCTATAATTTGTCATTTCTTAAATTTCTTAGAGCGACATTTCCTGTACAAAGTGAGAGAACTCCAAGAAGTTCACTGGGAGCAAGCTAAGCTTAGAATAGTGCAAGATATTCCGGGTTCAGTCCATTTGAAGGGTGCGGCATTTCATCCTGTTGTTTCAAAAATCATTGCGGCTGGACTTAAATTCCGTATGGGATACCCAGCCAGGCTACAGGTACAGGTGGCTGGTTCCTGGGCTACCTATGAAGATCCTGAGGCAATGTTTGCTGGTTTAAAATTAACATTGCCAGATCTCTTTAGGGACACATGAAAGGCTTCAGGTCTCTCCCGACGAGATGAGAATCGATTTGAGAAGGCTGGGCTTTCATGCAAAGGAATCTTCTGGAAAGAAGCGGTTAAACATTCTTGGACTCTCATTTCAGCCCGAATAAGGGGCAGAAAGGACTTTTCTCTTTTCATACTGATCTAGTTGTGGATACATGTTCTTATTTGTTTTGTTTGGGTCTGGGGTTTCGGGCCCTTCGGTTTTCACAGTGTTCCAATCATGGATGTATATTCGTGTTTGTTTTGTCTGGGTCTGGGGTTTCAAGTAATTAAGGGATTTCTCGTTAGTCTTCATGTTGGGAGAAAACAAAGTCTACTCAGCAACATTTGGTCTCCCCTTCCCCTGTGAGAGTTTGGTAATGATGGGTTCAGTAAAAGGTTATAGTTTTTGGGGAAATCCAATTACAAGGGCTGTGTTGTCCTTTCCCTTGTAAGGCATCAGGATGCAGTTACACACTTGCAACACAGGAGGGAGCTTGTGTTTCAAGCGTGTTAAGTGCTAATGGTCGCTAAGGCTGGAGAAAAGTTGGGATTTACTGGGGCAAAGGCACAGCAAATTGGAGGAGAGGAACGGGGGCCTGTCCCTATGGGGCTGGAGAGCTTATTGAGACAACGGCCCACACAGTGACTGTCATGTTGGGCTGAGGCCAACTTCTGATCTCATGCCACGAGGTGCCTTTTCACATCCAACAAGCCGCATGTCCTTGCAATGCTGTGATGTTTCTGGTGGCGATGTCTTATCGATACTGGCTTGCTCCCAATGGTCCTCAGTAGGGGACGGGCGACGGACACAAGGGCTTGTATTGTAAGGATGTTGTATCCTCTCGCTTTCTTTATTACCAACATCTTAAAAGGGGAATGTATTATAAATAATACAGGGTTTGGGGGACAGTTTTTGGGGGCTGGGAGGAGTAGTAAGCGGAGTATTGCTGAACGATGTTAGCGATAAGAGGGGTTTGGATGGATGGCTTTTGGACTATGTTTTGGGGTTACTGAAGTCATGGATTGTTCGAGGGGTAATCGGGGTGGGAGGGACAGGGCTTAATGGGGGTGGGAGACCGCACAGCAGATTCAGGGGAATAGAATCACCTGTTACATGGCTGCATTATATGTTAGATACCTTATCTGGATTTATATCTGACATAATAGATGGCTCAGAATATTAATATTGCTACGTGGAATGTGAAGGGGATCAGGAAAAACCTGAAACAATATCAGGTACTTAAACACCTGAGTCTGTTGCGCGCCCAGAGATCATTTTTACAAGAATCTCACTTAGTAGATTCTGAAGTACTACAACTTCGGAGACAACAGATAGGTCAAGTTTTTTATGCTTCAGGGGAAACCAATAGTTGCGGGGTCATGACACTGATTAACAGAGACATCCCATTTGTCCCTTCTCAGGTATTTAAGGACGTGGATGGCAGACATGTCTTACTTCAGGGTACTATTTGGACCATGCCATTGGTTCTAGGTAGTATTTACAGACCAAACACAGATGATCCCTCTTTTTTCATGAAACTGATTTCTACGATCCTTCCTATACTCCCTATTCCAATTATATTAGGGGAGATTTTAATTTGGTCTCGGATCCGAATTTGGATAGATCGAGCATTGGGTCGAGGGGACTGTCACCTGGGCACAGGGCCTTTAAGGAAATGATGGATCAGTGCGGATTGTGCGATGTCTGGAGGGTCACACATCCTAATATTAGGGAATATACCTATTGCTCGCCAGTGCATGGCATGCAATCCCGCATTGACTACCTATTAGTTTCTCATGAGCTCTTGCCAGGGGTATTGTCCTCCTCGATCCAACCAGGTCCAATATCGGATCATTCCTTAGTTCTGGGTAATCTGGCTTTCCTTAACATTCCCAAAAGAGAGACCAGATGGAAACTAAATGAACCATTACTAAAAGATGGAAAGTATCGAGGATTGGTGAAAGAGCAGATAGAGTTTTACTTTTCCACCAACCCAATAGATAGTGCAAGACTGGATATTTTATGGGGCGCCTTTAAGGCTTATATAAGGGGCATTCTCATTAGTCTAACTGCAAAGAGGAAGAGGGCACAGGAAATGGAGTTACTGTTCTTATTGTCTCAGATACTGGTATTAGAAAATATACACCCAGAAAAAAATTCTCAAGAGGAGTCACAGAAACTATTAACATATGAAGATAAATATTTGGGAATGTTAAGAGAAAAGGCTGAGCTGGCTATAATCCGTACAAAGGCCAGTTTTACAGATCAAGGAGAAAAAGCAGGGCGTCTGTTGGCTTTATGTTTAAAACAACAAGAATCAGCAAGATTTATACCCCCAATAAGGTCACAGTCAGATGGGACTTTGAAGGTATCCCCCTCAGAGATAGTCCAGGAGTTTGCTACCTTTTATGAGCAATTATATAGGGACATGGACAGTCCTCCACCCATTCAAAAACTGGAGGAGTATTTCAGGGAAGCACATCTTCTGTTACTATCTGACTCTCAAAAGAAATTCATATCTTCCCCTTTAACACAGGAAGAAATAGCTGCTGTTCTAAAGGATTTGCCTCTGGGTAAAGTCCCGGGTTCAGACAGATTTTTAGCCTTATTTTATAAAGTTTTCAGGGAGCAATTACTACCCGTGTTGCATCGTCTCTATTTGCACATTTTTTCTGGAGAGACGGCAGATGCACATTTGTTTGAAGCATTGATAGTTTTGTTACCTAAACTGGACAGGGACCCAGAACTGGTTCAGAGCTATAGGCCAATATCTTTGCTGAATCAAGATGTCAAAATTCTCTTGAAGATACTGGCAGATAGACTAACCCTGGTTCTTCCAGATCTTGTGGGTATGTCTCAAGTGGGATTTATGAGAGGACGTGCATCTTCAGATCACCTGCGTACCCTCTCTCAAGTCTTCTCGGAGTCCAGGGATGCCACATATCATGCGGGGCTGGTCTCCCTAGACGCTGAGAAGGCATTTGATTGGGTTAATTGGACTTTTCTATTTCAAGCCCTCAAGGCATTTGGATTCCCATCAATGTTCATAGACTGGATTAGGGCAATTTACCGGTCTCCTACAGTGAGGATTTCAGGGAATGGGACCTTCTTCAAGTCTTTTACGCCGTGGTCAGGTACGAGGCAGGGATGCCCTCTCTCCATTACTTTTCAGTCTTTATCTGGAACCCCTTATTCAACATATTCTCAATAATGAAGGAATACAAGGCATTCCCATTAGGAATGAGGTAGTGAAAATAACAACGTACGCTGGTGACCTCCTCCTACACTTGGCTAATCCTATAATATCTATCCCGAATATGCTAAGGGAGGTTAATAAATTTAGTAGTTTCTCAAATTACAAGTTAAATCCCAACAAGAAATCCTTTCTCCCTCTTAACCATAAAGTCTTCACGACCGATATTATTTCTCTGGGACTATGCTGGTCACCCAGGGCTATTAAATATTTAGGTATAAAATTAACGCGTAATCCTTCCTTGTGGTTTAAGAAAAATCTGGACCTTCTTTTTCAGGGGATGACTTAAGATCTAGAGAGATGGGATAAACTCCCGTTATCTTTATGGGGTTGTATTAATATAATTAAGATGAATGTGTTTCCCCATTTATTTTACCCTCTGTCGCATCTTAACTCATTTGTCCCCTTAAGTTGGTTTCAGAAAACACATAAACTCTTTACCAAGTTTATGTGGTCGAGTAAGACCTCTTGGCTGACATACCACAAACTAGATGCATCCAAAAATGAGGGGGGCTGCGGATTCCTTACTTGCCCGTCTACTACTGGGCTAGTCATTTGGCTAAATACCTGAGATGGGTAAGACCGGGCCCAGATAACATGAACCCGGTTTGGCTTAAGATTGAATTAGATTTTTTCCAATCTATGAACATGGACCCCCTGACTATGCTCTATCTAAAAATTTCTCAGTTGCAAGATATTAATAAATGTCCCACCATCATGACTTCACTAAGAGTACATTCACAATTGTGCTCCTTTCTGCGTTACAATCAAAGTAAAGATCTTGCTCAATCCATTTGGAATTCCCCGGCTTTCACCATAAACAAGCAGAAAATTTCCCGGTCATGGTTGCCTCATTTAGGAGAGGGGTTAGTATCCTCATTTTTGGATGAAGTTGGAGAGTGGCTCTCATTCTCTCAGTTCATTTACAAGTTCAAAATTCCAGAGTCTCAGGTTTTTAAAGTGTTTCAATTGAGGCACTTGTTAACCACGGTTCTTGGGGCCACTCCACTCCATCCAGTTGCCTTTGTATTGGTATCTGAACTTTCTCCTTTTCTCGTCTCTTCTGGTGTGATTTCTAAGATTTATCAAGTGTTGTTCCGATGGAGGTTTGGATGCGGTGGTGGCCCCACCAACTTTTGGGTTTCATTTTTTCCCCATTATACTTTCAAATGGTCCGGCCTCTGGACGTACTGTCATAAATATGTATTTCAAGATAGATTATGTTTCATGCAGTTTCACATCCTGCATAACTTATACTATACCCCAACTAAACTGGTGAAATGGGGCTTTCTTGATACCGATAGGTGTAATAAGTGTTCCCAGGATACAGGGTCACTTTTTCATCTATTCTGGTCATGTCCCCAGATAGCAACATTATGGTAGCATATAAAAACCAATCTGGATCCTTTATTGGGTTTACATGATTATTTTACACTGGATATTTGCCTGTTGGGGGATTTGTCCTCAATAAAGGTTAAAACCCGAAGATTTCACATATCCATGGCTATGCTCTAGGCCAAAAAAATCATTCTTAGGCGTTGGAAGGAAAGGACCGGTCCAACATATCAGGAGTGGCTCAATGAGATATTAGCAAATATACGTACAGAGAAGGCCATTGCTAGCCATCAATACAGACTACATAGGTATAAGGTTATCTGGGATCCCCTTCACACTTTAATTACGGTGGCTATGAAGTAATGTGTAGTCGAGGTTACCACCTTATTTATTCTTGGTAAAGGTAGTTAGCGGATAATAACAGTGCTAGAACGAACTGCTGCAGGGGGAGGGTTGGGGGCAGTATGATTTGTCTTATGAATCCTATGTCAGAGTGTTTATTACTGCCTCCTGTAATGTGGAAAATGTGGTGAATAAACTTTGAATTGGAAAAAAAAAATCTATTTTCTCAGCCCAGGGGGTGCCCTAGGAAGTCAAATGAGGGTGGGTTTTGCTCAGGGGGATTCGTTCTGTTTACCTTAATTACTTCAGTTGTTTGATTTATAGCATTTTTTATTCTTTGTTCGTGAGGCTGCACATTCTTTGATTGCAAGCCTGCAAATTCTTTGATTGTGAGATTCTTTGATCGCCATCTTTGATCACGAGGGGGGGACAAGGTGGCCAGATTTTTTATAATGGAATAAATAGGGAAATTTTACCAAATGTTTAACATTGAATATCTTGGAAATGGTATGGTCTTTTTACTTGAAATTTGGAGGGTGTTTACGGCATATCCTGTAGATGTGCGTTATTGTGTTTAGGTGTTGGGGAAATTTTTTTTGAGGAGATATTGCATTACGCACTTTACGTGTTGTGGACAGTGTTTTGGGATTGTGCTGGTGGCTTGACATTGATAGGGTGCCTAGCCTTAGTGTCATGGATGTAGTTTTCAGTCGTTGTGTGTGTTAAATGTCAACAGGTGTGGAACTGTGCCACTCTGATGAATGAAAATTTAAAAGTTTGACAAGTTAAATCTCGGACATGGTTTGGTCTTTTATTTGAAATTTGGAGGGTGTTGACATCATGTCCTGTAGATGTTAATAGTGGTGTTTACATGTCAGACAATATATTTTTTGTGGATATGTTGTGTGGCGCAGTTTATGTTTTGTGGACAGCATTTTCTATTGTTCTACTAGATTAACATTTGTTTGGTGGCTGGTCTTGCTGTTGTCAATGTACTTTTTAGTCAATGGGTGTGTAATGTGGCCCGACAGTCCCGCGCTCCAACCAACTTGCGCAACTTTCTCCTTTTCTATTCTTTCTTAAAAAGTAAGGCAATTCTATGTAAAAAACTTAATTAATTAATGCATCAGTTAGGGTTCTTCTACACTGAAAAAAGTGAGGAAATTCAATTTTAGGGTTCCCACCCCTTGCACCCCACCACCCCACCCAGCCCCCACCAACAGGCATTGGGGTGTGTGTTGGGGTTGTCAGACCTAACTCTCACCCCATTCTCCTACACTGCACCACTTCAGCTTGTTTACACATGGGATGGGGTGAGAGTTAGAGCCGATGACTCCAACGCACATCCCAATGCCTGTTGATGGGGGCAGGGTGGGGGGTGGGGTGTAAGGGGCGGGAACCCTAAAATAGAATTTCCTCACTTTTTTCACTGTAGAAGAACCCTATCTGAAGCATTAACAACTTTTTTTGCATAGAATACATATATATATGTATATATATATATATATATATATATATATACTCATCAGCATAAGCAAGGTCAGGAACCTCTATTAGACCTTTCTTAGGTAAATCTGAAACAGTTATAGTAAGTACCCTTTTGATATAATCAATATAAATTTTGAAAAGGGTGGGGGTTAGTATACTGCCTTGATGCACACCTTTGTTTGTCATGAATTCTTGTGATACATTACTGCTCATGCCCAGCCTCACTCCATACCATAATTTGATGTGTGAAATGGAATCCAATGTGGAGCTATAACCTAAGAATGCTACATGTTTTTTGTCTGTGACTTAGATCATATTTCTTCCATTGATATCTAAGAATAAAGCAATTGCCTAATGGGAATCAATGCACCAAGAATCTGGACCACAGAGGATACAAGTCCCCAGAGGCTATAATTTGTTCCTGTAGCCTTGATAGGATACGTTTGCATAATATTTTAGAAGAAATAACCAAAAGGTTAATTGGCCTATACATACAAGGATCCAGGTTTTTTCCCCATTGTAAAAAATTGGGACAATCTCACACCAAATGCACTGAACAGGGGGAAATAAACCTTCAGTAATGCATTTATTGAAAAACAGCAAAGAAAAACATAGGACCACATATCAGGAGACTGCAAGCATATATCTATGGAATTAAGTCAGGTCCAAGGGCCTTGTTATGTTTCAATGAATTTATTGCAACAATTTCTTCAATAATTACAAAAGGCCTAATACTGTCCTTAGATGGCAAAACCACAGGATCATTCAACAATGAGGAATAATTAAAAAAAAGAGGCAACATGGGCTACCTATACCCCGGGTGAGATGTATGAATCAATACTATTGGAAAAATCATAAGTGTCTTTTGCAACAGGTTGCCAACAAGATCTAATGTCATTTCTGGAAACAACAGCTAACATAGTGTCCTATTGTCTGTGTTACTATTTCAATGTTTTTTCTATGAAGTAGTGCTTTATAAATCTTTCTATCTGGATTAAATGGCTTACAGTAATCTCAAATTGGATTTTCCCTCATCTTTCTGATTCAATTGAGGAGTTTAGATTTTTCCTCTCAACACTGTTCATCAAACCACCCACTTTTACACTTGCCATTTGGGCACAGGAGATATGTAGAATAGAATGAATTTGGTCATAAAAAGAGTCTAACAAATCACACACTTCCTTCACAGACTTGGAAGAAATGTCCTGTTGCAAGAGAAATTCTAAATTAGGTATGAACAACTGATCAAGCCTAAGGGAGAAATCATCGTTACACTCTGCCCTGTTTCTATTTCTAATCACCAAGTCCAAGGGAGGGACCACCACTTTGCTCACCCTCAAATCTAGGTTATCTTGTATATCAGAAAATACCCACTGGATTGAAAAAGGGAGAGGATTTCTCTCTTCCCTTTTTTTGACAGTAAAAGCACACCACATATCGACTGGAACACCCCACAAAGAAAAATCTACTGTGGATATGCCTAGGGAGGAAATGAAAGTTCAAATCACCTTTTTCATCCCATGGAAGCCTACCATTTAATGGACAAAAAAATGCATAAACAGAATAAGAACTAGAACTACTTTATTTGTTTTATTATTGCAAGAAGCCTACATGGGACAGGAAGAGTTATTGCACACTCTTCTACCTGCTGTAATGTCCAGGAACCTATCAATATTACCTGTCCTAGCATTAACGTATCTTATTATGAGACTCAGCGAAACCAAGAATTTTTTCTAAAGATCTTCAATCGTATCTCCCAACAAAACCCAAGACTCATTAACTGAATATTTTGAGAAGACTGGAGGAAGATAGATATTTATCAAGATAAAATAAAAATGAAAGAGTCTTGTAGAAAGAACAATACACGCTCAATAAATTTATGGGCTTTGAAACAATGTTATTATCAATCTTGACAAAACATGCCAAGCCACCAGTAGCCCTACTCACTTTATTGTCTTTCTTTGCAGGAACATCATATAATGTGAAGTTAACATACTAACATACTATTTGCCAGCAGATTAGGCCTTACGGTCTATCAAGTCTGCTCGAACCTCAGATCCCTAGTTGGGTGCCGAGGCCCTCCCCCTCCCTTGTGTTCCAGAAACCCCTATCATCCATCCCCACCTCCCCGGGACAGGCCATCATCTGATAAATCCAATTTCTGTGTCTGTCCCACCTCTCCTGAAGCCCTCCACTGTGGATCTCTGAACCAGCTCCCAGGCAGTGCATTCCAAGGGTCCACCACTCTCTCAGTGAAAACCTCCTCCTCTTTCCCCTCACCCTTCCAGCTTCCAGCTTCAAACCATGCCTCTGGAGATACCTCCTGCTTTAGTCTAAAGATCCTCCATGTTTACCCCTATTTATTCCTTGAGGTACTTGAAGACCTCAGTCATGTCCCCTGTCTCTCCTCTTCTGCAATGAAAACAGGCAGAGCTCTTCAAGTCTGTCCTTATACGTCAAATCCCCTAGCCCTCATATCATCTTAGTTGCCCTCCTCTGTACCCTCTCCAGGAGCTGTATGTCCCTCTTCAAGTGTGGTCTCCAGTACTGTACACAGTACTCAAGGTGTGGTCTAACCAGTCCATTGTACAGTGGCAGAATCACTTCCTTGTTCCTAGAGGTGATCCCCTTACATGCATCCCAACATCCTGTTTGCCTTGCTAGCCGCCTCCTGCACTGCTCAGAGTTATTCATACATGCATCCACCATGACCCCAGGTCTTTTTCCCCTATTGAGGCCTCCAGCACCTCCCCTCCCAGGCTTTCCCCGCCCAAGATGTAACACTTTGCACTTGGTGATATTGAAATTTAATTTCCATGTGTGAGCCCAGCTTTCCAGGGTGTCCAGGTCCCCTTGCAGGGCCAACCTCCCCTCTTCTCCCTCAACTACTGCTCCCATCTTGGAGTCATCAGTGAAGAGACTCATTTCACACCCTATACCCTCCCTGATGTCCAATATATATGCATTAAGCAGGATCAGACCCAGGACCGAGCCCTGCGGTACCCCACTAGCAACCTCTCTAGGGTTTGAGAGCTCCCCACAGACCACTACTCTCTGGGTGCATCCAGCTAGCCAGTTTTCAATCCATCTGACCATCAAAGAGCCTACTCCCAACCCCATCAGTTTCTCCACCAGACCATTGTGGGGGACAGAGTCATACGCCTTGCTGAAGTCCAAGAATAATACATCCACAGGCTTTCCCCTGTCCAGTTCTGATGTTACCCATTTGAAGAACTCCACAAGATTGGTTTGACATGATCTACCTGGCACAAACCCATGTTGCCGACTATCCAGACCTCCCACCTCCTCCAAGTACACCCCAATCGTTCCTTTAGTATACTCTCCATTAATTTTCCCACCACCGAGGTCAAACTGATGGGTCTATAGTTACCTGGTACTTCCCTCGACCCCCCTTTATGGATTGGCACCACATGTGCCTCTCGCCAATCCCTAGGTACCCTCCCTGTCTCAAGTGACCTGTTGAAGAGCTTCACCAGGGGTGCAGCCAGTATGTCTGCCAATTCCCATAGTACTCTTGGATGAATGCCATCCGGCCCAGGAGATTTGTCTTTCTTTAGGGCCTTGAGGGCTAACCACACCCTTTTGGTGGAGATAGCATCATCTGTCCCCTCCACCTACTGGCCTTTTTATCCTTATCCTGATGTGACACTCCTGGGGTACCTCTCCCTCCCTCTTGCTCCATTTCTGTTGCTCCCCTGATCCCACTCACTGCCACTTCTATCCCCATTGTGCCTTTCTTTGTAGATATCCCATTCCCCTCCCTAGTGAACACAGAGGCAAAGTACTCATTAAATACCTCTGCCTGGTCCCTCGCCTCTTCCACCCACCCTCCTTCTGATCTCAACCTGCTGAGATGGCCCTTAGTTTTTCTCTGCTCCCCAATGTACCAGAAGAACCCCTTTTCCCCTCCATGTATCCCCTGTGCCAGCTGCTGCTCTTTATTGGACTTTGCCCCCCTCACCATCCGGGTGACTTTTCTAGATGCAAGATGGTACATTTCCTTATCCCTATCCACTCTTGTTGTTTTATATTTTTTGTAGGCCGCCTTCTTTTCTCTGACCACTACCTGAACCTCACTGGACCACCAGCATGATTTATGTGACCTTGTTCCCTTATGTTTCACCTTAGCGCAGGTCCTGACTGCCTCATGAAGTCCCCGTTTTATGATCTCCCATCTCCTTTCCACATTTGTCATTGATGTAATCCCCTTCAATGATCCTTGAGAATATTTCCCATGCTCACAAAGTCTGCCCCCCTGAAGTCCACTGCCAGTGTCCTAGATCTCAACCCCCCTTCCCCCATGCTTATTTTAAATAATGTTATTAATATAAATAGCCTGGCCCTTTGTATCCCAGGTTTCCTGCAAACATACATTGAAAGAAAAACAACATTTGGCGAACCCAATAGCACCCCATTTAGAAATAAGTCCTGCAATATTCCATGAGATCAAGTAACCAAAGAAAGCCTCTCACATTTCCTTGATGAGCTACAGGACTAGCCAAATCTGGCTTTAGCAAATTTAGTAGTAATTGATACCCTTCAAGTAGCTGAAATCCATTTTTAATAGGAACAACATAAACAACTGACTCAGCAACATGGAATTAAATCACACATAAGAGAATATTTGTCTTACAGCACCTATTAGGGGTCACGTAGATACCAAAGCTATCCAGCAGGCTACATTTAGTCAACACTCTCTCCACAAACTCCCTATATTTAAATGTAATATCTATCTGTGCACCATCAAAGTCTTCCAACCTTTTTGCACCAATCACCCCTTTCATGCCTAAAGGTATTTGAAGATAGGTTGAAAAAAAGGAACCTAGTTAGTTTCATATGTATTTCACCAAACAATCTTTTTAATCCAAACATACTCAAGGTAAAGAGAGATTTTTTTTTTAATTTATGTTTAAGCAGGAGTAGCACACTAAGGTGAAAGTTTGTTTACAGGTGTGACTTGGGTGCATACGGAAGTTAAATGACTTGCTCAGGGTCACACAGTATGCAGGTGGGGGCTGTGGGATTCAGACCCAGGTCTCCAGGTGTGCAGCTCAGAGCCTTAGACCACTGAGCTGTACCGCCTCCTTAAATGGGTAAATAGATTTAACATGAAGATGAAAGTCATTACTGTAGCCAGACTTGTGCCTGTTTAAACATACAAAAGTTAAGTTATATTTTTCTAACAAATGCCCATTGTTCCAAAAATAATTAACTACCCTATGTGCCACACACAGGATTTGCACACAGTCAAGGCCATTATGATCATTGGTAATAATTACTTGAAGGAGACCTCCTTCAGTAACCTGAACCTCCATTTTGGTTTGAAACAACTGTGTAATGGTGTCCATGGGTAAAGTTTCTGCGAAGAGGCCTTCTTTGTTGTAACCATACAGTCTAAGAATACGCACACTGTCATTCTTTGTGGCCAGGCCCAAAACCAACTTACTGTCCTCTTAGCTAAAAGGTGATTAACAGGGAATTTGACCAATCATACAACTATCAGTATTGTCAGAAATTGGAAAAGCAAAGTTTTTTGGAGGAATCTCTAACCATGGCATCTTTCTTTTTTTTAGCAATTGGAGGTTACATACACTGTCCTTCTGAGCTCCCTTCATGGCTGTCTTTTTACCCAGCTTGTCCAATATTAAGTTATAATTCTCCTTAGTAATAGCCAAGTCTGCACAAATAGCTTGGAGTTTAGAAACCAATTACCTTCTTCAACCTGTATCTAGAACTAGTAGCTATGTATTCTGATTTTCAAGAATCGTGTCCTCTATCACTTTATTTAGATTTTATAGGATCCATGGGGACCACAAATGTTACTAAAGGAAATAGAGTCCTCCACTAGTAGCTGACTCTGATCTTTATTGGTGGATTCTTTTTCTTCCCTTCCTTGGTTGCATTCTATCTTTTTTATCTTTATTAATTTATTTCTTTTTCAAAGAACACTGCTCAGGGAAGATTATGGAGCTGAAGTCAGGACTAGTACCAAGTACTGGCTGCTTCAGCTCAACAATTTCTGCTGAGGAAGATTCCTTGGATGAATGTATTAAGTTAAGCAACCTCCAAATATCATCCATCAAAGCATCATGAATGGAAATGTCCTCTCCAAAGGTACCCAAATAAAATCTTACAGAAAAACAACAGTTCTATCAACTTGAGATCTGCTGCATTCTGATTACTCATCATATTAAATGTATCCCCACTAAGGAAAAATAGAACATATGAAATAAGTCTGAGTTTTTTGTTGTGATTGAAACACCTTAGAAGGTTCTGGACTAATAGTATCCAATTTAATTTTGAGAGGATGGTATTCAAATGAGACCTGTTTAAGACCGAAGCAACTGCCCAAGAACAATTCCTCAGACTCCATCGCTAGAGAGGTACGGCAAAGTCGCCAGCCAATCAGAGAGCGAGCACCTTTTCTCTGGCCCACTCCGATTGTACCGCTTCACTCCCCCTTGACTTTCTCTATCAAAAACTGGGAAAAAAAGAGCTGTTTTGTACTGAAACTTGTGCATTAAGTGCTTGAATTGTATTTTTATATGCCTAATATTGTGTAATTGCCTAAAATTCTGCTCGCAGCAACCAAGTGACCTAGCCCTTTCGTGCCTTTTTAACTCTTTCCAGACTGCAAGGTGCCATGGAAATCTCTGGTCCTTTCACTTGTTAATTTGCTGTCCTCTCCCTGATTGCTGGCCTTTGTGCAGCCCCAGTATTAATCTCGGCTCCACTCTCTTCTCCTTTAGCCGTGAACCCATCAGGAATTCCAGCTCAGCCACTCTCCGGGAGGACTGCGGCCACTGGATGGATGGCACTTCTGAAGCCACCGCCCGAGACCACTTCCTCAGACTCCACCACTAGAGAGGCACGGTAAAGCTGCAAATTTTCACCCACCCACCCATCCCCCACTGCTGCCTAACTATATAGACCCCTAGCACCACCCACTGCTGTCCTTGATGTATCCCTTGCTCTCACACTCGGCTTCTTAAACAAACAATCTGCCTTAAAAAAAAAAAAAACGATAAACTCAGCCTGTGAGTCCCAAGTGCAATCCCTCTCCTTTACGTTAACCTGATCTCACCTGTGGTACGCTAGGACAAATCTTCCCTCAGTGGCTGGTTAGCCATCTGTGCCAGTATAATTTACTTATTTACCCCCACATTTACAACAATGGTGTATATGTGGCAGTTGTCCTTCCTCACTGCCCTTTGCACCCTGTCCTTCACAGGCTACACCTCTGTCAAGTCCGACATTCGGATGCACCGTATTCATCTCCCCCAGACTGTTCACCCACCCATACTCCATATAATTCATGCAATGCTCCTGATTCTTGTCATCTGACTCAAGTGGACTATCTACCTCTAAGTGCGACCAGTGCACTGTCTCCCACGCCAACCTCTATATCTCCTTCTACTATAAAATACTGCCCTTGGTACCACTCAGCTAGAGTGTTAGCCTATGTGTCCCTAGGCTTGCACAAACTAAAAAGAAAAGCCTGGCATTCTGGCACCTCCCACATGTCTAGCCAGAAAAGGTCTCGAGCACCCAGTCTCTCACTTGCTTCTCCAAGGAAACTTATACTCCTCCTCTTACTTTGCTCTGGCAATGTTGAGCTCAGCCCTCACCCTCTATGAATATCCTATAATCTCCTACAAAGCCAAAAAGTCTCAAAGGAATTAGCTTCATGCACATCAATGTGTGCAGCCTTCTGAAAAAAATCACTTTAATTCAGGCATGGATCACTCATACGGTGCCAGATGTGCTTGTGATTTTGGAATCCTGGTTATGATGTTCTACACCGGACAGTGAGATTAACATACCTAACTACCAGATATTCAGATCTGACAGTCAGTCTAGAGGTGGTGGGGTTGTCATCTATGTCAAAGACAAATTTGCGATATCTACCCTTAACTCCATCTCACTGGCAGCGGAATTTGAATGCCTGGTCATCAAAATTAAACTATCCTCATCGATGGCACTCTGAGTCATAGGATGTTATAGACCCCCATCCACTGGCTCACAGCTCCTGTCCTACCTCACATCCATCATGGACACCAGCCTTTTGGAAACAATTATCTTAGGGGACCTTAATTATGACTGGCTGTCTGAAGTCGGACTCCCCCTTAAATCCTTTTGTGACTCCCATGGATTCACTCTACTCAAAGAGGAACCCACCCATATGAACAGGAATAACCCATCTAAAAGCACACTTCTGGATGTCCTGCTGGTGCATAAACCCCACTCCTTCTCCCACGTTGGTACCTTTGATGCTGATGTTAGCGACCATCGCCTAGTAGCTGGGGTATGGGCAGCCCATAAAATGCGAGCCACTGCTAAATTCTCCTCCAAAAGGTCAACTAGGTCCTTTGATCCAAGGGCATACATCTATAGCCTAAACATTTCCCCATTGTGGCAGAGCTTTTACCTAGCAAAATCAGTGGAAACAGCATATGCCACTCTTCATGAAATTATAACTTGTGCCATGAACCTACATGCGTCTCTGACAAATATATACTTAAATGCTAGGAAATGTCACTGGTTCACCAAGGATCTCAAGGTGGCATTACTGTCCAAGGATAAGCTTTGGAAAATGGCCCACAAATCACAAAAAGAGGAAGACTGGTGCCTCTTTAAAGCAGCCAGAAACCGCTGGACTAAGATGATTAGAGAAACCAAAGCTAGATTCTACCAAGCAGAACTAGACTCTGCATCCAATTATCCTTTCAAATTCTGGGCCACACTAAAAGAACTGCCGGGGTACATGTCACAAAGCACACTTCCCTCAAAAATCATCTCAGACAATGCAGAAATCAATGATAAAAAAAGAGACACTGCAGGCATTTAACACCCACTTCACCACATCGGGCCTAGCCTTTGACAACTCGCCTGCATGCAACTTGCACACCCAGCTCGACATGACACCCCCAAATTCTGGTTCCGCAAGCCAGACCTTTTCTTTCACTCCTGTCTCCCTCAAAGAAGTGGAAGACCTGCTTCTCCAATTGGATACTAAGAAAAGCGCCGGCACAGATACATTCGACCCCTACTTTCTAAAGATAGCATGTCATGTACTGGCTATGCCTATCATTCATCTATTTAACCTGTTCCTATTGCAAGGTACCCTCCCACAAATGTGGAAAATTGCATACGTTATCCTGTTATTCAAATCTGGAGATCCCTGTGACATAAATAACTACAGACTGATCTTTCTCCTCCCCACACTCTCGAAACTCTTGGAAAAAATTATGAATGGCTAGCTGGGATCCTTAATTGACAGCGCAAAACTACTAAACCCCCTACAATCTGGCTTCATAGCCAATCATAGCATGGTCTCGGCATTAGCCAAGGTAAGTAATGATTGGCAACAAGAGCTGGAGCTCAAAAAGTTTGTCTGTGCTGTGTTTCTTGACCTAAGTAAAGCATTTGACACAGTTGACCACAGTCTGCTCCTCGCCTCTCTGAATTCAATAAGGTTGGACTCTACCTCCCTAAACTGGTTCCATGACTACATGTCCAACAGATACCAGCAGGTTAAGACTGATGGCAAACTTTCTGCCCCCAAACTGCTACAAAGAGGTGTCCCCCAGGGATCTATTTTGGGACCTCTCCTCTTCACCATATACATCAACACTATAGATGTGGGTATCAATAAGGCAAGTATTCATCTGTTCGCGGATGATACAGTGCTTTACCTGAGTTGCCCAACACCTGAAGCAGCATGTGCTGATCTATAAAAAGATTTTTACCTCCTGCAACTTCAACTAATCAACAAAAATGTTTTATTAAATGCCAAGAAAACAAAAGCCCTGTTATTCTCCCCTGTTATCCATCTGGCCCACCCAACTACGATTGGATCCCCCCATCTTCACGATCCTGGGAAAGAACCTAGAGTATGTTATGAAATTCAAATACCTGGGGTTTTGGATAGATTACAAACTTTTCTTCGCTGACCACCTGGACGACCGGTTGAAAAAACTAAGGCAGAGGCTTGGCCGTTTTTATAGGATAAGATGGCTCCTAATTGCAGATGCAAAGAAGCGGCTGGTGCAATCTACATTTCTGTCCTTAATTGACTATGCAGACTTCATATATAGTAGCTGCACTGCTTCATAACTTGGAAAACTGGATATGCTTTACCACAGAGCGATACGCTTCATCACTGACCTCGCCCTCTCTACCCATCATTGCTCGGGATGTAAGTTTGTCATGGATGAGGTTTTAATGACTCATTGTTTGTTCATGAAATCATTAGTAAACAGTAGTAAATGTTGTGGCACTGTCATCATTGCTACATTCCGATGACACTAGTGAAAGTCATGGAAGTCCTGAATAAAGATCAAATGTCATGGAATCAATGACATGTATGACTGCCATGACAAACTTACATCCCTAATCATTGCTCACTATATGCCGTTATGGGCTGGACCTCTCTTCAATACAGGTGCAACATGAATGCAGCACTCTGGACACTCGGCCATTAGTGGCAAACTCCCCCAATACATTGCTGACTGCCTGACCCCAATTGTGGCCAGAAGCTATGCCCTCAGAAGTTGATCCCTGATCTCGCTGTACATACCCAAGGCTCACACACGCTTCGGGAGAGCCACTATAGGCTTCTCACTTCCCTCACTCTGAAATAGACTCCAGAAATCCCTAAAGCTGAGGTGTCCAGTTAGTATTCACTTGTTCAAAACCCTTTACTGTAGTGGCATACCGGAAACCTGCAACTGCTTTGTTCGATGCTAACTAGCCTTCTTCCCCCTACATCCTATCATTTTTGCTATACATTTACTCTCTCTTGTGCATCTGCCCCAAGTTACTTGAATGTTCACCAATCCTCCTGCGGTTCTCACCACCAGCCTGTGCTACCACCCCAACCGGTTGCCTATGGCACACAAGACCCTGCAGCTAGTATCCCCACACCTGCTGCCACAACGGCCATCAGCCAGCTGGCATTCTCTCCCCACTGACAGTTCTCTGCTTGCATCCTCTTCCTTTCTATCCCAACCCTCAGCCTGTCATACTCAAGTCACCTCGACTACCTGCCCTTCCGGTATTATATAGTACTTGCCTCTTTTATCCCATGTGCCTGCCACTTTCCTCAGCAAATACTCCCAAAATTGCAGTTTCAGGCATGGATCCAGCACAAGCACTATACTGATATCTGTTTGCTGACATATGTATTATGTCTACTACCTGTATATATATATTATTACTGTAGATGTTAGTGAATCTACTGCTCCATATATCTGTACCTTGTTCAACTGTATTATTGTTTTCATGCCACAGGTCCACCTTGTAAATGAGCTTGCTCAATGGTATCTGCCTGGATAAATAAAGATATTGATTGATGGTGTTATGTGAATCTGAGAGACACTCAGTCATAAAGATGCTAGAAAAATGTTTTAAACTTTAACAAGTTTATCCACCTCCAATGGGAAGGGAAGAGAACAGGGAATTGTAAATAACTTTTTGAAAGACAGATAGCATTAGCTTTTTCTTTATTTTGTGAGCTGCTTAAAAAGCCCCATCAAAAGCTCTCCAATACCATCTCTTCAAGATTTAAAACCTGAGATTTCAAAATAGAATGAGACAAATTATTGAGAACTATATTATGTGGTTTGACTGTCTCACTACAAACTGGGCCTCATGTCCTAGGAGTAGAGGTTAAATGGCCTGACTATGGCTCAACGAGTTACTATTTAAGTTGGTTAAAATAACATCCATGGGATTCTCCCTAGCTTTTTTAACATGATGATCTGTGATTTGTGGTTATTCATTTCCAGTTGGATTTTTTTTTTTTTAGTTTTTTTTTATACATTTTTAAACTGTATTTCAGGTGTTATAATTAGGTATCCTGCTTTAGATTAGGAATAACCTTCTTTTTTTACCCCCTCCCTTTTTGGTTTTACTTTTTGGACTATTTGGATCACTCATAAAATCAAAGGCAGAACACCTGAGTTTGTTGTTTTCTTGTTTGAAACGTATATAAAAATAGAAAACTGCTAATCACAAGAAAAATAATTACCACAATTCAATCTACATTGAGAAAAAAAGAAAGCACAGAGACAGCACAATTTAAAAGTCCACTGACAAATGCACAAAAGTGATAAGTGAATTCACCAGTCTTTAGGGAGCATTCTTAGAGATGATATGAAGATAGTTCAGCAGAACTGTGCAAAAGTTCTTTGTGTTCCGCCACACATCTTCTGACTTCTCTGAATTCACAGACTTGACACACAGGAGCTTCTTGGCTCTCAGAAAATACCATCTAACTTATAGCCATTGTTTGTAATATCAGGAAACAACCAGGCTCCACTAAAAATGTTTAAAATAAGAAATTATGCAAACAAATGCCTAAAAAAAAAGGACTAATTAAAAAGAAACTTTTCTTTTAAAAATTCGGAATACCCAGTTCCTAACAAAAATCATAATTATTGACTTTCATAGGTTCGTATTCAAACTATAAAAATAATAGCATATGAATGTAAGAAAATATTTAATGAACAGTTCACTTCAGTAAACCGCATGGAAACTGTTCAATGAGCAACAAAAATCAATTAGCAACTCTATAATACCCAAGTATCCAGTGTGATCAAAATGATTTAAATAGTTAAACATTTTAACTATGTACTTACTGTTATCAGTTTTCAAAAAAGGATCCTACGCATGGATTATATCGAGGATAAACACACAAATGACAAAAATAAGCTTGTCCAATGGCATCTACATGGCACTCAGCTCAGTCAAATGTGGTTTACTCAAACCTGTATTTAACAGGAAAAAGGGAATGGTGTTGCTCAAGTGAACAGAAGCATTCTTAAACTAGATGTGTTCCACTTAATGATTTGGATTACAAAACTGACTGATACATACAACGTCCACAACTTAAACTTGAGATATCTCATGATAAAATTAGAATTCTAAAAAGCAGGCCAGTTCATGCACTCCTAAACTGTGGAATTGGCACAAACAGAGATGGGCTCCCACATGCTCAAGCCTTTCTCATCTGCTACTCTGCCTCTCTCCACTTAAGTGGAAAATATTCACACATCAGTACTTATGGAAATCAAGTTCAGTGCTGCTCAGTGTCAGGTTCCTTCTTGTCTAGTCATGTCAATCAGTATCCTCAGACAACATCTGGCAAGTATGGACAGAGCAACCACTTTAGTTGCCTAACTGATATGTGTTACCACCATTAAACCTAGTTATCACTCAGGGCATCACGCCAATAGTGTCACAAAATGACTAGACAAGAAGGAACCTGACACTGAGCACCACTGTAGGAAGACAGTTTTACTGAAAGTTCTGCTTTTTTTTCAGTCTCGCAAAGAATTTTTTTCTGAATCCTACTTAGTATGGCAATAGGTTTCCTCCTGTATCCCCTGCACCAACAATAAAATGACCATGGTTTGGTAATTTATGGTTCCACCACAGACACAACCCCACATCGGCTCACTGCAGCTCTGAATAAGGCATTCCATCTACTAACTGGTGCAGTGTATCATACTCACACTTGTGACCTTTATGAACAAGAAAACTGGCTTCAACTCCAGGCTCGCATTGAATAGCAAGCCTGCCCTCTGGCTAAGAAGGCAGATCTTGGCCTCCTACCATCAGGTTCCCTTCAGTTTTTCAGTCCCTTCCGGGGCACTCGGAGCACGCAAAGTTCTGTAAGCCAAACTTTTACTGTCCCTCACTATTGTACCTCACTCCAACAGTGATCCAATGCAGTTAGAATTGCTAACTTATTTAATTTCCTTCCTCCTGAGATTGCGATAACTGCAACCTTGGGACCATTTAAGCAGAAACTGCATCAATTTTTAGGGACAGATTCACAAAGGTCTGCTGCAAGCTGTGACAATGGCAGCTTGCACCAACCATCCCTGCTACCTGGACCTTACACCCGATTCAGTATCAGGGTGGGACCAGGGGTTTGCATCCTATGACTTGCGGTAGCTGCGCAAGGTAGGGCACATCTCCCAGGTATACCACAGGTCACAGGACAGGGTAGGCGGCAGATGCACCAGCTGAGAGGAGCCATGGTACCACCCATACCCACCTCCAATCCCCATAAGGTGTGGGCCCCAGCCGCAAGCTCCCTTGACATGGATACCCCCCCCATATAACAACACCCTTAACTGCCTTGATGGCCCAATGGTCCCCCACCCCCCTCTCAGTGGTGTCAGCCCCCCAACACCCACACACCCGGTGGGTGAGTTGGCAGCTGGCCATGGTGGTGAGTGGAGGTCTGTGCCAGTCACCGGCAGGGTATTGGTTGTGTGTGGGGGAGGCTCATACTGTCAGGTGGGGGCCACTAGACTACCAGGGAGTTTCGGAAGTGAAGGGGAGATCTTGCCCCAGGCCATGGGGGGGCTCTCAATATGTGTGTGTTTGTGGTGGTCTGGGCATTGGGGGTGTTCCACACACCCATCCTGGCACAGTACATGCCATGCCTGGGACCTGGAGCCTATGGGGGTCTGTAACCCACAGGAGATGTAGAGCTGGGGCACATTGGCAACCTCCAGTGAATGATAAAGACCTCTTAGACCAGCTTTTTGTTAGCATAAATGGTCTTTGACAGATGTTCACTGATGGTTGTCTCTGAATCCTGATTTGCGGACATAGCAGCCACCCTACCTGAATAGGATGCAAATGCTGCCATAAACCCCCTTATGCTATGTCCCAAGGGGGTTTATGGTGCCTTGGTGCAGTTGGGTGCAGGCAGCCAGCAGCATGTGGCAGGATGCCTTTGTGAATCCTACCAGGATGCAACTCAGGACGAAAGTGCTACTTGCACCTTTTTTCCTGATGCAAGTTGCCTTGCGTCCTGAGTTGCCTTTTGTGAATATGGCCTCTAGTTTCCAGAGCATCTTGTGACTGCTATACCTAATCTCTGCTGACAGCTAAATGCACTGGGACCTCCCTCTTTTACCATTTGCCCCTGTATAGCCCTATCCTGTTGCTGCGCTATTCCACTCACAGCACTTCCTCCCTTATTCCTTTCCCATTCCTGCCCTCTTTTCATCCTACCTCATCACCCCTTCCTTTACCCCTTCACTACCACTTCCCCCTCTCTCCTCTGTCTTCTCACCTTGTTCTCTCCTTCTACCCCCCACCCTCATGGGTCTTTCCTGCTTAAGCTTCATTGTGGGATCTCCCTCCTTGCTCTTATTTTGCTCCTTCCACCCCCCAATTTACCTCCTGTACTTCTCTCCTTGTAATCCCTTTGTTTCATCCCTCTTCAGACAAGGCCACTGGCTACACTTGACACAATATTTATCTTGCCATATTGTTTTTATTTATGTGATTACTTTCCTCATGTTGTACTTCTTACTGAAACCATTGTAATTTGCTATTCTAGTGAGTTGACGTGAAACTTCTGTAAAAGAGCCTTTGGCTCAAAGGTCTTTCCAATTTGTTAAATAAAGATACACAGATCCAGTACACTAGGGGCAACTCCTCACTAACACCCTCTGTTAACAGTCCTCCAGTAGGCAGACTATGCTATCAAAAATTGTAATATTGTATAATGTGTTAATAGTTTTTGGTATCATTTAAAATTTTCACAAAAACTTTTTTTAAAAAGACAATAAGACACTAAAGGGTACTGTTTGTATAAGGGTTAACAGACTTCTCAAGTGAAAGGCACCCGGCTTTCATCCTTATGCCAAAAAATGTCACTGGGCATGTATAAAACCAAGTACAACCTACAGCCTATCATGTCTTGCTGCCTACTTAATTCGCACATTGCACTTTGCATAGATCTGGTGAGTGTTCCACGAAAATAGATGTTACAGTGCATACTGTCATGATTATTGATATTGTTGCTATCTTTATGTGATATCCAATTAAATTATGACTAGGTGAGGAAACACACCTCTGAGGAAATGCTCAGTTCTAGATCAGAAAATAAACATCAGGTTTATAAGTCTCCAGAGGGACATCTTTTACAATGCTCTGGTATGCTCTGCTCTTTTAATCATGCCCTTGAATAAAATGCACATTAAAAACATATTTTAAGTGTATAAATTAGAACTTTGTGAATGTCCCAAAGATGGATCTTGTGAACATGTCACATCAAACCCGATAAAGTTGATTAAAGCCCACTTAGTTTCTAACCAGTTCGCCTTAGTTCCATAATAAATTCACTCGGGGCCATGGAGGACACAAATGCAGCACTGTAGATCAAGCTGCCATCTCTATTAGAAGACTAGAATCAAGACACTCATTACAGGAAGTCAAAATTAGAATACACATGTGTAAAGTAACAGGCCACAACAAAGTGATAGTCCATGTTTTCCTGAAGCTCTTCCAGATAACATGCTTACTACACTCCTCCCCTTTTAAGAAAATGTACTGTATTCTAACATATTACAATTCTAATATTAGGGTCAAAGTAGACTATTCAATGTCCTGAACAAGCTCTGTGGAAGAAGAAGAAGAAGAAGAGGAGGAGAAGGAGGAAGAAGAAGAGGAGGAGGAGGAGGAAGAAGAATAAGAATCTGTATTACTATAGTGCTTTTCATACACATTGTATCCCAAAGTGCTTTACAAGCGATGCTGGACTCATAGTGAAGTGACTGAATGTGTAGTGGCAACCATTTCACACATCAAAACCAACATGTAGCCTTAGACAACTTCATGAACTGTTTTTTATGGGAAGGGGAATGTTTTCAAGGACACTGAGGAGAATCCCATACTCTTCTGAAAAGTGCCTTGGGTTCTTTTACTTCTACCTGGACACCCACCAGGACAGCACCAGAGATGGGTAGAAGGATCGCACACCCCAACATCACAACAACCCCTATTACTGAACTCAGGTTCTAGCATTGATGGTATAGGCCCAATCCCCAGATGGGACCTGAACCCACAACCTTCAGGCCTAGAGACTGATGTGCAATCAACTGAGCCATTCTTAACTGAAAAAACTTGTTACTAATTATGTAATTAACAATGAAATAGTCCTGAACAAAAATGCAGGTCCTGTTTTGCCCTTCTCTATCACAAAGTGTATCTCCAGTATGGAATTACTGCTGCAAGTGGGGTCTCTTGAATAACCAGTGTCTCACCAGGCAAATGACCTTGAGCTGAAGCAAAGTCCTCAGCATCACTCTCAATTTCAGAAGTAAAGTCATATGTCATTCTAAATGATAGAACCTTCAAGAATAAAAGGTGATCCACATGGACAAGCATTAAATGATAACCCATTCATACTCCATAGGATACATGTCCATGAGTCCCGTGTACAACATCTAGAATCCAAAGATGTTTTGTGTTTTGGAAATAACAAACCTGCACACACTCCTCTGGATGTGAAATCTGTACCAGCTTTGGAACCTTGTCATGTCCCTATTATTCGTCAAGCTGGACATTTTCAGTAATATGGGGCAAGTCTGGTTTAACCAAGTAGGTCAAGGGTTGCTGATCAAGGGACAATTCCACCAGTGTCCTCTCAATAGCTGTTTGTTGAGTGTTGTGGTAAATAAACATACATCTTGCTAACTTCTGGGTCACAGGTACTGTTTACAGTCCCTGAGAAGAAGCTTGCTTTGTCCAGGGTTTCTTAAAAGTGTGCACAATCCATTCCACTGCACCACTGAATGCAAAATGTTAAGGCGGTATTAGGATGTTTTAGATGTCATTTTGCTTATGGAACAGCTTTAAGGCTTAACAAGAAAACTGGGGACTGTTGTCTGATGATAACTCATGTGGCAGTCAATATGATGAAAACAGACTTCTCAGGAGACTCACTGTCTTTTCAGCTGTCGTGATTTTATTTGGAAGTACTTTGATCCACTTTCAGTGAACTTCAGTCACTACATTAAATTGTTGATTATTGACTTCTTAGCATTCAAGATGGATGTGCTCCCAATAATTTGTTGCCCAAGTCCAGGAATGAAGAGGTGCTAATGCCAGCTAACTGCAATTAACTTCACAAGGTGTACATTTTTGGAACAGGTCCTTGAAGTTTTATGTAATTATTTATTTATTTAAGCGTTTTATCAGGAAGGCATACTGAGCAGACTACTGCTTGGTTCCAGATGTGTCTTGGGGGAAGGGAATAGGAATACAACATAACATATACAATAAGCACAGAATACAGACCTACTCCATGCCACCTCAGGTGTTTTTGTGGCATTGCTTTCATCCATGAGATTCCAGGCTGACTGTAATGCAAACCAGAAATCAATTGCTTCTGGAATTTTGGAGGTACCATGGCTGGGATACCACACAGCACATAACTTTGCATGGGGGATTAAAAATGTGGTATCACCCTTTGGCACAGCCAGTGTTCTATACAATTTCACAGTGTCTAGTTTCTACTTCCAGTATGTGCCACTAAATGTAATGTGTCTATAACATATTCACCTTTGAATTACATTCGTGTGTATCTTAATTCACGTTTGTCCTCACCCCAATCTACATTTCCTCATGTATTTCTATGGTGTAAAGGACAATCCAAAATCAGTTAGACCCTAAAGTCAAAAAATTGTCCAGTTTGCCAGGAGTTCAACTCAGGGCTGTAAGCCATTCTCCAGGAGTTTGACTTAGGGATGTAAGCCATAAAAATCAGATGCATCTCAAATAAGCAGATCAGATGATAAGATCATATAGACATGTTGATGATACACTGAGAAATAAATGAATAACTTTACAAAACAGTAAGCAGAAAAAGGAAGAGAGCAGTCACCCAGCCTGGCATAGCAGTCAATTAAAAAGCTAATATTGATGACAAGGTACAGCATCCTATTCTAGGTAAAAAGCCAGAAGGGGCAACATAAAGATGGACTCATAGCACATTAATAGTAGTTTAAATAATGGATGCAGAAACCTTCACCATCCACCTTATCATTTCTATGTGTTGAAGATGCGATAATATTCATTGTCCACGTCCACAAACCATGGAGTGTAATTGGTCTTGTTAAAAATTGACAGGTATATTTTTAAAAATGTGGACACCTCTATATTTTGTGTGGAAAGGTATGTTTCCTCATTTCTGACTATATTACCTTCAGCACTGAGGACACTCTTTTAGAATGTACTTGCAATTGTACAATGGAGGTACTCAAAGAGAGCTAGATTGTCTTTTCTAGTGCCAGTACAATAGAGGCTTATCTCCTTCTGCTAGTGCCACATTATTATCTGGATAGGCATGCCATTTTGAGAGCTGACATCTCTGGCATCACTCAGAATTAACACAAACAGCAGCACGCCACACAAAATAAGTGTAAAAATAACCTTCTCAGTGGAGAAATTAGTTGTCATCCAGTCAGTTTATTAATGTCTGAGAAAGCCACAATGCTAAACCCCAGTGCTTCGGGTTTCAAGTGAGACGCTTCGTCAGAGGGCAGGGTTACAAAGCTGAGACACTGAATTTATTTGAATGGCTTAAAGGAATAGTTACAAATTACACTCATGTGATCAACCTAACCAAAAGTCTGGATTATTGTTGTATAATTTTCTGTACTGTAATGTATGTTCATTCACTCTATGTAAGCCTTGCTGTACTGTACAGATCAAAGCATTGGCTTTTCCCTCCCACTAGGTACATGTAACTAATCTTGGGTTGCCCCTGAAAAAGGGACCGCAAGGTTCCAGTGGGCCTACCTGGTTACCAAAATTTAAATAAATAAATAAGAAAATAAATAAAATCAGCAATAATAAAAACATCTAGCAAATGCAGAAGCATGTTGCTATGAATCCTTACAAAAAGTGCTCCCTTGATTAATACAGTAAACAGTTTAAACTGATAGCAGAGGCAAAAAAATATTTACATCTTGCATCAAGTTTTGTCAATTTAATGCAGTAGTACGTACAAACATACAAACATACAAATGTGCCAGCAGAAACAGACCTCCCTGTCTATCAACATCTGCCTGAGTGTGCAGCTAGGACCCCTAAGTTGCAGCTGCCCCACCCCCTCCCCTTTTGTTTGCCCTTGGCCGTTCTCAACCTCACCCACCCATACTCTCCCATGTTCTCTGCCCAGTGACCTTTTAAAGCTACCCACAGTTTTGCAAGATATCACCCTTTCTGGTAGGGTGTTCCACTTTGACACCACTTTCTCTGTGAAGTAATGCCTCATCTTCCTCCTAAATCTTCCCTCTCTATTCTTAGCCCATGCTCTCTAGTGTCCCTGCCCTTCCTCAGTTTAAAAACCCCATCAGCTCCATCCTTGTTGATTCCCCTCAGATACTTGAAAGTTTCAATCATGTCCCCTCATCCCTCCTATCACCCAGGGTGTACATATTCAGTTTATCAAGCCTGTTCTCATAATATCTCCCCTCCATTCTCTGTATCATCCTCATTGTACTCCACTGCACTCCCTCCAGTAGATTGATGTCCCATCTCAGGTATGGCATCCAAAACTGCATACAGTACTCCAAGCATGGCCTGACCAGTGACCTGTAGAGGGGCATGATCACCTCCCTCCTCCTGAATGAGAACCCCCTCGCTATACACCCCAGCATCTTGTTCGCCTTCACTGCTGCTTTCCTGCATTGGCCAGAATTGTTCTTGCTCCCTGTTAGCATCACCCCTAGGTCCTTCTCCTCCTCAGTGATCCCAAGCTTTATTCCCCCCACCAGTATTCTCTCCTTGGGTTCTTTGCCCTGAAGTGCATTACCTTACACTTCTTCACATTGAATCCCATCTGCTTATTCTCCGACCACTCCTCCAGTTTGCTTAGGTCCCCCTGCAGTTGCTTCCAGCCCTCCTCCTCATCCACTACTGCACCCATTTTGGTATTGTCTGTGAACAGATCAGAATAGGGTAGGAGAGGGGGAAAGCAAATGAAAAGAAAGAAGGGGAAAACATTAATGTACATGTAAATACAAGTGCCATTGTTGTTATGTGTTAAGTCATATGGTTAAGTAACCACAGAAAAAGGCACTGCAAAAATTAAGACCATTGAGTCTAATACCAGAAGAGGCTTAAAAGACCAGGCTGCTAAAAATATAGCACCAGGGCAGCATAGGCAGCAATTAAGTAAAGACCTCATATCAAATAAGCCCCCAGGAAATAGGGAGAGGGGATGGGGAAGCGAAGTGAAGGGAAGGGAAATACTAGAAAAGCCAAAAAAGCCAGGCTGCTAGAAATATAGCATCAGATCTGTATCGAGGGGTGTGTCTCTTGTAATTAAGAAAAATATTGCTTGTTGGAGCCTCATAACAAATAGGACAAAATACTATGGGATGAAAAAAGGAAGGCAAAAGAAAAACATTAGGAAAGAAGAGGCAGGTATTACAGAAGTACAAAAGCACACAGAACACAGGTACTGATACATACCCATCAAAGAAAAGGAATAATATCAATATTGTGCTACAGCAGTAGTGCTTAATTTGTCAAGCAATTTTGTGAGATTCCCTATTTATCCTTTCAACAATTTAAGGAAAAAAAATCTTCTAAAATTCTTTTTGTTATACCTACAGAAAGCGGCCAGTTCCTATTAATGTACTTAATGAGATCTAATGGATTTTGAACTAGACTATCTGATGGAAGCATGCTCTCCTGGTAGCAGTGAACTCACTACCAAACAAAATAACATTGCTAACAAAAGGTTTCACAATTCTCAATAGGGATTTTCAAAAATCTGTAAAAATCCCTTGACTAATTCAGCGCTACTACTGTATCATTGAGGCCCAAATGCAAATGGCTCTCAGTGCGAAAATCCACCTGGACTCACATTGCAAAAGCCTTTTTTTTGTCTATAACCCCTCCCCCCAGATGAGGCGGTACATATTCAATGCCCATGTGATGAAAAAAAAAAACCTAGGTTTCCTTCATGAAATAACCTAAAATGCATTCCCACTGGGGTGTTAGGTTCCTTACAGCAAATGAAGCGAATGTGCTCCTGAATTCTTTCTGTTAGGGTACGAACAGTGTGCCCTACTAAAATTGTGGGGCAGAGGCAAGTAAGGACACATACAACAAAGGATGTTGAGTAACTGACAAAGTGACAAATAGACACAGTTTTATTAGTATTTGATATGAGAACATTTTGCCTTGTGTGCAATAGCAACAGATGTTGCATCGGCCGCAACGGTAATAACCCAAATATCATAGGCATTCAATCTGGCCTTATTTTCAAACTGAATATGCTTTATTATGTTTTTTAAACAAGACAACACAACTCAGTCAACAATAAAAACCATTAAAGAAAAAACAACACCACCCCAAAGTAATGTACAAGTATATAAAGCAGGGCTGGGAAAATAGATACCGTTATACTGTGCAGAGTAAAGAAATGAGCAGGAATAAGCAAGCATAAAAAAACACCAAGGCCCCGAAAACAAGAACACTCCCACCCCCAATCCCCCAACACCCCCTCCATCCCTCTCCCCTCCACCTCCAGGAGTTATCCACAGTTTAAAACTAGGACCTGAAACAGAGGTAATGAAATAACAAAGTAAAGACTGGAGGGACCAATGATAGCACCAAGGAAATCATAAAGGGGAAAGGATGGGAACCCAGTAGAAAAAGAGAAAAAAAAAATGGGGTAACTTGGAAGCATATAAAGCATTGGGAGAGTTACAGGGTTAATAAGGTGTACAAGGGTTCCCAAATATTCCAATAGGAAGAAGTCTTATATGACAGACTGGCTATGATCCATTCCGCCTGTAAAGCGAATAGCATTTCCCAATACCACTCAGTCACAGAAGGAATATTTTGATCAAGCCAGTGTCTGAGTATAACCTTCTTTGCACACACCAAGATGAGGGACATACTGTATGGAACCACTGGTTACCAATCAGAGATTTCCAGTAGTCACCCAGCAAACATATTTCAGGGAGAAAAGCTTCTGAGAGCCCAAGCAGAGGATCCACACATGCCTGAAACACAACCCAGAAGGGAGTAACTTTTTCACAAGACAATAAAATATGAAATAGGGTATCTGTCTCCTTATTACATCTAGAACAGATGTTGGAAGGATGTTTACCCATTTTATGGAATTTGTTGGGAGTGTAATAAAAGTTATGCAAAATCTGAAATTGAAGGAGATGGTATCTATCCCATTTGATGTATTTGTTCAAATGTTTCCATATATGTGGCCAATTATGGGGGGAGGTAACAGAGGATAAGGCCTGGTCCCAGTAATAAAACACTTGACCCTCCAACTGGGCTGATTGCTCTAATAACCAATAATAGTAATAGGAGATGGCATGAGAATTGGGAGCCACAGAAACCAGTGAGAGAACATGAGTCTGATAAAGATTTTCCCATAGATCAGTACTGAAGTGATATAGGAACATATGGGTGATCTGGAGATATTTAAAGCATGCAGAAGATGGTCAGTGATATTTGTTCTGGGCCTCCTGAAAAGTCAAAAGTTTACCTCCTGACATCAGGTCAGATACCTTGTCCACTTCGGAGTATGGCTAAAGGAAAGTCGCAAGGATACATCCCCCTATCTTGAAATTGGGATTACCGACAATGGGTTGAGAAATGTCTGTGTACGGAAGTAGTTTAAGGAAAGCGCAAAACTGTAGGTGAACCTGTATACAGTAGATGCTTCTATAGGAGAGCCAGAAAGAGGTTTGGGGAGTTTTTCCAGTCTGGCCTTATTGTAGATGTCATTCTCTTAGTATAATAACTGCACGTTATTAGATCTTATAGGTTCTCCCTCCTGCTGTAAGATATCCTTGGTTTTGGACCTACTGAATTTCTTACTATGCGGACATCATCCAGGACATGTCAATGTTTGTGAATAATTGTCGAAATTTCTGATGACAACAAATTGAACTCTGTTACAAATGTAACAGTTTGATCATCATTCTAGAACTTTGTTTTTGGTGTAAGGAGATTTCTACAATCTAATCGTCTTGCTTAACTGTAAGCCTCATCTAAGTTGCTCTCAGAATATCCTCAAAGCAAAAATCTTTCCGTTAATTCTTGTGATTGGGTATCAAATGCTTGTAAGGCTGAACAATTTCTTCTTTTTCTTACAAACTGTCTATGACAAAGTCTCTTTTCAAGATGGTGTTTAATGCCAAATAGTGCAAGGTATTGCACTTCGGGCCTAATAACCATGGGAGGAGCTACCAGCTTGGGGGGGGAAGTACAGCTGGACTGCACAGAGAAAGAAAAGGATCTAGCAGTGCTTATAAAGGGGAGTATGAACAACTCAGCTCAGTGCAGAAAGGCGGCAGCAAAAGCCAACAGGATGCTGGGGTGTATAGCAAGAGGAATCTCCTCCAGAAATAGAGAGGTAATCCTGCCCCTATACAGGTCACTGGTCAGGCCACACCAGGAATACTATGTGCAGTACTGGCCCCCATTCCTGAAGAAGGACATCAGATTGTTGGATGGTGTATAGCAGAGGGTGACAAAAATGATCCTGGGATTAGAGGGATACTTCTATGAGGAGAGGCTGTGCAAGCTAAACAGGTATTCCCTGGAGGAGAGGAGGTCTAGGGGGACATGATTAAAACCTTTAAATACTTAATGGAGATAAACAAGACTAATACAGAAGGGATTTTCCAGATTAGAAGGGGGAGGGTCATGAGGGGGCACCAGCTGAGATTAGAGGAGGGAAGATTTAGGGGGGAAGTCAGGAGACATTATTTCACAGAGAGGGTGGTGGATACGTGGAGTACTCTGCCGGAAGAGGTAGTAGCCTGTAACACAGTAGGCAGTTTTAAGAGGGGATGGGACAAAGTGAGTGGGTAATCATTAAAAGGGGAAGGGAGGGGTGGGTGGAGCAGTTGTAAATTGATGGGCTAGCTGCACAATCAAGCAGACTTGATAGACCACGAGGCCTGCTTCTGCTGGTGTTTTCGTATGTGTGGATGTGTGCTAGATGGCTGTAACAACATGTTGCCTGGTTTTGGCTTTCTGTATGATTGACTTTGAATTGAACACCCATCCACTCCATTTAGAGAGAGACATGGAGGAATTTGATAGAATTAGGATCACTATGATAGGTTAAATTTAGGCACAGTTCATATTCTTTCAAAAATCTTACAAAAGAGTGCACAGAATTCTCATCTCCTTAACAAATCTTCAATGTATCATCAATAAATCTGCCCCATAAAAAATATGGGGCAGAAAAGGGTTCCTGTCGTGACTAAGCAAGAGAGCACCCTCCCACCAAGTCAGGAAAAGGTTTGCATGTGAGGGTGCCATTGTGGTACCCATGGCTGTGCCTTGGTTTGTAGATATAACATAGTATCAAAAATAATTATTTGTAAGTATTAAATCAACTGCTTTTAGTATAAAATCAGCTGGCAAATTTTTGAACAGAGGTGCAGTTCTCAAGAGGGTGTTTAAGAGCCATGAGACCCAAGTTGTGATGAATACAAGTGTATAAGCTTACATCAATGGTAACCCATCTGAATTCATTGGACCAGACCAGCTCCTTGAGTTTAGACAAAATTTACATTGTATCACAGATATACAGGTATGAAGGTTATAACTGTCCCAACTGTTTCAAAAATTAGACGCAAAATTAAGCATTTTTTAGTAAGTGACCCACAGCCAGAAATAATTGTCTGCCAGGGCGGTTGATCTGGTCCTTGTGAATTTTAGGAAGTATGTAAATAGTTGGAACTATGGGATAATCTAATCTCATATAATCCATTTCAGATATTGTAATATAACCAGTTGAAAAGGGTTCTTGTAAGAAAAAATTGATATGTTTTTTAAATTTCTTAGTTGGGTCACTCTGTAACCTTCTGTAGTTTTCAGTGTCACCCTGCTGTTGGTTAATCACCTGCTCATAGCAGCTTTCATTCAGAATGACAATTTTGCTTCATTTATCAGCTTCCTTAATTACTATGGAGTCAATAGATCTAGGTTCATTAATAGCTTGGTGTTCTTTATATGTTAGATTTTGATGATGGTATTTCCATTTTGAATTAAATAGATTCTGAATATCCTTCATGACTAAGTTCTGACAAGTCATTAAAGTTACTGAATTTCCAGCTGATGAGTTAAAGGTGGAACGAGCTTTGAACTTAATGACATGGGACAGATTATTAGTGCTTTTTTTTGTTATTTATATTTTTTGCTTCCTGTGCACTGGGAGTGGCAACTCAGCCCCAAATCATCTGCCCACCAGCCTGACCACTGCTAACCAATCCCAAGACCCCCCACAGCTTGCCTCCCATGACGGGGCCAGAAAGGGAGCTTCCATCCTCCATGGAGCACAGTTCACTTCCAGGGAGGCAGCAGACCAGCAGAATGGGGGTGAGGCTTCATGAAGCCTCCAGCTGCCCGGTTGCCGTTTTCCATTTTTCTTGACCCCTTCACTCCAAACGCATGACCACATGCATGTGGGGGCACACACATGCCACAATTGCTGGCTGCTTGCCCTTCCAGCTTGCATCACCCCACAGCCTCCACCAGAGGACAGCCAACAGGCAGTATGACAATCCCTCCTTCCCTCAACATGACAGGAGAGCAGTCCTCTGGATGCTTGATCCACTCTTGCTCTTGTCGACCCCCGATGGCCCAGGCTCATTCCTGAACCCGGGTCACTGGCATGGTGAGAGGTGTGGCATCCAGCGTCTTGTCCTCCAGCACCACCAGGTCTGCCCTGATTATTAGTGTTTTATACAAATGATGTTTCAGAAAGGTCATCCAAATCAGCAGACTGTCCATGTATATCTGTGTCCTCTGATTCCTGTAGAAGATCAGTTAATGTCTGTAGGTCCACATCTGAAACAAGTAATTGTTACGTAATCCTGTGACCTATGTTTTCTTTTTTGCAGAAAAAGTTCTTCAAATTTAGACTAATTTTTTTAAAATTTATTTATTTATTTAAAATTGATGACCAGGAAAGGTTCACTGAGCTGAGGCTCGTTTCCTGGTGCGACCCTGGGAAGGAGTGTACACAGAAGTGAAAAAAGTTACAAAAGTGTAGATTACAGACAGTATGTACAAACATTTTTCCATGCAGTACAATATATACAAAGTACAAGGTAAATGTACAGGAATGAAGGCAAGATTTCTATTGGCAGGCTAGGGTTTATAAATTGAGAATGTATGAGGCCTCTGATGCGAGGGTTAGGCTCGAGTAGGGGTGGGTTTGAGGCTGGGAGGAAGGCAACTCTGGTCAGCATTACAGAGAGACAAAAAAGAGATAAAAGTCATTTAATTTTGGATTAGAAAATTTGGGAATATGTTTATTGTTACATGTATCCCCTTTTTGGGAAGGGGGGTCAGAGTGTGCTTTGACTTGTTGTTTTTGTTAATATGTGTCATATGCAGTAGCACCCCTCATTTAGAATCCCATTTATAGTTTGTGAATGAGCAAGGATGAGCAGCTAACATTGGATACAGTTTGTGAATGGAGAAGTATGGCTTTCTCATTTAGTTAGCTCCCCACCAATTACCTGCACATTGGCTGGGGACCACACCTTAATAAAGCCAATTTTATGCTGATGCACTATGTATAAAGGAAGCCATTTGAGGCAGATGCCGTTTAGAATAGGGACCCAGTTGGTGGGCGGTCTACCTCAACATTGGTAGCTGGGCAATTTCACAGCAGGGCCCTGAGGTGAATACCATGAGACCCCCATTCCTTTTGACATCAAATTAGTAAATTGCCAATCCAGGCTAAAAAAATATGTTTATTGTTACATTTACCCCTTTGCTTTTTTGTTTTTTTGGGGGGGGGCAGGGTGTGCTCTGATGTGTTGATTTTGGCTTTTCTGGCTCCTCTAGTATTTCCCTTCCCTTTTTTCCCTATCTCCCCATCCCCATTCAGTATTTCCTGGAGGCTTATTTGATGTGAGGTCTTTACTAACTGCTCTCTGTGCTGCCCTGGCAAAGTATTTTCAGCAGCCTGGTCTTTAAAGCCTCCACTGGTATTAGTCTCAGTGGTCTTAATTTCTGCAGTGCCTTTTTTTTGTGGTTACTTCACCCTATAACTTAACACATAAAACAATGGCACTTGTATTTATAAGTATATTAATATTTCCTCCTTCTTTCTTTTTGTTTACCTCCCTCCCCCTTTTCCCTCTTTCCTACCCTTTTTCTTGTTACTCTATTAAACTGACAACATTTGGGGCAAGATGTAAATATATTTTTGACTCTGCTGTTAAACTGTTTATTGGATTATTCAAGGGAGCATTTTTTATAAGGAGTCATAGCAACATGCATATGCATTTGCTAGACTTTTTATCATTGCTGATCATATGGGTGTAATTTTTAACTGTTTCTTAAGTCACTCAAATAAATTCAATGTGTCAGCTTTGTAACTCCGCCCCCTGATGAAGCGTCTTGCTTGAGACACGAAGCACTGGGTTTAGCATTGTGGCTTTTTTTGACTGTAATAAACTAACTGGATGGCAACTCATTCCTAAACTGAGCAAGTTATTTTTACACTTATTTTTCTTGGAGTCCTGCTTTTTGTGTCCATTCTGCTTAGTCCTTTTTAACAAACATCTGCTCCATATATCTGAGAGCATGTGGTCTTCTGTGTAACTGTATCTCTGGCAACACTATGGAAGTCAATGACTCACTTGTCTTTTTAACCTAACCATAGTCAGAGAACTGTTCACACAATGGTTTGTCATAAACTGAAGTCTTTTAGGTTGTTTTTTTTAAGCAGCTACAGTAGCAGTTGTGCATTGACTCAAGAAGAAGGATGAGCAGACCCACTAATGAACATCAGCAGCACCAACACAAGTAAGTAGCAAGCAAGTGCACCTTTTCTGATGTTCCTTTAGCTCTAGCACTTTATTATGGTCCGTATGTGCATAGACTGGATCAGTAAGCCAGTCTTTATAGCAGAATGCACAAAAAAACAACACTGTACTGAGTGTGTCAATCTGAGAAGTGTAACAGGGCTCTGAGGCCAGGTGGAAGAGTGGGGACAGAAGGGTGGTGGTGTGCTAAACAATGGACTGATATGAAGCAGGTCTCTGAACTGACAACTTTACAGTGAAAAGCATTAGGTGACATCTTTTGCAATTAAAAAGAGAACAAAAATGTGAACAAAAACAACCATTTTGCAAAAGGAGGATGTAATGATTTCTCTGCATTTCAAACTGAGTAAATAGCCCCTAAGGTCTGGTGTAAAGTAACTGGAGGTACTAAGATCTTGGGTAGTGGGCAGTATGAAAGTGTTTTTCCACTGGTAGTCTGGTAGTACACTCTACAAGCTGGTATTTTCTTTGCAATAAATAAGAAACAAAGAAATACAGATCATAGAATTTGATAGCAGATAAGGACTGCTTGGCCCACACATTCTGACCATTTTTTATCACCTACATTATCACCACAGACCCTAGTTGATCTAAAGCTCTTTCTCCCTCCTCCACCCCTTTCCACTATAATTCATTTGTGCCTATTCAATGCTTTTTTGAACTCCACCACCTTTACTAGAAGTCTGTTACAGGTTTCCACCACTCTGTCTGTGAAGACGTACTTCCTCACACCTCTACTGAATCTGCTCAGCTTCGTAACCGGTCCCCTTGTTCTTGAGCACCTTTTCTCTGAAAAATACTTCCTTCCTTGTGGCAGGGTAGACAGAGGACCTTCTCCTTTTCCACCCCCCCCCCAGTTTTTTTGCCGCAGCACTTTTGTATGTTGTCTAGCTCCATTTCTTTTCTATTTTTTCACTGATTGGATGGCCGCATGCAATACTTTTTTTTCTGTTTCTAAATGTTTTACCTTATGCTTTTGTTTCTATATTTCTGTTGCCCCCCCCAGGTCCTCTATGCAGTCAAATAAACAAGGTCTGTTCCTAAAATAAAATGAAAGCTTGAAGCAGATGAGGAAGTAGACAATAAAATATTAGTTAATTAAGATTAAACAGACTATTGTTTGAAAATATTGGGGTTTTGTAATTGCAGCAAGTGAAATGGGCTGTTTTGATTTGATTAAAAAGAAAAATAATAAGGAACTGTAATTTAGTGCAAGAAGTGAAATTTGGGATGTTGGGTAGCGAATACTTGACATTGTTCCCATCCTACTGCCTATACACTTGTATTACCGCCACATGATCAGACGGTATAGGGCAATACAGAAAAATAAATTGAAACTGAATAGTGTTTTGTGTTATGTTAATTCTTCCTCATTATCTTTGCTAAGAGGTATTAGCATCAATGTATAGAATAGTTTGGGTGGCTTACCTGTAGAGACTGAGCACCCTTCTCTGGCCAGGGAAAGAAAAGTTTTGCCTAGCAAAATCAGAGTGACTTAACTTTTTAATTGAAACAGGAACTGAAAATAAAAGAAAGGAATGGTCTCCTATGCCCTCACCAGAGAACCTTAATAAAATGAATTTCATTTCATAGCTAGCATTTAGAAATAAAATGAAAATAAAAGCTTAGGGAGAGAGTATTTAACCAATGTATGAGCTGCAAGAGCAGAGTGACTAACCAATGGGGAAATGCTCTGTGGAGCAGTTTGGCCAGCGGCTCAGAAATAGTGTAAGCTTTATTTTTCTGGATTTTCTATATAGTTTGCAAATCTCCCTCCAACAAAAGAATAAGAGGATAAGTTGGAGGGAATAATTAAGGTGAGTGTTCACAAAGTTGCCTAGCAGAGGGGAGAAGAGGAGCACGCCCTCATTTTCCCATTCTTTCTGAGAACTCTGCTGAAACCTCCACTGAAAGGTACGTATTTCAAAACTGCTGCCAGTTGTGTCTACATGTTGGAATATATTCATTTGCTGAAAGACTCTGGGAACAAATTGTAAGCATATACCTGTGGGAATTTAGTATTGTAATCCATGGCTCCTTTAGGGCTGGAAGCCTACACTGATCAACTTTTTATACAGTGTGCCTGAGTTGAAGCCACTCTCAGGGAGAGGGGCATCACCTCATTATCCCAGTATTTCAAATACTTTGTAATTTCTGAGAGTGTATCAGTGGTTTTGAAGTTCACCGTGTGAGTAAAATGTAAATAAATATTTTCTTATGTGTAATTAATTAAAATATGAGAACATTAACTGTTGAATCCAAATATATTACCTTTTATAAACAAGGCATTTATCAATGCCGAATGTTGTCGCGTTGACATTGCCTTTGGTAGTGCATTGTGGAAACACATGTTTGACAGGATGTGAAAAACGGCAGCTGTACTGTTCATAAGGAGGTGTAAAAAAATGGCAGTGGTAAAAATGTGGCATGCAAGTATTTCAAATATGAGAAGTTACAAGGGTGCATGGGAAATGCGCAACGCACACTTGTAACACAGGCATTTTATGGAGTTTTGGCACCAGATTTTCAACATAGGCATTTTAGCACCTCTACTCATGTACAGTGTCACTGTCATGTCCTCAAGCTGTCTCAAAAAGTGATTTCGCATAGTGACCGCGCTATTCTTCACCAGACATGCGAAAACACATTTCGGGCAGGATATGTAAAATGACAGCTTTACTTTTCATCAAGAGGTATGGAAAAATGCCAATGGTGAAAATCCAGAATGAAAATATTACAAATGAACAACGTTACGAGCATGCGTGCAAACTGCATAATGTACGCTCATAACACAATCATTTTATAGAGTATTGTCACCAAATTTTCAACATAGGCATTGTAGGACCTCTGCTCATGAACAGTGTCACTGTCATTTTTGCAATCTGGCCCAAACACTGATTTCCCACAGTGACCGCAGTATTGTGCGCTGGAAGTGCGGAAACACATTTCAGCCAGGATGTGAAAAATGACAGCTATACTGTTCACAAGAAGGTGTAGAAAAATGATAATGTTGAAAATCTGGCATGAAAATATTAGTCAGCAGAATTCTGACTCATGCTTAACTGTACAACATAACAACTTATAAAAACTACCATTTTGGATTTTTCCTCCAAATTTGCAACATAGGCTTTTTGAGAGTCCACCTCATGAACACTGCCACTGTCCTTGTGTTAAATGGTCCTAAAAGGTAATTTCACGCAGTGACTGCGAAATCACCTTTCCGGACTGATTAACGTTGAAACTGTGACAGAATTCATGAGGGGGGTCCCAAAAACCCCATGTTGAAAATTTGATGCAAAAATTCCCAAAAATGCCCAAGATATGAAGCAAAGTTGAAAAAACCCTATTCATTTCATTATACAGCTTACCGGCATTTCCTCAGTTCATGGTTGGCTTTGAAGAGTGCAGACGTGTTCCCGGTCCAGCGAAGATCGTCGTGCCGGACTTCGGAGGTAAGTATGGGGTGGGGGGTGTGTGGGGAGGCAGGGTGTGCAGTGGGTGGGTGCGGGTGGTGGGTAGGGAGACTACGAGGGACCGTTTTCAGTTTACAGGGACCAAGGAAAAAAAACAAACAAACACAGATGGTTTTCTTTTTTACAGGTTATTTCTTTTGTTTGGGGGGGTACAGTAGCTGATGGGGATTAGGCACCCCATCAGCACAGAAGAAGGGGGGACATGATGCTGATGGGTAGGCTCCCCGTTGGCACAGTACAACGGAAGAGTGGATGCCGACGGGATTGGGGCACCGGTCGGCAAACATTGTTTGGGGTGTACAGTAGCTGATGGGATTGGACACCCCATCAGCACAGAAGGGGGAGACATGATGCTGATGGGGAGTGGGCTCCCCCATTGGCACAGTACAATGGGAAGGGGGCAGATGCCAATGGGGATTGGGCACCTCCGTCGGCAAACAACGCGGTGAGGGGGCACATTCTGCTGATGGGGAATGGGCTCCCCTATTGGCACATACTTCAAGAGGCAGGAAAGCTGACTGGGGGATTGGGCATCCCGAAGTCGGCGCTGTCAGCAGAGTAGTGGCCACTGTGCCGCCATGCTACTAGCTGGTGAGCATGTAGGATGGGCCCACTATGTGTGACGAGCTTTGTTCGGATTGCAGCGGGCCTTTCCTTAGATGTGCTCTCCAGCTTAGTATGCATGGTGTGGCATCGCTGATTGGGGAATGAGGGATGCACCTACTGGTGCGTGCCCTGCATTAGCCCAACAGCGACCGCGCCTTTAAATCCCCACTGCTGCAAGATGCTGGCTGCGCATGCATGCCGACATAAAAAGGGGTGTATCACCAGAGTATAATGTCACTCAGGGACATGTATATAAACCCACCACTTGAGTTACCAAGTAGATCTGTTGGTCAGTTGAACACTGACCTGTGAGAGGAAAGCAACAAGGAGTGCATGCAGAATTTCATGACTTCTGAATTGGCTTGGGCTGACATTAAGCCCTGGATTTGGTGATTCCTTTGTGGAACAAGAACTTTGGACTAACCTTTATTTTATTTTCTGTAAGTTTATTTATTTATTTATTTATTTTGTGGGGGATTTTGCATAAACCTAATGCAAGCCTGCATTTTCTGCATCTGATTCCTGTGTCTTGGCATCAGTATATCCCACAAACCTTCACACTTCTGTACCTTATTTACTCCTGTGAGGTATTTAAAGATCTCTATTATATCCCCATCTCTCCCTCCTCTCTTTCAGGGTGTACATATTGAGATCCTTTAAAATCTCCTTGTAGGGCTTATGATGCAGACCATGAACCATTTTAGCTGCCCTCCTCTAGACTGCCTTCACTCTGTCTATGTTCTTCCAGAGATGTGGTCTCCAAAACTGGACACAGTACTCTAGGTGGGGTCTTACCAGTGATCTGTACAAAACCAACACCACCTCCCTCTTTCTGCTTGTGATACCTCTCCCTATATACCCTAGCATCCCAGTAATCCTCTGGGCTGACTTGTCACACTGCCTGGCAACCTTTAGGTCATCAGATATGATTACCCCCAGGTCTATATCTGCTTGGTAGTTGTTAATACCACTCCACCCATTTTGTCCTCCACCCTGGCTTTCTCTGTCCTAAGTGCATTATTTTGCACTTATTCATACTGAAACCCGCTGCCATAACCTTGACCACTCATCCAGTTTTCTCTGGTTTCTTCTCATCCTTTCCATCCCCCAGAGTGTCCACCTTTTTTTTTTGTAAGCTGTGTTTCTTACTGGATCCCTGAGGAACTCCCTCCAGCGACCTTTCAGCCCAGGTTCTACCTCCCTGTCTGAAGCGTGCTGATCCAGCCCAGTGGATCCCCCAGCTCTGAGCCCCCTGAGGAGGGACTGCCTTATGCCCTGGCTCTCTATCTATAATCTAATGTGCTGGGCTGGAGTCAGGAGGTGCACCTGGAGAGCGAGCCCAATGTCGGGAGTGTGGCCGAGACTGGAGGTGCCTTCGCCTATTCCCGGGGCTGGGGATTTCTTCTTAGGTTGCCCCCTAGGAGCGCGGGTGTGCAAATATACCTGCACGGAGGAGACATAGGCATCTGCCGTGGTCCTCCCCTCACGTACACCAAGCACAGGTAATACCTCCGGTCTCCACCGGGGGTCTCTACTGCACTGTGGAGCCCCAGTACCCACACCAGGGAGAAGAGATCTGTCTTCCAGCTGCTCAATCCTCTCCCTCCCCTGCTGACCCCCAATGGCCTGGGCTCATTCCTGAACCCGGGTCGCTGGCATGGTGCGAGGTGTGGCATCCAGAGCCTCATCCCTGAACACCACCAGGCCGGCGGGAGTGTCCACCTTATTACAGATTTTGGTGACATCAGAAAAGAGGCAGACCTCCCCTTCCATCACCTCCACAATGTCACTTACAAAGACATTAAAGAGGACTGGTCCTGGCACTGATCCCTGTGGCACCCCACTTGTCACCCTCCCTTCCTCGGAGTGCTCTATTTACTGCCACACTCTGTCACTTGTCTCCCTAAACAAATTCTTAGCCAGTTTACCACCTTTGGACCCACTCTTAGCCTTCCTAGCTTGCTTACTAGTCTCCCATGTGTAACGGTGTAGAAAGCATTGCTGAAATTCATGTAGTCCAGGTTCAATACTCCACCCGCCCCAATTCCTTTGTCATCCAGTTAAGGAAGTCTAACAGATTCATTTGAAATAACCTCCACCCATAAACCCATGATGCCTTGGGTATTGTAACTAACTGAATTCCAGATATTCCACAATCCTTTCCTTCAGCAGTGATTCCATTAACTTTACAGCCACTGATGTCAGGCTGACTGGCCTACAATTGCCAGCCTCATCCATGCTACCATTTTTGTGAAGTACATCTGTCCTCCTCTAGTCCTCCAGAACCACTCCTTTTTCCAGCGAGCTGTTAAATAGGACTGTAAGAGTTGCAGCTAGTTCCTCCCTGAGCTCCCTCAATACCCTTGGATTCACCCTCTCTGGTCCCACTGTTTTTTCCAATTCAGATCGGTGTCCCTTCAGGACTCTCTCTTCCAAAATAGGACTAGTGTCCACCTCCCTCCAAAATTTCCGTTATTTTTGTTTGGCCCCTCTCCTCCTTCCTCTATGAACACTCAACAAAGTGTTTGCTCAGGATGTCTGCCTTTTCTTAGTCCCTCTCTGCACAGTCTCCCATTCCCTTTTTAATCTTATAATCCCACCCCTGATCTTCCTCTTTTCACTTACATACCTAAAAAATGCAGTATCCTCTTTTATTACCTTGTGGGCTATTCTCTCTTCAGTTTGCACCTTTGTGCTCCTTACTGCTTTCCATGCTTCTCTGTTTCACTGATATACTGTACCTCCCTGTCCTCCTCCCTCTGCATTTCTTTGTATCTTTTAAATGTTACCCTTTTAGCCTTTACCTTTTCAGACACCTCTTTCAAGAACCATAGCATTTTCTGTTTCCTCTAGCTTTTGTTCACTTGTTTGATGCAGAGGTTTGTTGACTTTACTGTGCTCACTTTTAGCATCTCCCACTGTTCCTCCACCCCACCCATGCTATCCCCCACACCAGGTCATCATCACTGCTGCATTCACCTATCTTTATAAAATCTGCTGTCCTGAAGTCCAGGACCCTCACTCTTGTGTGGTTTGATTCCGCAGCTTTCCTTATACTTAACCATACTGTACAGTGATTGCTGGTCCCCCAGTGGCCTTCCACCTTGATGTCTGCAACACTATCCTTGTTAGTGAGTACCAGGTCCAGTATTGTCCCATCACTAGTGTGTTCACTGACTTGTTGCTTGAGGATTACCTCCTGCAGAGAGATCAATATGTCTCTGCATCTAGCTGAAGCTGTTACTGGCAGTTCCAGTTTACATTTGGCAGGTTGACGTACCCCACCAGCAGCAACTCCTCCATTTCTACCATCTTGCCAGTGGCTTCCACCAGTACCTTATCTAATTTCTCCTCTTTTTCTGGAGGCCAGTATATCACTCCCATGTGAGTAGTGGTTCCAATCCCATTTCCAGGGTAATCCACAGTACCTCTGATTCCCCTGTATTCCCTGTTCTCTGCATTGCAGTTCTGCTTTCTTCACATAAAGTACTGGTATGGCCATGCCCCAGTCATGGTTTTCAGTGCACCATGACTTGATAATGGCCATTATATCCTGGTCAGCCTCTGCCATGATAGCCTCTAGGTCCAGAATCTTATTTTGTAGACTTCTAGCATTTGCACACATAGCCTTCCAGATTTTATTTCCACTCACTCATTACCCCTTTTTTACCTTTTTGCCCACACTCTTACCCCCTCTCTATTTAATGCTCCCAGTCCCTTCCTCTCTCACCTTGCTTTCTTTAACAATTTGCACATGGGGTGGGGGGATTCCCTCAGGTTCTCTCTACTCTCTACTTCATCCTATGTGGGACAGTTTCTGCCTCCCAGATTCCTTCTGCTAACCCCCCTCCCCCCGGCTAGTTTAAGTGTTGTTGTTTTGCTACTTTAAGTGTTTTGCTACAGGAGGATTTGCTCTGTGTTTCCAGCAGTATTGTAGAGACAGCACCTGAGGTCTGAGGGTAGAGTGAAGTGATAGACAGGGAGCCTAGGCAATGAGTTGAAAATGAGTGCTGGTTTGCAGCCTGCCAGGTCCTGCTATTCATTAGCAGAATATTTTTTTCTGAAACAAAATAACAACTATTTATATTTTCATTTTATTAATTAAGATTTCTTCACATTCACTAGAAGTACAACATTTGTGTTTGCTTCATTGCCTTTATCCTTCTCTATGCAAACCTTGGGAGTAGTAGGATCTTGGCTATAATGAAAGAGGGGGGATTGTTTGAGCAGGAAAGGCACTCTAATAATAATAAGCTGGAACATGTTTCCAGGTGTAACCTGGGAGCACAAAGAAATTAAGTGACTTCCTCAGGTTCACACTGTATGCAAATAGGAGCTGGAGGGATTTAAACCCAGGTCTACAGATTTGTAACTCAGTGCCCTTAACCACTATGCTATAATGCCTCTGCAGTCCCCTTCTTTTAGATCATCAACTGGCTCCTCAGAATCTTTGTGTATGTCCTCATCTATTCTCCTTCCTAGATTGTCAGGGTCTCTGTGTAGTGTAACCACTGGGTCATGTACTGCCACTTTAATTACTCCCCTAATTCATGACTTAGTATTGGAATTTTCTGCTACTGGTAAGAAGGGGGACCATTGCATTCTCCCTATATCTTTTACACACTATAATATCCATAAAGTCAGTGATGGAATTCCCTATAACTATTACTTGCTTTTTATATAAGATACATATTCACCCTTGGCACTGGGTATGATATGATGGGGTTTCATGCATATTATTTGTTATGGCTCTCTCATCTAATGGTTCTTCCTAAGTAAATCAAATGTATTATTCAGGCTTCTCGGGGGAAGGGGTGATCTGAGACCCTTCCCACTTTACTCTAACAATTTCCTTATACCAAAAACATCCTTATTCCAGTTTCCTTTCACAGAGATCCCTTTATTTCATTTTTCAGATATTGGTTGTTTATCTATGCCCTACTTTTTGCTAGCATTGGTTGTAGTCTCTTCCTGCAAAGTGTCATGTGTTGGCTCTAAAAGCCCATCTAGGTTCATGATCTGGTGCAATTTATCAAGTGACTGGAACCATTATCCTTCACACATAGTGGGATGCTACATCATTGTCATCTTCAGATTATTTGCCTTTTTGAAATACAAAAACCTAATAAAAAGTGTTGTGCAGTGCTAGAAGACTCAATACATTGTTTGTTCAACACATTGTTCAGTCATTGCATATTTCACATTTTTCAGTGATGAGTAAAAGGATAGAAGAAAAAAATATGTTGCAGGTGATACCTTTTATTTTCTAACATTTTTGAGACTAGCTTTCAAGAGTAATACTGCCTTTTTCAGGTCAGTCCAATAAAAGGTATCACTTGCAACATACTTTTTTTTCTACATCATCAACTGGACTAACACAGCTGCCACATTTATTTGTCAATGAATAGATATCATTTTTTGGTAAATAAAATTAGCAGGTACTGTTGATCACTGCACAGTTCTGTTGTATTAAGTGTTTCGTGTACCCTATCAAAAAAATACTGTACTTTGCCTCTTTGCCAGATAGCTGTGCTCTTCAACAGTCAAGCCAGGGTGAATGAGTTCCAAACTATATGATATTTGATAAGCTTTGCCTGGTTTGATTGACAGTGTTTGGAAGTATGTACTTTGGGAGGTCAGCATTGCTTTAATTTACATACAGACCTTTGACTACCATAGTCAGTTTTGAATTTTCTATTTACAGTATTTAACCTGTTGACAAGAAGAATTAGGACATACTAAATTAGAACTACATAGTGTATGCGGTGACCTCTGAAGTTACAATGATCCTGCATTTCAAGAATGAGGTCTGCTGCAGAAACATTAGAGCTAGCGAAGAAAGATGAACTAATTTGCATTATGGTATGCAGGAAGCAGGCTGCTAATGTGGTACACCATGTTAATAAAAAATACTAAACCAATATGCAATCAGCACTTGAATCCCTTTGGTAAAATGTGTAGCTCTTATATGACCTGAACTGATAAGTATTGCTTAATATAAAGAGAAGGGAAAGACTTTGGCAGGACTTCAGCTCATACTATAATTGCCTACATTGATTTTGTAAAGCTGTATGTGCTAGATTGTTAGAATGATACACTACACTGCCTGGTGAATGAGAGACACTAACCATTTTTTTTAAAGTTTAGGAAGCACTACAGTCCCCTTCTAGTGATGTGCACAACTGATGTCGAATACCCATCTAGTATCCAAATGAGGATATGAGAGACTCCATCAATCACAACAATTGGTTCTACTATATATTTCAAACTGTGGTGGATGGCACCGGACTGACAGGTAATGGCTTAAATCAGTTGCACTAAACAGGAATTGCTCTACTCTTAAAGCTATTACCTTCATTTCAAATCTAGCAATATGTTAGCTGACACAGCCCAGTTCACAGAGAGCATCAAGCAACTGTTTACTATTAATAATAGTTATAGCCTGAGCAACTGCTTACTGTTAAAGGTTATAGCCTGTCAAGTTAAAATTTGCATCGGCATTTTAATTCTGCAAGACCTTGAAATGCTCTAGCTGCCATCTATTGGCAACTATTATTTACAGTCCTGTGTACTGGGTCACCTTTTGTTGTTTAAAGAGACAATATATCTAAAATGGAAACTAGGTCAAAGAGAATATGTTGTTTAAGATTATTACAAGTGATTTCAATGTCCATCATAAAATGAATTTGCTATCTAATTTCTGGGAATTTTAATTTCTGGAGCCATGCAATAGGTAAACAGTGGTAAAAAATGCAAACAAAACAGTGAATTTTTATATTTATTTAAAAATGTTTCACCAGGAGAGCACATTGAGCCACGGCACATTTCCAGGTGTGACCTGGGGGAAGGGGGAATGGGGAAGTAAATCAATAAATATACATACAGGTATTACAGTTGATATATACACATACAGGTAAAATCAAATACAATATTGGAGCAAACAAGTGAAGGGGGATGGGGGAAATACCACAGTAAATATATACATATATACAGGTAGAACAGTTACAGCAGCATAATAATCCATAGCTGTGGGAGATGCAGAGATGAAGATTGTAGGGGATTAAGTTAGATGCGAAAGAGAGGTGAGTTAGTTTCAAGTGCAGGCGTGGGGAAGGAGTTTGCGGAGGAGACAGCAGAAGGTGATGAGGGGGCATGATGAAGGGGTAAGGGGATGGAGTTCCACAATTTAGGCAAGTGGTAGGAAAATGTAGACTGGCTTTTGGAAGTGGATCTTCTGTTAATTGTTCTATGTGATAATGGCTAACGCCTAAAGGCAATCACCGTTATGGCACAGTCAGAGTGCCAAAAACATTTTTGGCACTCTGACAACCCTGGCGCACACGACAACATTGCCAGGAGATTTTTTTAATGATTTCTGTAGGGGTCTGCCCCTACTTAAGGATACTCAACTCCAGGGAGGTGCATGTCGAGGGAGGTGAAAACATTACAAAAATAAAGGTTCAGGCTGGGTGAAATAAAATCACACAAGTGCCTGGACCCGAACCCGGTACCTCACCCACCCCAACCACTACCCAACTTCTGATGCCACGATGCAGCTCAGCCATTCACCACAGCGCCACCCCCTACAGTCCCTCTGCCCCCTTCCAGCCCACGCTTACCATGCTCACTCCCCCCCACGCGCACTTACACACAGTGACATCCTGTCACCCAGTTTGCCCACCCCCTCATCCAGTCTCCCTACCCTCCCATCACTGTGAGGGATGACGCTGGGAAGGAGTCATCATTATGGACAGTGCCCTTCTCCATGTACCCACCTCATGTGATACCTCTGTGAATAGTTAGAGTGTGGTGGTAATAATTAGGGAGATAATGGGGGGGAGGAGTGACGAGAATAAAGAAGAGAGATAGGAGGGGAGGTAACCAAACCAGTATTTAGCAGTAAAGGAGATGGAGTGGGAGCATCTCCTGTCATCAAGTGAGAGATAGGAGAGGGAGTGATAGAGGTCACAGTGATGAGAGTGAGGGGGAGCATCAAGTGCAAAGTGGCAGATGGAGTTGTAGAGGGTGCCCCATCTGGCAAGGAAGGTTTTGGGAGCGGCACTATAAACTATGTCACCATAGTCGAAAACTGGGAAGATCATTTTCTGTACAATAGTATCAGCCAGGCAGTGGGATGCAGCTGTGGTTATGGTAAAGGGCACAAAGCTTGGGGTGCAGTTTTCTGGCAATTGCATCAATGTGTGCAGAAATGTCGAGGTGTCTGTCAAGCCAGACACCAAGATACTTAGTAGAGGAATAATTCTGCAGATTAGTCCCATCAAGGGTGTGGAAAGAAGGCAGGGAAGGGATACAGGACAGTCTCTGACAAGTGCCAAAGGTCATGGAGATTGTCTTTTTTGTGTTAAGAAATAGTTGATGAGAAACTAGCCAGTGCTGGACATTGTCAAAGTCCAGCTGTAGGGTGGTAGTGACATGTGATGGGGATGGGCCAGATGTAAGCAGAATGGTGTCATCTGCATACATGTGGATGCTAGAAGAGCAGTAGGCAGAGGGGAGGTCATTGAGAAAAATAGAAAAAAGCAGAGGACCCAGAACTGAGTCCTCAGGTACACCTGTCTGGATGGGGGGGATACTGAGTCAGCAATCTTAACTAACTGGGTACTGCTGAGCAGGTAGGAGCTAAACCAATCAACAGCTGAGGGAGAAAGCCCTGCTTCAGAGAGTTTGGATAGGAGAATGTTGAGAGACTGTGTTGAATGCCTTGGCAAGGTCGATGAAAATGGTGGAGGTGATAAGGCCACTATCCATACCCATAAGTATGGAGTCAGTGAGTCAGACGAGAGAGGCAGTGGTAGAGTGATCCTTCCTGAAACTAGACTGAAAAGGGCTGAAGAAAGAGGAGGAGGAGGAGGAGGAGCAAAAGTAGGAGGATAGTTGAGAAAACACAGGATGTTCTTGGAGTTTGGACAGGATAGGGAGGCAGGAGATGGGCCGATAGCTGCTAGGAGAGGGGAAGTCTCCCCCTTTGGTAAGGGGGATGACTGTGGCATGTTTCCAGGCAGTAGAGACAGATGAAAGGGTGATGGAAAGGTTCAGAAGCACTGTTAGATTAAAGGCAATAGCAGTGGCAGACAGGAAGAGGGGTTTGGAATCTAGGCCATCAGGGGAGGATCCAGAAGAGAGATTTAAGGTGAGAAGGCCCTTGAGGGTGGGGGAGGGGGTATCCTGGAAGGAGAAAGAAAGAAAGAAAGAAAGAAAGAAAGAAAGAAAGAAAGAAAGAAAGAAAGAAAGATAATTTAATGTTTCTCTTGGGATTTTAAGGCCAGCATTTCAATTTACTAAATCCTTTGTGCAGCAAGCAAATCTCCACCTATTAGATGAGAGAAAATTCATAGAAATGGGACCAATATAAAAAAATGAAAGTCAACAGATGTTGATTGGTCTGCAAAATGTTAAATGCAGCTTTAATAACTTAACTAAGTTTAACTTTATCTTAACTAATTGCAAAAACTACGATAATTAGTCAAAACATTGGGTTTGTCTCTTACACAATGACTGAAAATTGCAATTTAATTACGAGAACAGAGTTTGTGTATTATGTAACTTTTGATGGTGTGTCTTCATACTTTTCATATACAACAGGTACTAACTGAATTAATTATTAGTATGGAAACACAAACTATCTACATGTCTGTCTGCCTGCCTGCCTGCCTGTCTATCTGTCTGTCTATCTATCCAGCTATCTATCTATCTATCTATCTATCTATCTATCTATCTATCTATCTATCTATCTGTCTCTATCTATCTATCTATCATAAGGGACTGAGGAATAGGCCCTGTACTTATTTATAATGTTTGTTCCACATATAAGGATACCTGGGCATAAATAAAGCTTGGAACCAGGGGATAGCTTTCATGTAAGAGTCTTTCAAATAAAGGAGTGAGATAGGGGTGTGTTTTGCCCACCCCCCCGCTTATATATTGATGGCTTGTTAAGAGTAGAGTTATGCCTAAGTTGTGATTTCCACTTTTGCAGAACTTCTGTGAAATTTCAGAACTTTTGCGGAAGTTTTTAAACTTCCACCTATGGTGGACTAGAAATCTTCCAAATGTGGTGGGCTAATTTTCACCCTGTTCTGCTCCATACAGTACCAAAAAAAAAAAAAAGTTACCTGGTGTCCAGTGACCAGCACCACATGAAGCCCTGCCTCAAATAGAAATAACATTCCTGGTGGCTAGCGGTACCTGCTCCTACCCGATCTCCTGCCCCATGTATAAAAAATAATTTCCTGTCCCCAACCCCATCATCTGCCCTTAACATAAAAATTAATTCCCTTGTGGCTAGCGGCCCCTCCCCTCACCTGATCACTCGCCCCCTATATGAAATGAAATTCTGAGGTGGTTAGCAGTCCGTCCCCACGTCTCATCACCTGCCCAGTATATAAAAAAGAATTCCCTGTTGGCTAGTGGTCCCCTCCACCCGATCACTCACCCCATATATATAAAAATCCTGTGGCTAGCAGTCCTCCTTCCACCCAATCACCTGCCCATATTTAAAAAATAATTCTGGTGGCTAGTAGTTTCCCCCACCCACCCAATCACCCTCTTGATGTGAACATCATGCCCTGGTGTCTAGTGTAATCTCCTATCCCAATCCGCTATTGATTCAGTATAAATATTTCCCTGGTGGTCTATTGAACCCCCCATCCCCGATCCCCAGTAGGTGAATGTACAGATATTCCCTGAGAGGTCTAGTGCACCCACCGCCTCCCCACCGCAGCAGGTAGTGTCACACCACCCCACTCTCTCAATCCCAAACACAATCCAGTAAGCAGCACAGCTCTCCTCTCTCCACCATGGCTGGCTGCCAACTGAGCTCTCAATGAGTGTTCTTTTTATACAGTATGTGCTCAGTGAATGGCAGCTCACTCTGAGCTGTCAATCACTCTCAATGAGTGCATACTGTGTACAGTACATGCTCATTGAGACCTCAGTTGGTGGCCAGCCATGGTGGAGATAGGAGGGCTGTGCTGATCAGCAGCTTGGGTTTGGGATGGGGGGAGCAGAGAGGTGGGACACTACCTACCAGTGTGGGTCATGCACTAGATCACCAGGGAATATCTGTGACTTCACCTACTGGGGATGGTTCCATGTCATAACAGCGACTGCGTAACAGTGTCAAACATATAAGCAAAGACAATAAAGCAACCACATTTACAGCCCACTCCAAATTCAGTACACGTTAAAACAGTGATTCCCCAAGCAAAAAAAAAACCCTCACCAATGAAAAATACAGCTAGTAGACATAAAAATTGAAACACAAATCACAGTTGCCACTGAAAGTTGTAAGCAACCCCAGTACACCTTGTAGGACATCTCCTCATCCCTCCCATACAAATAGCCAACATGATGCAACAGCGGTCTCCTTTTTTGGCTCTCCAGAAAGTGCACTGATCTCTGGACAATGAAACCTCCTCCAGCAGCAATGAAAAAGTCCCCTCAAACACACTCGCAACACACACCTCTCGTATAATACAACCCACCTCCTAACACAAAACACCTGACACAACAAACAACTATCATCTGACAAAACATATAGCACCACACTACACACACTCACAAAAGCCGACACCTAGACTCGAGCCCACAACACCCTACCTACCTTCTTACCAAACAACCTGCCTAATCTACTACACCACAGTGGCACCATGGCTGCAGCCCATCCAGTATCACTCTACAATCAACACAACCCATCCAGCTGCAACAGCACAACAGTATATCTCTAAATGTAATGTGAAGGGGACTTTGCACCCCGCAACCTCTAAATGGGTGGCTTTGCCGCTGATCCCCATATATTATTATAACCCACTCCAAAACTACACTATTTTGACACAGTGTGGAAGTTCAAGTTCAAGTTTATTGCAGGAAAAACTCCATTGAGCAAGCTCATTCACAAGGATGTCCTGAACAATTTACACAGACATGTGGACATTACATAAGAGGTATCATTGACAATATTTAAACAAAGTGCATACATAATTTACAAAAGACATTTCATGATACGATACAACCTAGCAGAGCAAGGTCCAGTTAAGACATTCTCAGCAAACTTTGCTATCAGTGCTTCACCATCCCTGCATATAGTCGCTGTCATTCCTATCACTGTTCTGTACATGTCCCTTTTTTACAGGTACTTAATTTGAGTTACTCATGTCGTCACTCAAATTGAGTCACCCATATCATGGGATACCATGGGAATTGGGGATTGAGAGTGCTACTAGGCATCAGGGGAATATTAACAGGTACTGGTAGGGTAGGGTACCGGTGAAAAGTCAGAATTTCTGTGAAAGTTGTTAGTTTGATTTCCAAACTTTCACTGAAGCGAAAGTCTGACTTTGCAGAAAATTTCACCAATGAAAGTGTTTTGCACAGCTCTAGTTAAGAGACGTCATACATTTTTTGAGTCAGATTCCCCTAAGATCAATGCCTTGTTTTGTCCAGTTATGGCTTATGCAGATGATCTTATATTATTGGCACTAACAATGGGGGTTACAGAGAAAACTGGACATTTTAAACAAAAAGGCAGGTGATTTCAAACTCAAGATATATGTCACTGAAACACAAGCAGTAATTTTCAGTTCTAAAAAGGCCTATAGGGAACTGGACTCTTGGGGATTAAAGGTCAGAAATTGTCACAAGTTATGTCGATTTGTGCTTGCTTTTCTCTGCAAATGGTTCGTGGACACACATAAATGGTGTTAGACAAGGCCAAGAAAACAGCCTTTGGCCTAAAAAAATGTAATTATTGCTATGGTGGTAATACCTTAAGACCTCTGCTGGATGTCATAAGAATTAAATATGTTACACCAGTGTTGTATGGGGAAGAAATAGGGGACATTAGGGATAGGGAAAAACTGTTTATCCCAGCATTAAAATCACACAGATCAGCCATGGGTGCTGGACATTCCATGCTAGCATCTTCTCTTAGATCAGAACGTGGCATGATAAATATCAATACGACTATGGAGATGGAAAAAAAAACAACTATTGGCTTCTGATAACTAGAATGTTGAAACACAGAATACCCCATATGTGTCTTGAGGAAAAAAAAGAGCTGGCATAAGTTAGAATGCAGAGGGTCTATTTGGTATGGAGACCTCAACTTCAAATTGAATAAATATAATTTGATTATGCTTAATACATATCTGCAGAAGAACGTTGCCCTCAAACTGAAATATAAAAAATTCATTAAGACAAAGATCAATAATGTTGGGGTAAAATCAGATCTGGAAAGTACCACCAGATCCAGATACTCAAAGTGGTTTGTAGTTAGCAACATAGAGGACTGTCTATGGGGAGGCATTAACAACAAGGATATTCTCGATCGAGAGGTATCCTTGGCAACGTTCGACCTCAAGAGTGAAGCTCGAGAGGTTGTCCATTGCTAAGGATACCTCGAGATCAGAGAAGATCCTTGTTTGTGAATGCCTCCCCATAGACAATCTTTTATAGTGTATGGGGAGTCTATTCATTTCTAAACAGTGAATGGAAGCAGCATTTTTTAAAATAATGTCTTACTTGGCTTCCGTGTTGAGACTCGCTCCAGTGCTACTAGCTCCCTCGCTGACGCGGCTTTTAAATCACGCATGCGAATGCGTTCGATCTTGTTGTGCTGCACCGGTGATGTACCCAGTGCAGCACAACAAGATCATGATGCACTGAGGCGAGCACAACAATGCTGTTGGGAGCATGGATTTCAATGCTCAACAGCGTTCCACCATACACTATAGTAATTTTGGTAACAAATGTTATCTGGATGTTCTCACTGATTCCCACTTGAGGAAGACCTTTGTAAAGTACAAGTTTGAGTTATTTGGTAACAATGTTCAGGGTGCTAGGTACAATAAAATTGTTAATATTTACACAAATTTCTGCTGTTTCCATAAGGGTAAAGAGAATCTTATTTATGGCCATGTGGTAATGCATGTGGTACAATAAAGCAAGGAAGTACTGGTTGGGACCTTACATAGAGCCGTGGAAAGACAGGTCAGCAATCAGGACCATTCTTTTAACAACAGAAGATGCTAGGACTATAAGCAGATTAGCAAACTTCCTTCTAATTGTTGGCAAAGTATGAAAGAGAATGATTGCAAAAATTAAATGTTATTAACAAGATAATAGCTAAGGGTCTGGAGGGACTTATATAGTGTATAAGTGAATCTCTTCAGCATGTAATGGAAATGTACTTTAGTTGTAATGCTATTTATAACTGTTTAATGGTAAATGAAAATAAGATATTTGATGCTACTTGATGCCTGTATTTGCCTTTTAAAAAATGTCTGTGTATATGTAGTATATTATGTTATTTTTGAAAATGATCTTTTATTATGGTCGATCAGTAAACATACTTATTATATCTCTAGCTCAAATCTCAAAAAAGGTTTGACCCTCACATTGTATAAATTGAGTATATTGTTATTCCATATAAAAAAGCTTTATTTAAAAACAATATTAGGACTTGTTGATAATGTTATAATACAAAAGCAATAAAGAGTTGGGAATTAAAGATTCTGCATCTAGTTTCACACCATTGTTTCCAGTGCTAACTCCATGCATTAGTAATGTGCATAATGCTTTTACATATATTACCTTCATGATATTATTTCAAAACAATTACCTAGATATAAAAATAGAATAATAGAGGATTAGACTATAATTCCATTGAAAGATTCTGGGGACATGTGAACCTCGAGAGCAAAGATCAAGAGGTTTCAACATGTCCCCAGAACCTCAAGATGGTATTATAACCAAATAATCATAGTCCTCTATCTTTTATTTTTTGTAATACAGTATATGCATCCAAGGACTTTTGAGTAGGCAGTTGCATTGAGGGTGCTGTACTATTTAGATGAAAGATAGAGATATGTTTAAAAAAGTCAGTCTCAGCCTGGCTTCATGAACTGTCACTTCATGGCTAGCACTGCTGCTGCTGTTGAAAGGTCCAGAGGGGCTCCACAGAGGAGGACCATCTTTCCCATGCATCTCCATAGTGTCCCCAGGTAAGGAAAGTGCCTTCACTGGGGGCCAGTTCTAGCTGAGCTTGCCGGTTTGCCCTACTAGAAGCCTCTTCTAATTGCATGCAGTGTGACTGAAGGCCCTACTAGAAGCCTCCTGTGCCACAGATCCACCTATTGGGAGATACCTGCTGTGCTTCAGTAAGTGATCTGAATGGCAGAGAGAAAGACAGAGAGAGAGAGAGAGAGAGAGAGACATAAAAATGCCAGTCTCCCTAAGTCTTCATGAAGTGGTTTACTTCCTTTTCCACCAATACCACTGCTACTGAAAGGCTGAGAAGGGCTGCAAATGGTAGGACAATTCTTGCCCTGTACCTCCTTATTGGGCCTGTTGTTCTGTCTTGTCATTTGTGGTGGTCAGAGGCGAGTTAGCTTTCACTTTTAGTTTAAGATCTGCAACAAGGTAGACACTCCGGGAAGGGTGGAAAAAATGAGGAGGGACCTAGGTAAACTAGAGGAATGGTCAAGAGTGTGACAGCTAAGATTCAATACAAAGAAGTGCAAAATCTTATATTTGGGGCACAGGGACCCAGGGGAGGCTTACATGATGAGGGGGATATAGACTACTAAACAGGAAAAGGATCTGGGAGTAATCATATCAGATGACCTATAGGTGGCCAAATAGTGTGCCAAAGCTGTGGGGAGAGTCAGTGAGGTACTGGGGTGAATAGGGAGTGGTATCACCAGCAGAAGAAAGGAGGTGGTGATGCCACTGTACAAATCATTGGTGAGACCCCATCTGGAGTAATGTGACCAGTTCTGGAGGCTGCTTCTCTGTAAAGACATATACAGGGTAGAGACAGTTCAGAAAAGGGCAACAAAAATGGTGCAGTGCATGCACCAAAATTTATATGAGGAGAGACTGTAGGATCTCAATATGTATACCCTGGAGGAGAGGGGGGGGGATATGATGAGACCTTCAAATATCTCAAGGACATAAATAAGGTACAAGAGGGTAGCATCTTTCAGAAAAAGAGATGCTCTAGAACAGGGCTGTCAAATGCATAGCTCATGAGCAACATGTTGCTCATCAAGCCATTTTATGTGGCTTGTGAAGGCTCCAGAAAAAAATACTGCTTTTGTGCGTATTTCGTGCTTATCCCTTTAACTTTGCCATTTGTGTTTACATTTAATTTCGGTACTTAATTTCACCACTTCATTTCACCTGTCTATCTTGTCTATCTTTTCTACTTGTCTATCTTGTCTGTCTTGTTTCTGTGACTCTGTGATTGCTCTAAAAGTGTGAATGGTTTTAATTAGTGTGGGTGATCATCTGTGCGTGAATCACAAACCGCAGTCTTGAAAAACAATGGACCACAAATCACAGATCATTAATTAATTTATACTTGTGGTATGATTTGGTGTCTCGCTGTGCCCTGGTAAAAGACAGATAGAAAGGCTGTGGTTTATAAGTTCCGATCAGATTGCTAAAGCTTGAATATTTTGTATCTCTCCCTGAGATGACAAGGAGCAGCAATGAGTGACAAGAAACCACAGAAAGATAAAGAAATTCCAATCAGCTGTTAGGATGAACTTTAATAGTGTTGCCTCTTCACTTGAATCTTAATTAGCTGAACTGCTGCATTCAACAAAATGAGGTATGCACCGACTGTTTAATTTAATTTAATTACTGAGAGCTGCTGTGCTTAATTAACCTATGGAAATAAACTGTGCTGTAATTTGCTGTGTGCCGACTGCTGAAGGCATTCATTTTTGTTGTGGTCCATCTCAATGAGGAAAACATGCTCCGGGCTGTTAGTTGAGTTTTTATTCTGCTCCTTCCACCACGCAGATACTATCAGTTGATCCTGGTGAATCTTGCTGAGGAGAAAAACGTTCATTAGTTGTTGCTGCTGCCACACCACTACAGTTTTGCGGTCCAAGATACTGGAGCATCAATTCCACTACTCTGTACCGGTACCTCAAGGTTCTATATTAGGGCCCTTACTTTTTGCAATCTACATTAATAACATCGACTACTGTATAAAAGAAGCCAACATCCATCTGTTTGCAGATGATACAGTTCTCTACGTGAGTCGCCCAACACCTGAAGCTGCCTGCAATGACCTACAGTCAGAATTCAACCTTTTGAAAAGCCAACTCGTCCAAAAAAAGCTACTCCTTAATGCCAAAAAAACTAAAGCGATGGTCCTCTCTACTTTTATCCGTACAGCTAACCCTGTGTCCAGTGGGACAGTTCCCCAAATTACCACAGTTCTAGGTGAAAAACTAGAATTTGTTACAAAATTCAAGTATCTGGGAGTCTGGATAGACCAAAGACTCTCCTTCACTGAACATATCGAGGACTTGCTAAAACGACTTTGGCAAAGGCTTGGACTATTTTTTAGAATCAGCCAATTTCTCACCAGAGATGCCAAGAAACAACTGGTCCAATCCATTTTCCTATCATTGGTTGATTACGCTGACTTCCTCTACAGCCAATGCCCCAACTCTTACATGGCTAAACTGGACACACTCTACCATCGAGCACTGGGTTTATAGCAGGACTCCCTTCGACACACATCACTGCACCCTATATGCGGCAGTGGGATGGACATCACTAAAGTTCAGGCGCCACAGAACGCTGCTCTCTGGACCTATAGAGCCATCTCTAATAAGCTGCCTTATTATATCTCCTGCTGTCTTCCCTGAGTATAATTGGGAAATACGCGTTGAAGTTACTCAGCTATTACACTTAAAGTACCCAAAGCAAAATCCGCTTGACAGGGGCAGCCATAAGCTTCAGTGCTACCTATCTTATGGAACGATCTACAAAAAACCCTCAAATTAAGCACTCTAATCGGTATAAATGCTTTCAAGATGCTTTATTTCCGTACAATCAGAGAAGTATGTAACTGCTTCACCCACTCAGATCCAGTACTGGTATATAGCCACGCCTAGACCCAATTTTAAGTACTGACCCCCAGCTTGCTCCTCACCAGCCTAATTGTTCTCTCTCTTATCCCCCTGTCTTATCAACACTAGGCCCATCCATCCCCTTATTCTTCCTTTCCCAACCTCGGATAGGAGCTCACTACCCTGGGTTGTGACATCCTACCATGCCCCGTACTTTATAGCATTCAATCCCGGGGCTCACACATACTCCTTTTCTCCATCCACCTTCTCTACATCCAGCTTTACCAACTCCTTTCTGTGCACCTTGCCCTCCTAGCCTTTCTCCCCCTACTTCCCTCCCTCTCTCACTCACCTCTACCTACCGGTGTATATTTTATTTTATTTTTCTTCCGTTACTTCCTCCTGCAACCTTAGATAACCTGCTTTATCTTCCTATAGACACTTCTATGTATGTAAATACCATGTAATCTGTACAATATCTGTATAATTCTATGTACATATGAACTTCTTTTTCTTCATGTCTGTAAAGAGTATTATCTGTATTGCCTTGTAAATACCTGTGTTGACCTGTATATACAATTGTTCATGCTCCACCCAGGTCCATCTTGCAAATGAGCTTCTGCTCAACGATGAACACCTGGTTAAATAAAGACTTGATTGATTGATTGATTGATTGATTGTACTGCTAAGGCTGGCTGGCTGTTTCAGTCAAACCACTTTGCTGCCTCCCAGTAAGTAAATTTGCTTTTTTTACTAATAATAGGGCTACCTTTATAACAGCAGAACACATATTAAAGGAGAGGTGCTCATTTAAGCAGTACTGTTTTGGGGGGCATATAATGATGTCAGCACAGATTAATGGACAGACAGGTTGAAAGGAGGATATAATGGTGTTAGTACATATTAATGGAGAGACAGCTCATTTACAGTTACATGCTGCATATCTCATTCCAGCAGTGCGTGTTTGATGAGTGGGTGTGTGGGGAGTAAGTAAAGTAAGTAAATATTTATTTATAGAAGGCACCCTTCCAAAGCTCAGGGCGCCTTTACAAAATTTCACATACAAATTTAAAATCCATAACAATTTAAAACACAGTTTACACTTCTAAAAATGCTTGTTTAAATATAAAGTCTTAAGAACTTTTTAAAATTCTTCTACAGTCAGGCTATTGCATATCTGGCAAGCTAAAGAATTCCACAGGGTAGGTGCCATAAAAGCAAAAGCTCTTCCACCAGATGTTTTCATGGTTACCCTGGGAATCTCTAGCAATCCCTCACCAGAGGATAGGAGGGAGTGGGAGAGGGATCATATAAATGCTGCATGTATTACAATACATATTTTTTTTAAATAAAAATGTTTTTATAAATATTTAATAAAAGCTGATTACAAAATTACTATTGACTAATGCTGTCATTATTTATTATTTAAAACTATATAACATAACAAATGGGAGTAGTAACCTGTAGGAGTTGTCAATCAGTCGACTACTTATGAGCCCAATATACAGAGGAGCTGCTCAAAAAAATGTGTTTAAAAAAATATATAACAAACTGCTGTCTTATCTGTATGTTGCTACTTCTAATCTGGTCTGTGTGGAAAGTGATGTTTTGCTAGTTTTTTACTAGGACACTTATTCAACTGGGCTGCCAATGAATGCACTGCTGCTGGGAATGAAAGTCAATAGTGCTTTGCAATTTGTTGTTATTCCTATGACTAAGACCAGGGGGTGTAAAACGCATCAGGAACTTTGTGCATTGCTGTAGGAGGGGACAGCATGAATGTAAGTGGAAGCACTGTGCACTTCTGAATAAAAGTTAGCATTGCTGGCATCTTTAATAAGGACTTGCTTCCTTTTTTCTTGGATATATGCACTTTGGCAGTCTTTCCTAAGAAGTGTAAGTAGCCGGTGCTGGCATCCACAACTCTCTTATATTTATAAATATTGTTCTGCTCAATTGGGGTAGAGGGGTGCTGTTTTCACATGCCTGGTCTAACTATGATTGTTTCCTTTGGCCCGCCCTGTGCAGCCTTATGAACTGCAGGTCATTATTAAATCCAGTATTGCAATGAAAAGTGCTGAACATAAAGTACCATAAGTGCCATTCACCACTGCAAATACCTGCAAGCTAACATTCGTCATTGACAAATGCTTGTTTTTAATACATCTTGGTTTTTTTTTTTAAATACAATGGGGTATAACACAGGCAACTGATGAGCGGGTCTTTTGTTTGATTGCTAAGAGGGATGCAGGCAGCTCACGAATCACTTGGCTTTGTCACTGACATGCTGTCAGGTTTCTTTTTGTCAGCAGCACATGCCCACCACTCCCCAGATTATAGAACACAGAACATAGAAGTTGATGGCAGTTAAGGACCGCACAGCCCATCCAGTCTGCCCATTTTTTCTACCTTATGAATGTGCTATAAACCTTTACTCTGTCGATGGCCTACCTATTCATACTCATCTGTATTGCTCCCTTATGCATATCCCATGCCTGTCTGAAGCCCTGAACTGTATTCATATCTGCCACTTCTTGAGGTAGGCCATTCCATGCATCCACCACCCTTTCTGTGAAAAAGAACTTCCTCACATTACCCCTTTAATCGGCCTCCCTCTAATCTCATGCTGTGTCCTCTTGTCCTGCTATTCTTCTTATATTGAAACACATTAGAGTCTTTCACCTTGTTAATACCCTTAAGATGTTTGAATGTTTCGATCCTATCACCTCACTCCCTCCTTTGCTCTAGGGTATACATATTGAGCTCTGTTAATCTGTCCTCATATGTTTTTTGATGTAGGCCCTGCACCATTTTGGTTGCCCTTCTCTGGACTGACTCCATTTTGTTACTATCCTTGTGCAGGTGTGGCCTCCAGTACTGCATGCAGTAGTCCAGATGGGGCCTAACCAGTGTCTTGTAAAGAGGGATTATTACCTCCCTCTTACAACTTGTGATACCCCTACTAATACCCCCCAACATCCCTTTAGCCTTATCTATTGCTTTAGTGGTCTGCTTGGATGATTTAAGGTCATCTGTGATAATGATGCCCAAGTCTCTTTCTTCTCTTGTGATTGCCAGCAAGTCCCCTCCTAACCTAAAGGTAGCTTCAGGGTTTCTCTTCCCTATGTGCATGATCTTGCACTTCTTTGCGTTAAACCCCAGTTGACACTCTTCCTACCATTTTTCCAGTGTATCCAGATCTGTTCTCATTCTGTCCACCCCATCTGGGTCATCTACACTGTTGTAGATCTTGGTGTCATCTGCAAACAGACAAACCTTACCCTCCAGTTCATCTGCAATGTCACTGATCAAGATATTGAAGAGGACTGGCCACAGGAATGATCCCTGAGGTACCCAACTTCTGACTTGCATCTCTTCTGACTGTATACCGTTTACCACCACTCCTTGTTTTCTGCCCGTCAACCAGTTTACCACCCAGTTGACCAACTTCTGAACCACCCCGAGCCTACCCAGCTTATTAATCAATCTTCTATTTGGAACAGTATCGAAAGCTTTGCTGAAGTCAAGGTAGGCAACATCAACTGCATCCCCTTAGTCCATCACTCTGATTACCTAGTCAAAGAAATCTATGAGATTAGTTTGGCAGGACCTTCCTGTGGTAAACCCATGCTGTCTTGGATCCTGTGCTTCTATGGATTCCAGGTGTTGCACTATCCTTTTCTTAAAGAGTGCCTACATAATCTTGCCCACTACTGAGGTAAGACTGATTGGTCTGTAGTTCTCTGCCTCCTCCCTGCTGCCACTCTTGTGGAGTGGGATCACATGAGCCCTTCTCCAGTTTTCTGTTACCTCTCCTGTGCTCAGGGACTTACTAAACAGTTCTGATAATGGCTCTGCTAGTTCCACCCTTAGCTCCTTTACTACCCTGGAATGTATGCCATCAGGTCCTATTGCCTTGTCCACCCTGAGCTTAGTGAGCTCTTGTAGGACCCTTTTTTTGTGAAGGGACTTGTGTACACCTCCATCCTTCCTGTGTCCATGGTGCTGAGCCCTGCCCTACCTGCTCCTCAGGAAATACTGAGCAGAAGTATCTATTTAGGATAGCTGATTTTCCTTGATCCTCCTCCACACACTCCCTCTTACCCCCTTTGATCTTAGCAATACCCCCTCTGGACTTTCTCCTTTCACTAATGTATCTATAGAAAGTCTTGTCACCTTCTTTTACTGTTCGTGCTAGTGTTTCCTCTGTTTAGGCCTTTGCCTGCCTTACTGCCTTCCCTGTTTCCCTTAGGGAAATTTGACATGCCTCCCTATCTTCATCCCGCTGCATTCCCTTATATTTCGTGAAGGCCAACCTTTTGACTCTGATCTTTTCTGCTACTGTTTTTGAGAATCAAAGTGGTTTCCTCCTTCTTTTGCTCTTGCATTTCTCCCTACCACAATGGGATGTTGCTTCAAGCATTGTATCCTTAATGCTTGTCCACTTTGCCTGTACCCCCTCACCTGTATTTTGTCTTGCCAGAGCTGGCTTAACTCCGTTGGTCATCTTATCAAAGTCAGCGCCTCTGAAGCCCCATATTTTAGCCTTGGAATGGGATGATTTAGTTCAAGTGGCCAAATTGAGCCATACCATTTGATGGTCACTGGCCACCAGGTGACCTTCCACCTGGAGATCTGTGATCCTGTCCCTGTTAGTCAGTACTGGATCTAGGATAGCCCTGTCTCTTGTGGGTTGTTTTACCAGTTGTTTGAGGCCCTCTCCCTGCAGGGAATCAACTATGTGTCTAGTTCTGGCAGATGTTCCTGCTGGTATTGATCAATCTGTATCTGGCATGTTGAAGTCTCCCATTATCAGAACCTCCCTTTAGCTGTCATGTTTGGTATATCTTCTAACAGTAATGTGTCTATGTCCTCCCCCTGGTCTGGAGGCCTGTAGACAACCCCAGTTCGTATGTCTGTCCGATTCCTGTTTCCAGGGTGATCCACAGTTCTTATGTGTATGCTGAATTTCTGTAGCTTTGATATTTTCATTGACATAAAGGGTCACTCCCCCACCCCCCACTTTTGCACCTCGGTCTCTTCTGAACAGTACATAGCCGGGTACTGAAGTGTTTCCAAGTATGGTTACTGGTGAAACATGTCTCGCTAATGGCTACTATGTCCAGTTTAGCCTCTATTATTGCTGCCTGCAGGTCTGGGATCTTGTTTCCCAGACTGCGGGCATTTGTGTACATGATTTTCCATTGGCCAGATTTTGGTGCTTTAGTTATTGGGCCAGGTTCAATGTTTCTCCTGAGCATCATATTGGGAGCTGAACCTTTTTCCTTACCTGGTGATGCAACTCAACTACAAACATGCTGAACTCCTGTTTGATCACTAGCTGAGGGAGGATGGGTCTTCTTCACATTCGATGCATTGGGTGCTGCATCCCCTCCCCATTTGTTAATTTAAATATTCTGCAAAGACATCAAACTTCTGCCCCAATGCACTGACTCCCTCCTTAGGCAGATGTAGTCCATCAAATTTAAAGAACTTTCACTCCCAAAACTGTTGCCAGTTACCTACAAATTTGTGTCCTTTTTCCTGGCACCAGCCCTTGAGCCACATGTTTAGCTCCCCTATCTGCACTTCTCTGACCTTCTGCCCATCTCCCCCCCTCTCCCAAACTGGTAGGATCTCAGAGAAGGAGATATGGGATGAAATAGATGACAGCTTGTCTCCCAACCTGGTCAGGTGTTCCTTGGTCTCCACAACTGGCTGGCTGGCGAGATCTTTATTCCCTATGTGTATCAGGACATCAATGTTTTCTCTTGCTTCCTGCATGATTTTAGCAATGCCGTCAGTGTCTCTTCAAGCTGGTGTACTGGGATACATCTGACCATTACCACCAGCCAGAGGTAGGTATCAACTCCTCGATTCATGGAGTCTCCTATTATCAGTAGTGTTTTGGATTCCTTTTTGCTTTTTTTGTTTTGGTCCCTGTTTTGGGCACGTTTTGTAGTGCTAGTTCCTGTGTTGCAGTGTTCTGCTCTGCAGTGTCCACTGTCCCTTTACTTGATTTTGGAGATAGAGGCAGATACCTGTTTGTAGTTTTTATATAGTTTGTGGAGGTGATATGTTGGTGAGCATTGAGTGATGGGGCACCTGATTTGCCCCTCCTAACCACCTGCCAACCTTCTGGACCAACTACCCTCTGTGGTTGAGGTGCTTCCTTTACATGTTGGGGAAATGGCTGGCATTTCTTGTAATATATTTCCTCCTGAATATGCAATTTGAAGCACGCAATCTCTGCTCATACTGCCTGGAATTGAGCCCTTAGATCTCTGATTGGTCCAGCATGTAGGACAGCATCTAAATCCTGTATAACTGCCCTTTTGAAAAGTGTCCTGCATTACCTGCAGTTAATAATATCCATTCCAGTTGAGTTGCCGAGCTTATAACCTGGTCCAAGTTATTAGAAGGAAAATGAAAGCAAAAGTTTGATTTTTTTTTTGTATATTTATTTTTTGTTTTGTTTGTTTTTGTATAACTTTTTATAACAAGTTAAATTACTTGTGCCCGTGTAAGTGAGGTTACTGTGGATATCCCTTTGATCCTCCCCTTCCTGCATTGCTACAGGAAATGTCACGTCTGTCCTACTCTATAAAAGGAATATAGCATGGGGTGCTTGGGGATGGGGTGGGTGGCTGGGCCCTTCCCCTGCCGAAAAAGAAGAACCACTGACAAAAGAAACAAGGAGATAAGAGCAATCAACCAACAACAAATGCAGTCACCCTGAAACCTTAGCCTAATGATAGACAAAACTATAAAATCAGTAAGCACCACCTGTAACAATTCCACAGAAGATATACCCTGCAAAAAACACTTTGCTTCAGAGCAAAATAAAGCAGTAACAGAAGATATACCTTGCAAAAAACAATTTGAATCAGAGAAGATTACAGCAGTAATCCGTAAGCACAAAACAGTAACAAACCTGTAGGCACACCCTGTAATAATGCAGCAAAAAGTATACCCTGCAACAGCAATTTGAATCAGAGAACAGTAAAACAGTAAAATGTAAGCAAAAAAAAGTCCCAAACCTGTGAGCACAAAAGAAAATAATAACACACAGTAAATCTGCCTATCCAAAAGAAGCCTTAAACTTTTTCCTTGCTCTGTCCTTACAAGCAAACCTAGAAGAAGAGTTCAGGTGAAGCTAGGTGCCTTTGCCAGCAAACCTAGTCTTCAACCTTATGCTCCAGTTGTCTTGCCCCTATCCAAACACTGTATTAATACCCAACTGGCACATACCCGGTATGTCTGCTAGTGAAGGAAGACCATGCAGAGCACCAGTTTGTTTCGGAGCGAGCAGCTGGTTTTAGTAAGAGAGAGTGTGTTTTTGCCCACTGCTGTAGTTACCGCATCTACAGTGGTGGTTCATAATATCGGGCTGCTCGTTCACCACTCGTTCTGTTGCACTGTGGAAAACTTATATCTGCTTTTTTAACTAAAATGTGGTATAAAAGGCAGTGGATAAGTATGGTCTCTTGCTTGATTGCAAAGAAGGATCCAGGTGGCTCACAAGTTGCGCATCAGTTGGCTTTGTCGTGCTCAGGTTTATTTCTGTCAACCGCACAAGTTACACTTTGATTTGGCAATGTTTTGTCCAGAGCCGATAGCATTTTTGTCTTCTAAAGGAAAATGCTATCAATAGCAGTACGGGTGGGAGAGTGAGTGGCCGGGGAAGCCAAGGAAAAAAGCTTTGCTTTGTTACTGATACCATGCTGCCGCAACTGTTGGGTGTCACAGGTGGCACTGATATCTTTTTGTGAAGTAGTTTTGCCTGGCACAAGTAATGCCAGTTGCAAAGTTATGGCTGTATAATGACATTACTAAAAATGGGTTTTAGCCAGTCAGCATTCAGAGATTTTTGTGTCCAATTTATAAGCAAGCAATAAGACAAGATGAGGTGTGGGCTATGGCCTGATAAGCGCACGCTCCAGGTGCATTATGAGTCATGAGGCACTTGTGCCGAGTGCCTTTAGCACCTGGGAAGTGCTCTTATCAGGCCATAACCCACACCTCGGGGTGTCTTATTGCACTTATAAAATGGGCCTTCCAAGTAGTTATTAAAAAAAAAAGAAGAAAAAACTAATGTGAAAAATATTTAAGGAAACATTTTTTTTTTAACATGAAATATTTTATGGAGTTTTCAAAATAGCAAGAACCAGTACGGAACATACCATTCAAGGTGAGAATATAAATTCAAAAACAGCACAGTAGCCAATATTTATGTACAGGACAATATTACCAAATAAGGACTGTATTGAACTTCGTGATTTCAGGAGGAAAATAAACTAACCACCCTGTAATGCAAGATAAACAACAAACAGAGTAACCATATGACTAGGTACACCTAAACAGGAACAGAGAAGGGGGAGAGTGAGTAAAACATAGGTTCTTCCTGCCAGGTGAAATAATCATCAGACTGGAAGAGGCAGCTCTAAAAGATCAATTAATTATATATTAGGGTCAGCTACCAGCCGATCAGAGAAGCAAGGGAAAGAGATCCAGCGGATGGTCTGTGCATCTATGCAGTCAGATGGGCGGATTGCCAGGAGGTGGAGGGGGCACAGAGCATAAGTGGAAGTGGAGGTAGGTGTCTCATTTCTGGTGACACTTGGGCCCCTTATGCAGGCAGAGAAAGGAGAGCCACTCCATAATAGACATCTGTGCTATTGCAGCATGCCAAGCTAGCAGGGATAGGGGGTTTGATTGTCTCCACTTCGTGAGAAGGGCACACTTGGCCTCCATTAAAACTGATGCAACCCATTGTTTCTGGGAGGAGGGAAAGGGGACTAACACTGAGGTGTACCCCAACAGAACAAACATAGTGGTCAGTGTGATACTCTGCCCTAGCACTTTGGAGCTGTCTTCCTGTACCCCCGGCCCAAAATTAGCTATCTTCGGACACTGCCAGAGGATATGAAGGAGGTGAGCAGGATCTTGTTGGCATCACCAGCATTGTGCATTGGGGATGAGGCCCATACAGTGTAGCTATGCTGGAGTGTGGTACCAGCGATGTAATATTTTCAACTGTATCATTTGGCTTCATGAGTCCCTGTAACTACGGCGGGCATGTTCCTGGCATTGTGCCCATACCTCAGGGAATATCATTGTGTTTAGCTCTTGCTGTGAGAGAGACCTACTGAGTTCCAGGTTGGGGAGGGGGGGGCTGCATCTCGTAGTGCCTTGTAGAAGGCCCCACCAAGACCCTTCTGTTTCCCAGGGACAAGAAAGCGACTGATCCAATCCCCTTGGGATGTCTGAACCATGGACTGGTGGAGAGACTTTAATGCATCTCAGAGCTGCAAGAACCTCCAGAAGCCTTGCTTAGGTAAAGAGTATCTGTCTTGGATCTGATGAAAGGACATTAGAACCTCAGAGGGGGGTATGCATAAGTTGCCTAGCACCGAAATTTCTTGCTCCCTCCAGGAAGGCCAATGAATTGGTGCCTTTCTAATTTGTAGGGTGGGGTTGTTCCAGAGGCTAATAAGTCTAAAGGGTGGAGACCAGGTCCTTTTTGGAATGAGGGAAGTTAATAGCCCAGAATGCCATGCTCTCCAGGTCTCATTTACAATGGGTCCACACATGTCTTTTGGGGGCTTTGAGGCCTGTAGCAATACTCCCAAACAGTGACCACCCACAAGGTCAGTCTCAATCTGAACCCAGAGAGGTGTGCTCATGTCAGATGGTAGAAGCTTTTTGGTGGCCTGGGCCATCCTGTATGCCAGGGAGTAACCTAAAAACCACAGCAGTCCTAGACTCCCCTTGGTCCAGTGCGCCCTGAGCTATGCTTTCCCAAATCTGGGGGACTTCCCTTCCCAGAGAAATTTTCTATGAACCTGTCTAGTGCTGTGAATACCTTAGGGGGTACTCAGATTGGCAGATTAAAAAAGAGGTAGGAGATCTTGGGTAGGATAAACATTCTGATAGCTTCCACCTTGCCTTTCAAGGAAAACTTTAATCGCTTCCACCACTGAAATTTGGCATTAATGGAGCCTAGTAAGGGGTTGAAATTTGCCTCCACCAGGTCTTTCCAAGATGTTGTGATCACCATGTCAAGATAGGTAAACCCCTGAGGCACCCAGACCAGGTCTGAGTGAGTGAGGCAGTCTTTTGTGCAACCCAGATTAAGAGGGGACAGGGTGGTTTTCTTTTTGTTTACTTGTAGGCCTGAGAAGTTGCAAACTGCATAAGAGTAGCCAGTAATGGGGGTAACGTCTTGCCTGGGTTGGAGATGGTGAGAAGCATGTCATCTGCATAGGCACTGACTATGTAGGATTTTCTGACTATCTCAATCCCCTGTATCCCTGGGTTTGCCACAAGTCATCTTGCTAGGAGGTCCAGAGCCAGCAAGAAGAACAGGGGCAACAGCAGGCAGCCCTGTCGTGTACCTCACCCAGCTCAAAGGAGAGGGGATTTGTTTGTTGGTGAGTATTCTAGCTGTGGATGAGGCATTGATCGTGGCAATCCACTCCCTAAAGGAACCTCCAAACTCATAAGCATCTAAGACGTGGTGCATGTAACCCCATTCTACAGAATCGAATGCTTTGGAGATGTCAACCGCAAGGGCTGCCATGGGAGCCTTGGATTGGGCCATGTACCACTTTAGGTTGAGGACAGTGAGGAGGTTGTCAGCTCCACACTTACTCCTGGTAAACTCTGCCTGGGACAGATGAATGAGGGAAGGGAATACCTTTTCTAGCCTATTAGCCAGGATCTTCACCATGATCTTAGTGTCTACAGTAATTAGAGAAATGGGGTGAAAACTGGCGCAGTCCAAAGGATCATTAGATTTCTTCAGGAGCAGCATGATAAGCACGTGCCTCATTGTCATTTGCAGCATCCCTTTCTGGTGGACTTGCCAAAGGGCTTCCAAGAGTGGAAGTGCAACCACATCCTGCAGCAGTTGATAAAGTTCCAGTGTCATCCCGTCAAGACCAGGTGCTGTGCCTTTCACCAGCTGGGAGATAGCCACTTTCAGCTCAGAGTTCGAGATGTCAGCATCCAGCATATCTCTGTTAGCCTTAGGGAGTTGTGGGAGGGGAGTGCTGTCCAAAAAAGGAGCGCATATTCTGTACCCAGTCCTGTTCTGCTTGGGAGAGTCTAGTAGTATACAGATGGAGATAAAAATTCCTCACTGTAGCATTAAAGAGGTTGGGGTCTGTGACCACCCTTCCTGAACTATCTCTTAAGGCATGGATTTGGGAAGAGGCCTGCTGCTTTCTGAGCTGGTATGCCAGAAGTTTACCTCCTTTGTCCCCTTCCTCCCAGAACTTATGCTTAGATTGCATGAGCTGCCATTCTGCCTTACGTTGGAGGATCGTATTGATCTTATACTTCAGTCCCATAATGACAGATACTAAGTGCTGGGGGGGGGGGGGCTCTTGAACTGGTCCTTCAGTGGTTTGAGCTGTTGGTAGAGCTGTTCAAGTTCCTCATGTCTTTCTATTCTGAGCTGCAGTGTAGGCTACAATGCGCCCACGCAGCACAGCTTTAAAGGCTTCCCAAACCGTTGTTGGGTCCACTTCTCCTGTGGAATTGGTTTGGAAGTACTGTTTGGCTTCCTCTATCGTTTGGGTGCAAAATAGTGGATCTTTCAATAATAGAGAGTTGCACCTCCACCAGAGAGAGGAGCACATACTGGGGCAGGTAGAGTAGGGAAATGGGGGCATGGTCTGAAATTAGGATAGTCTCTATGGCAGTATTGAAGATACACTGGGCAGCTGCCCGGTCAGCCAGCCAGAAGTCGATGTGACTTTATGTAGCATGTACCAGCGAGAAAAAGGTATAATCCCTTCCCAAGGGGTGATCACTGCGCTAAGAGTCGCATAAACTCCATTCCTCCTGCATGTGTACAAGTGCCACCTTGGCCTTGGGGTGGGCTTCGGGGGTGGGCTGGGTTTTGTCTAAAAATATATTTTCTACCAGATTGAAGTTTCCACCAGTCATAACTGGAATACTATGATCCTCCTTCCTGAGCTCAGCTATAGCATGGCTGACCTGCTGAAAAAAGTCCTCCAAGTCCTTGTTGGGAACATATATGTTCCCCAACACTAGCTTTCCTCCTGGAAAGGCAAAACGGGTGACCACCCATCACCCCTGTGAGTCTATTTTAATCCCTTCTTCCACCCAAAGGCAGGTCTTGCTTAGTAAAATAGCTACTCCTCTTGATCTGGACGAGGCAGAGCTATGGAGTACCTTCCCCACCTACAGCTTCCTGAGCCATACCACTGCCCTGGCTGTAAGGTGAATCTTCTGGAGAAAGGCTACATCAGCTTGTAGAGACTTAAGGTGCTGTAACACTTTAATCCATTTAGCCAGATGGTTAAGGCCCTTAACATTCCAAGAGATACATGTCTACCCTTGAGGTGTTAGGTTGGCCGTAGTGATCAGCTACTACCACTAGTTGTCACTTACCTCGTGCTGGTTACGCTGTTAGACTGCAGAGATGCTAGCCGCAGGAACAGATTCCTACCTGTCGGTGGAGTGAGCTACGTATTATCACTATGCTGACATAGCAAGATCAAAGCAGTTCAGGTGTAGCTAAACAGAAGATAACATACAACAAGCGAACAAACAGTATAACGTTATTGGTGAGATAAAGGAGGCAAAACACAGTGCACAACAAACCAACATGAATATGATAAATTGGTTCTAAAAATAATGTGGACCAGACAGACTAAGATCAGATGGACATATCACTTCCCAACTGGGGGGAAGGGGAGGATAAAGCAGCTGATCAGGTCCACCTATAAAAAATATAAAGAATGCTGAGTATTCAAGTTGCGCTGCACTAACGGTGGTGCCTACTAGTACAGAGTTAAGGTGATTATACGATAAACACTAAGGGTATGTGTGAGATGAGACCCAAATTGTAAGTCTCTACCATGCTGACCTAGTGTCCAGTGGGGACAGTGAGTGTCTTTCAAGAGGAGTACCCATCCTACCCCAGACCTGGTTGAAGTGGAGACATGGATCCCACCATCAGGTTGCAAGTTGGGGGGAGGGGCACGAGAGGAGTCTCCCCCGAACCATGAAGTTTGAGGGAGTGCATTTACCTAAATGTAAAGTGTCATGCCTAAAGGTTGACTACTAATGAGTCAGCCAGTTCTGAAAGGAAAACATTGAAAAGGCCATGAAAGGTAATGTCACTTATGATTTGCTAGGAGAGTAGGCAGATGCCACTGATGGGAGAGGTCTGTGATCAGTGGTTCCAGCATCCCCATATCCCCACTGGCATGATGGGGATAGGGGCTGGGGTCAAAGGAATGGGAAGGGGGGGTTCTAGGGTGAGGGAACCCCAGCTGCTAGGGGAGCCAACGGTGGGACCCTAATACGTAAACCCGGGCCTCTGCTCATAGACCAGTTACCCTGAAGGGGAAGGAGGGCAGATTGGCAGAGTGGAGCCAAGGTGATTTACCATCCTTACTATCCCCTTGATCCCCTGACCCCCCCATGCTAATCTGCTGCTCAGAGGTTTGGTCCGATGGTAAAGGGAGCAGTAGTGCTGCTCCATGGGTGTCCCTGAAGTGATGGGGCCACCTGGAGCCTTTCGCTAAGAGCTATGCTTTCACTCCAGAACATAACGGAATATAGTATAAACTACAGTATATAAGGTAAGAAAATATAAGTCCATATATAGAGCAATCGCCCTCAGAAACAGGCCAGAGGTCAGGTGGAAAGCATTCATTCCTCTGGAGTATTGGCAGTGGGTGACAGTTTGCTGTTCGCCAGGACTGGATGGGAGACCGCTACTTCAGAAAAGGATCTGAGTCTGGGTTTGATGCATGTGGCAAGGTGCAGCAGGCTTTCTTCTGTTACAGCATCACCTGAGACATTGTCCACAGCATCCACCCCACTAGATGGGATGGAATTGTCCATCGACAAGTCCAGCGGTTGAGCTAGTATATCTCCATCATCCTCTTCACTAAGGGAGTCCTCTTTGGGAAGTTTAGCCGGAGGTGAGAAAGGAAAAGTCATGGTTCCAGAGTGATTCTGACTGATACTTCTAGATACATGCCTGTTTTTTTTCTCACTGAGCCAAGGGGATCGCTTCAGATCATTGCTGTGCCCTCCTTGAGTTACCTGGGAGGGACGGGCAGAATGATTAGCCCCCTGTTGCTGCCTTTGTAGGTCTCCTGTTATTTATAGAGTAGTGGGAGGCTTATTGGGTGGACCATTACCCCTGCTTTTCCTTTCCCCTGGAGAGCGAGCACTGTTCCAGCTGTTCCTAGGAGGTGCAGAATGGCCTGCAGTGTACCAGAGGCTTCTGGCAGATGTGGCTCAGAGATTTGTAGTGGGCCAGAATTGCTTGACCCATAACTCGATCTCTTGTGGTGAACTTGCCAGGCATTCCTTCCCATCTTTCACCACTTGCAGGCTAGCCAGGCCTTTAAAGTGATAACAAAAGCCCAGATCTCTGAGTTTTTGTTTAATATGAATGAAGGCTTTACACTTGGCAGCAACTTCTTTAGAATAGTCCCTGTAAAAGGAGATGCATGCCCCTCTCCAGTGAAAGTCACCATGCTCCCTGGTGATCTGCAATATTTGTTCCTTAACTGAATAGCATAGCAAGTATGTGATAATTGATTGGGGTGGGGAGCCCGGTGGTCCAGATTTGCATCCAATTTTATGAGCCCTTTCCACCTCAGTGGGTCCTCTCCATCTATCCCCCAGCAGCTTGGGAATGAGGTCCATCAAAAATCTCTCCATATTGTTACCTTCTGCCCCCTCAACAATCTCCAAGATGTGAATATGTTTCCTGCGCCCTCTGTTCTCCTGGTCTTCTGCTGTCTCCCAAAGCCTTTGAATCTTGATATCCTGTTCATGTAAGTGAGACAAGATCTTTTGCTACTGGTACTCAAGGTCATCAGTGTGCTGTTCTGAGATGTGCATGTAGTCCTCCAATGCACACGCATCCACCACGTTCCCTGTCAGAGCACTGTTTACGCTGTCAACATGCATTAACAAAGTCTCAAGCATTTTGGTAATATAATTCAGTGAGTATGCAACCGGTGCCTGAGCTCCATCAGGGGCAAGTGGGCTGGCTGATCCCATGTCTGCTTAACTATGTGGCCTACTGGCTTACCAGATACAATGCCCCGAGGCGAGGTCATACCCTGCGAGTGTTGGCTGACTATACACTTGGGGTAAGTGCTGAAGGCCGTTAGGCACCGCACAGTTTGCAAAGCAGCATGCCCAAAGAAGATAACGAAACAGCCAGCTGGGAGAAAAACAAAGGACAGGTAATAGTATTGAGCAGCAAGGGGGTTCGGATTCCCTAGGGTGCCCACGGGATTTAGTCTAGTCACCGGGTGCCTTCTACTGGATCATGCAGTTACCACCCTTCAGTGCAGGTCAGCTTGGTCTCATTGCTTAGCTGTTTTGGCAATCTAATAGGCCTCCTACATTAAAAACTGGGCATTGAGCTCATTCAGAGTACCTTCCAAAACCTCTCCCTGCCAAAAACGTATAAATGAATTATCAGGATCTGAGCATTTCAGCATTTAGGGTCCCACGCAGGACGGAGCAGATAATTTAAGCGGCTATCTTACATGGTAGCTCAACAGCACCCCCTAAGAAAAAAGTTTCAATACTAGAAATAATAAAAAATAGTCCCCTTAATAAAGTAGTTTGTAAGTGTTCCAAGAAAGCTTCTTATATACTTCTCAGGTTGTGTGCCCATCTGCTACATGCACACATGCACAAACACACACACGATTTTTTTCTTTTTATTTATTTATATTTGTGTAGCTTTCTGAAGGGTCTTTGCCAGGGAGCAACCAAGTGGCCACTTTGACTACTGGGACTGATGATGTTTTGTGATGATGGTGGACAGCCCCTCCTCCCCCATACACATACAGCTATTTTAATCACTATTATTTATTTATTTATTTTTATTTGTTGTTGTGTTTTAACAAACAGACCATTTGTCTGTCATTGTGTGCCTGCTGCCTGCTTTTTCAATACTGAGCATGTCCCTCAGGATCCACCATCGTGAGTGGCTCACATTTCACTGTGTTGTGGGAAACACATTTTCAGCTGTTAGGGGTTTTACACAACTTTGTGTTGCTGAGATTACAGAATATCTATGGGGTTCTCACTGTTTTAAATTATCTTATAAAATGGGCACAACAATCTCTAAATGTTTATTAGCTAAAACATTTTGCTCAGCACAGTCTCCTTTTTTCCTTTTTTCTATTATCGCTATATAGAAAATAAAGGATGAGGAAGAGTGTAATACAAGAATTTAATGAATACCCGAGGTGTGAGATGCTACATAAACCCCGAGGGTGAAGCCCGAAGGGTTTATCAAAGCATCCCACACCAAGGGTGTGCATTAAATTTGATTTTGTTGCACACTTTCCCATCCTTTATTTTTTATAATTGCTGGTGAGCAATTTTTTCCAGCTCCTTTCTCATACAGACACACATACACACACACACACACACACACATTTCTTTGTCTCTCTGCAGTCACAGTTTCATTATCTCCCTCTCTATACAGTTCAGGTTTTTTTTGGGGGGGTACTGATTATTTTTAACTTACTGCATGTAGAGGCGATCACGCTTCAGTAGCACTACGTGAAGTGAACCACGGTCCCCATCATCCCCCCACTATTTGATCAAGCCAACGAACAGCAAGATCAACCAGATGTAACGTTATTATTTGGAAAAAAAAAACAAGCATGGATTATGTGTACTCATTACACTTTTAATAAGTGTTTTTTTTTAAGAGAACGGAGTTGGGAATAGAGTTTTAGTGGCGGCTCCTCGCTAAGAGAAATGGAGCCATGAGGAATCGTCATGTTTGTAAAACCCTTCAGTCTGCCCACATCAAGAATGACAGCCAATAAGAGAGCAGGAGATTTTGAGTGACTTAGCATGGTTTGTCGTAATAACCAGTGGGTTATTAAGGCGAATATATCAACTGGCTGAGCCTATTAAAAAAATTGCTCACCAGTAATTATGAACTGATTGTGAGATTCTCAATAGGTGATTGATTAAATATTGAATTGTGTCACAGGGAAAGTGTATTGACTCATTTGTGTAAAACTGTGCATGCTGATCTAAAAATTAAAAAAAAAGGTATGCAAGTGAAAAGAGGAAGATCAGGAGAGGGATTGTAAGGTTAAAAAGGGAAGGAAGAAGACTTTGCAGAGGGTGACCTGGAAAAGGCAGCGATCCTGAACAAAAATCTTTGTTCAGTGTTCAAAAAGGAAGGGGAAGGGCCATATAAAAGTAACAGGTGCTATGGAGTGAGGGAGATGGACACTAGTCTTTTTCCAGAGGATAGAGTCCTGAAGGGACTCGTTAATCTGGGTTCCATGTCAATACAACAACACCTTTGTCATTGACACCCCAACAGCATCGGGAACAATGCTGACAGTTGGCATTCTTCCCGTCAGGGCAAAGTATGTTACTGTGGGGGGCTTCACCTCCTGCATCCCCCACCTCTAAATAACCAAGTCAGAGTTGTTTCGGGATGGGGGCGAAACGCTGGAAGCTGCAATGCCATTCCACAGCAGACCACCACAGTGCACCAGAGTGATCTGGTGAGATTTATCACTATGGTGGACTTCGCTGTGGGAATGTTACTGTAGTGGTGTGCTACCTGCGACAAAGCAAGGGGGCCAGACAGGGTGCATTCGTGGGTATTGAAGAAGCTCAGGGAGGCACCGGATGCACCTCTGACAGTCCTATTTAACAGCTTACTATAAACAGGAGTTATTCTGGAGGACTGGAGAAGGGCACTTCATAAAAGTGGTAGTAGGGAGCAGGCTGGCAATTATAAGCCAGTCAATTACTTGACATCTGTGGAGGGAAAGTTAATGGAATACCTGCTGAAGTAAAGGATTGTGGGATATCTTAAATCCAGTGGGTTAGAAGACCTGAAGCAGCATGGATTAATGGGGAGATCTCCTGTTAAACAGATCTAATAGATTTCATTGACTGGGTGACCAAGGAATTAGATGAGGGTGGAGCAGTGGATGTGGCCTACCTAGATTTCAGTAAGACTTCTGACACCATTCCACATAAGAGACTAGTAAGCAAGCTGGGTAGCTTAGGAGTGGCTTCAAAGGTAGTAAGCTGGGTAAGAAATTGGTTAGGGGATAGGTGAAAGATGGTGGTGATAAACAGAGTTCACTCTGAGGAAGGGAGGGTGACCAGCGGTGTACCTCAAGTATCAGTGCTGTGACTGGTCCTCATTAATGTCTTTAAGTGACATTGCAGAGCAACTGGAAGGGAAGGTCCACAAATCTTTGTGGATGACACCAAACTGCAATAGGCGGACACTGCAGGGGGTAGTGAAAAGGATGAGCAGAGACCTGAGGAAACTGAAGAGAAAGAGTCGGCAAGGGTATGGCAGCTTGGTTTCAATGTAAAAAAAGTGCAAAATAATGCACTTAGTGCCCAGAAAGCCATAGGTAGAGTACAAAATGAGTGGAATAGTACTGATGACCACCAAGCTGATACAAGGCAGTGTGACAAGGCAGTTGGGAGGGCTAATCTGATGCTGAGGTGGATGGGAAGGGGTATCACCAGCAGAAAGATGGGTGGTATTCCCTCTGTATAGATCGCTGGTAAGACCTCACCTAGAGCACTGCATCCAGTCCTTCAGTCACATTTCCAGGATAACATAGACAGAGTGGAGGTGGTCCAGAAGAGGGCAGATAAAATGGGGTATTGACTGCATCTAGATCCCTATGAGGAGAGACTGAAGGACCTATATATGTACAACCTGGAAGAAAAGAAGCAGGGGGTGATATGATAGAGACCTTTAAAAACCTCACAGAAGTAAGTAAGGTACAGGAGGGAAGCATTTTTTTTAGAAAGAAAGGTTCTCAAGAACAAAGGAACATGTAATGAAGTTTGACTGGGATAGATTCAGTAGAGATGTGAGGAAATACTTAAAAGAAAAAGTGGTGGATTCCTGGAACAGCCTTCTAGTGGAAGGGGTGGGGGTGAAAACAGTTTTTGGGGTTCAAGAATACATGGGATAGGCGTGAGGGATTCTTAGTGGATAGGGAGTGTGAAGGGAGAAAGAGCCAGAGACCAAGTAGGGTCTGCAGTAATACTGTAGGCAGCAAAAAATGGTCAGACTGGGTGGGTCAAGCTGTCCTTATCCGCCATGAAATTTTATGTTTATATTTTTCTATGACAAAGAAACTGTTTAATGCCGCATTGGTCCTCATAAGAACAAATCCAGAAGAAATGGTTTGATACCTTTTACTGGACCAACAAGGATGTTACAAAAAGAACAAAGAACTTTAGCTTTCGGACCAACAAGTCCTTCGTATTAGGCTTCTGAACAAGGACTTGGTTCAAAAGCTAAAGCTCTTTATTCTTTTTGTAACATCCTTGTTGGTCCAATAAAAGGTATCAAACTATTTGTTCTGGATTTATTTTTTCATGACAGTATCTACGGTACTGCCACAAAGGGTGGGTATGCCAATTTTCATGTATATAGCTAACAGTATGGACAAGAGGTAAGCAACTAAATTGCAGTTTAACATAGAAGTGTCTTCTCAGCCCTAACTAGAGTGGTACGTTATAAACTGTGAGCAAGTTTTATGACTAACAGGTACAGTGTCAGAAAGACTAAAAATGTCCTGTTGTTGGTTCTTTTTACAATTTACTGTATGTGTCTAGCATAAACTTTACAAAAATTAACACATTTAAATAGATATAAAAGTTAATAGACCTCAAACGCGTTTTATTTGTATCATAGCGTACAAAGTACAATAATGTGAACACCAACCCCCTACAATTGTGTAGTAACTGGAGGGCAAAATGTAACCACATTTAAATGAGTCAGGCAGTTTGTACTCCCAGGATATTATCTGTTTTTTCCTCTTTTTTGTTTCATATAGATTTTTCTCCCTGCGGGACAATTGAGGCAGCTTATCGTCCTGTCACCGTCCCCATGAACCAGCAGATGTCTCCTCCATGACCTACCTTCGGTTAAGCACTCCAATGGATTTCCCCATGGTGGGGTGAGGGGAGGGAGGGCCATCTTCCCTCTCAGATACACAGATTCAGTTTGGACTGAAGTGGTGTCAGGCGACAGCATGGGTCTGTGAATGGACATGCATGGCTTCATTAAGCCCCAGCTTTCTTTTCTGCTTTTCTCACCATTCCCCACTGCATAGAAACATAGACTTTGACAGCAGATAAGGACCGCTTGGCCCACCTAGTCTGCCCATTTTCCTACCTAGAGGATAAGCTGCAGATCCTATTTAACCAACAGAATATTTCTTCATACCCCCAACAAAAATTGCCTCATGTCTGTCCCATGCATTCTTGAATTCTCCCACAGTTTTAGACCCCACAACCTCCTCAGGAAGGCAGTTCCATGCATCCACCACCATCTCTGTGAAAAAATACTTCCTCACATTACCCCTGAGCTGTGCCCCCTCTATCTTCAAATTGTGTCCCCTTATTCTTGCACATCTCTTTTTCTGAAAGATGCTACCCTCTTGGACTTTGTTGATAACACTGAGGTACTTAAACGTTTCTATCATGTCCCCCCTCTCCCTTCTTTCCTCAAGGGTATACATATTAAGATCCTTTAGCCTCTCTTCGTATGGTTTCTCTTGCGGACCCTGCACCATTTTAGTTGCCCTCCTCTGAACTGCCTCCATCCTGTCTATGTCCTTGTGGAAATGGGGTCTCCAGAACTGGACGCAGTACTCCAGATGGTATTTCACCAACTGTCTGTGAAGGGGGATAACAGCTTCCTGTTTTCTGCTTGTGATGCCTCTCCCTATACATCCCAGTATCCCCCCAACCCTCCCTACTGCCTTCTCACATTGCTTGCCAACCTTAAGGCCATCTGATAGGATTACTCCCTGGTCCCTTTCCATTTTTGTTGTTGTTACTACCCCCTCTCCATTGTGTAATCTTCCCCAGGGTTTTTGTTTCCCCAAGTGCATTACTTTGCACTTCTTTGCATTGAATCCAAGCTGCCACACTTCTGACCATTCCTCCAACCTTGCCAAGTCCCGTTTCATCCTTTCCATGCCTCCTTGTGTATCAACCCTGTTGCAGATCTTTGTGTCATCTGCAAAGAGGTATACTTTTCCTTCCAGTCCCTCTGCAATGTCACTTATAAAGACATTAAAAAGGACTGGACCCAGTACTGAACCTCATGTACCCCACTAGTAACCCCTCTTTCTTCAGAGTGGACTCCATTTACATTACCTTCTGTGTCCTGTTGTTCAGCCAATGTTTTACCCAGGCTACCACCCTGGGACCCACTCCAAGGCTGGTTAATTTGACTACTAATCTTTTGTGTGGGACTGTGTCAAATGCCTTGCTAAAGTCTAGGTAGACCATGTCCACAGCCCCTCCCTGGTCTACTACTACTTTGGTCACCCAGTCAAAGAAATCGATTAGATTCATCTGACATGACCTTCCTGCTGTGAACCCATGCTGCCTTAGGTCCTGTGCCCCACTGGACTCTAGGTACTCAACAATTCTTTCCTTCAGAAGTGATTCCATCACTTTCCCTACCACAGAGGTCAAACTGACAGGTCTGTAGTTTCCTGCCTCTGTCTTGCTCCCACTTTTGTGAAGGGGAATCACATCAGCCTTCTTCCAGTCCTCAGGTACCACACCATCCTCCCATGATTTGTTTTAAAGGGTAGTCAGTGATGTCACTCGTTCTCTGCTTAATCCTTTTAGAATTCTGGGGTGAATTCCATCTGGCCCCATTGCTTTGTCCACCTTCAGTTTTAGGAGCTCTTTCAGAACCCTTTCTTCTGTGAAAGGACTGGGATCGACCCCACTCTCCAGAGTTCTTCTGATAATTGGATTAGGCACCTCCCCCACTTCCTCTTTTGTGAATACTGAACAGAAGTATTCATTCAGTATCCCTGCTTTTTCACTGTCACTCTCTGCCCTCCCCCCAACCATTCTATTCAGCCTCACTATCCCTCCCTTTGTCTTTCTACGCTCCCTGATATACCTATAAAAGGTTTTCTCCCCCTTCTTAACTGAGTTGGCTATCTTTTCCTCAGTTTGTGCCTTTGCTATTCTGACTACCCTCCCTGCTCCTTCTGCCTTAACTGGTACAGTTCTCTGTCCTGCTCCTTCTGTGTTTCCTTATACTTCCTAAATGCTATCTTTTTCTCCCTAACCTTCACCGCTACTTCTTCTGAGAACCATAGTGGCTTTTTCTTTCATTTTGATTTGTTTATTTGCTTCATACAAATGCTTGTTGCCTCTGTGATGGCAGTTTTGATATTTCCCCATTGTTGCTCCACCCCTCCTTCTAGCCTGTTTGCTAGTGCTTTTCTAAGGCACTCTCCCATCTTGCCAAATTCATCCCTCCTGAAGTCCAGAACCCTCACTTTTATATGGCTTGACTCTGTAGCTGAGTTTATTGTGAACCACACTGTTTGGTGGTCACTTGTTCCCAAATGGCTACCCATTTCTAGATCTGAGATCCTCTCACTGTCCCCATTTGAGAGTATGAGGTCTAAGATTGCTCCATCATGAGTAGGTTCCAACATTAGCTGTCTGAGACATGCCCTCTGAGGGGCATCAAGAATGACCATGCTTTTGGATGTGGCTACAGCAAAGGTGCTCCAGTTAACATCTGGCATATTAAGGTCCCCTATCAACAGCATCTCCCCTTTCTCTGCCATCCTAAGTATGCCTTCTATCATATCCTTGTCCATTCCCTCCCCCTGACATGGGTGTCTGTATACAACCTATGTGCGGATTGTGGTGCCATTTCCAGTCTCTAAGGTAACCCACAGTGCCTCCTCTCTTCCCTGTTTACTCTTTTGTTCAGTTGCTTTTATCCCTTCCCTTACATAGAGGGCTACTACCCCCCTCTTCTGCTCTCCCTGTCTCTCCTATAGGTTGTGTACCCAATATGTTAACATCCCAGTCATGGTTCTCTGTGTACCATGTTTCTGTGACTGCTACGATATCCATGCATCTCTCTTCCATCAAGGCCACAAGTTCAGGGAGCTTGTTGCCCAAACTATGGGCATTTGTACTCATTACCCTCCATTTCTTGATGGCCTTACCCCTTTTTGCCCCATCCCTGTCCTTATTGTGTTTGTCACTTCCTCCATTTACCCCTGCGCTTCTCCCTATTGACATCTCTATGTTGGTGTCTACCTCACTTAGTACCCTGATTTTTTTGGGGAGGCTAGGATTTCCCTACTCCTTTCCAGTGCCTCCCCCTTGGCTAGTTTAAATGCTTGCCAATGAAATATTTAAACCTATCACCTGGGATCCTGGTTCCCCTCCTGGACAGATGCAGAACATCATGCCAGTATAGGCCTGCATCCCTCCAGGTGGACTCCCAGTCCCCAATGAAGCCAAATCCCTGAGCTCTGTACCAGTTTTTCAACCACTGATTGAATCCCATGGTGTGGAGCACCCTAACCTCATCTGTGCCATAGACAGGCAGCACCTGCAAGAAGGTTACCATGTGTGCTATTTGTCTAAGGCCCCTCCCCATCTCCACAAATGCTTTTGTACTGCTGTGATCCCTTTCTTAGCCAGGTCATTTGTCCCTAGGTGGACAATGACATCCAGCTCCCTCCTCTGTGCAGCTGCTCCTGTGATCCTGAGGATTTGCTCCCTGTCCCTCCAAGCCATGGCACCAGGCAGGCACCTTACCTCCCTCTTCCCTTCCTCCCCCAGTTCTACCTTCCTAACAATGGAGTCCCCCACCAGGAGTTGTTTCCTTCTCCTGTGGAGTCCCATGCCACCCTCCTGTGGGTCTCCTTTGTGGAGGTTCTCAGCATCCTCCTTGGTCTCCACTGTGGGTGCCTGCAGACAACATGAAGCATGAGTGTGGAGGCATGCACAAGTCACTAAGTCATAGTCTCTCCCCTCAGTGCCTCCTGAGTCTGCACTACCACCAGACCTCCACCTGGTTGCAGTTACAGGCCAAGCTAGAAAGCCTCCCCTTCCTGGGAGAGGAGAGCAGTCCCTCAGATGCTTCATCTACTGGCTAACCACTGGCAATCTAAGTCTAGTTCTAAATCCAGATCTCTAGAATAGAGTGAAGTGTGGTGTCCAGTGCCTGAAGGCTCTGCACCAAAGCATTGGATATCTTTCTTTTTCAGTGTTTCCAAAATTGGTTTTGTTCCACTGGGAGTTCATCAACAGCGGCTCAAAGATTACTCTGCCCCCATCACTAATTGCAACACCAGATGTCCATCCCTAGGGTCAGATAACAATACATTAAAAAAAAATAACTTTTCCACACACCACCACTCTCCCAAGCCTGCCCTTGTAACATTCTGGGCCCAATTCTAAAATGGGTTATGCATGCTGCAAGATGACTTGCACCAAACCCAATGGCACAAGTCGCACTTTGCGACATGCATTACGCTGTTAGCTATTCCAAGATGTGACCTTCACTATGGCATGGGTGGCCTGTGCCCAAGCAGACTTCTGCCAGCTGCAGCCCCAATGGCATGGTGGAAGGGGGGGGTTACAGCAGCATCTGCACCTTATTCTGAAAGGGCAGCTGCCGTAACCCACTTATGCCATTCCAAGACACACACTGTGCCACTGCGGGATTAGACCAGCAGTTAGATGGTCTAAGGGGCATTCATCCTTGCCAAATGGTGGTTCCCCCCCTGCAGTGCCACAACATGCACACAGATGTTTCCCATGGACACCCCATCACATAGATGCCCCCCCAATTTCAGGGTGCCACCTGTGGTCACCCAGGTCCATTTTCTGTGGTGCTATCCTCATGCCTCTGCCTCACTGCCAACCCCCCCATGGCTCCCAGGAGCTTACATGCTCATTTTGGGGCTGGGGGCTCAGGGGGGGCTGTTCCCCATGGACAGCAGCTTGCAGCACCCAGGTCCATTGCGCCATTCCCATGGTGCAAGACTGCAGCTGCCACACAGTGCAGGACATAAGTGCCAGGGACCCTGCCTATCTTGGAATAGGGTTCACAGTCTCTGGCATAGCGGCACATGTTGCAACTTGCATACACCCACGAGTTGTGACATGCGTCTTAGAATCAGGCCCCCTGTGTCCATCTCTTAAGAGAAGTCTCCTATCACTGAAGCCTGTCTCCAGTGCAGTGGAAGACAATAATGGAGACAGAGTTGTGCAAGTTAAGTCACTGACCACTGTGAGTTACATCTAAACACCTCTAGTCAAGACTAACAGAGATACAAATTTGTTTTCCAATAATTTATATTGGACTATTACAATGCAATATGAAGGGTAGACATGAGTGTGGGACTATTTACTGAGACATTCATTTTTGCTCTTAAAAAATAAAGTTTAACTGCAGTTTTCATTAGTCATTTCCCTTTCATTACAGTCTGAAAGCCAAGCATTTTAAAGGGAAACAATGGAAAAGACAACGCTTTCCTCAGACACTGCAGAAACTCTCAATTAGTGCTTTCAGACAGTAACAACTGTATTTAATGATTTAGAACAGCTACCCACAACTTTCACTTCCTGTTGCTGGCAGCAGCCATTTCATGAGCAGCAGTGAGCTTCCTGAGCTCACTGTATGCTAATATGCCTGTTTGACCTCAGCTATCAGTTGGCAGGACATATTAGCAAAGTGAGCTCAGGAAGCTCTCTGCTACTCATGAAATGGTGGCTCCCAGCAATAGAAAGTGAAAGTTGAAGGCCACTGTCTAAATCACTAAAAAATCAGTTAGAGTTATTTTTTAAAAAATGTTACCATCTGAAAGCACTAGTCAGGCATTTTTGTAGTGCCTGGGTAAAGCTGTGCCCTTTCCACTGTTTCCCTTTAAAGTGTGCATTGCTGTATCCTATAAAACTCAATAGGACAACCCAGCATCATTTCTTTACCCAAAAGCTGGAAATATGAAAGTAGGCTGTGGTGTTAGAAAAGTCAGTGGGGAGGGAATTGTCTAGTTGCAGTTTTCTATTGTACAACTTGTACCATAAGCCAAATTGACTCTATGTGGAATTTTCAAAGCTATGACACAGCTATGTCCAGTTTTCAAAATTCTGATTTAGTTACGTTCAGGCTGCAACATTCAGATACAAATGTGCCTAGACACAATTTTCAGACCAAATATAACCCTGTATATCATTTGCATCTTTGTCTATCATTTGTTTTATTCAAAATGGGATTTAAAGACCACGAAACAGCTAGAAATTCTGCATATAAGACCAGCTTTTGAAAATAGTCCCATTTTATGACTTTTAAAAATCACCCTGCCATAACAAGAAGTTGCACCTATTTTATGACTTTTGAAAATGTCAGCTGATATAATTAGCAGTTGCATCCATTTTATGATTTTGAAAAATCTCACCCAATGTTTTTATTAAGAATGTGCTGTTTTGTTTGAAGGATAAATTATCTGCATGTATTTCACAACTCTTGTTACTATGAAACAACTGCTGATTGTTAGCCTCATGTTTCCTTCCTTTCTAGTTTGCTACAGCATAACTCCTTTACTACATGGAACTCTTTTTTTCATCCAAGCTTTCCACTGCTTAACCTTGACACAAAATGGCCGGCCAGGCAAAATCACATACTGTCTTATATATATATATTCATTGCAAAACAATCATTAAAGCACCAGTTAGGATTCAACTTAATGCAACAAAGTAGGGAAAGTGGTGTTAGTGTTTCCAACCTCAACTCCCAACCTCTCCAATCAGTAAGAGGAAAAGACCACATAAGCAGCCACAGATAGCCATAATCAGGTAAAACAAATAATATACAACTATTTCTAGATGACAAAACAGCATTCATCATTAGGGTCAAGCACTTTTGCAGCCATAGATAAACATGTACATCACAAGACATACACATACCCTTCTGGTAGCAGAAGCACTTCAGCAGATACAGACAGAAATACAAAATAAAAAATACCCAAGGTGCAACCCACTTCTTGATATAATAGATTAGCCTTTCTCATGTGTTATGGGGGTGTGCAGTTTGCAAAGGACCCTTATGCAAATGCCATACAACAACCTTAAATATGTTAGCTTAATGTACTGTACATATGGACCATTCAGTGTGTGCACAATTTGCATAGTGCACTTTGGTCCTTGTACAAGCCACAGGATTATATGCATCTTTAGACTTTGTGAAGGGCCCTACCCAATTTCTGTAATCCAGCATTACATGCATGCCAGCAGAATTGTACCAAAATACACACCCTGTTTTTCAGTAGTTAATTCCCAAATTCTCAGACCTTATATTTCAAGTCTTTGTGACATCTACAGGAGAGATTAACTTGCAATCTGCCCTATAACATATTTTTTTGTTCTGGTGTTATAACATAAAAGAACATTTTGAGGTGGATGTGACAGTTCTCACCCACTGTGTTCATCTAAGGGACATAAAAAAAATTGAAAACTGGGTGAAAAAATGTTTAACAAAATGACTGAGTTATGAGTGACAACTGAATCTGGATACAAGGTCCAAATTTTTATGTTGTAAACAAAGAATTCTTTCTTCACACTTTCTTATGTCACTTTTTATGTCATAAACAAAAAAAACATTTTAATATCAACAACAAATTCTTTGTTTTTAAGATTCATTATCCTCTCACTCTCACAAAGAATTATAGGCTTGCAACACAGGAATTGCAACCTTCACTAGGCTGCCCATCTAAGATTTTTCATGGTGCCCAGAAAATACATGTCTGGGTAATTTTTCATTAAGCAAACCTGAGAATCTAGATAAATAGGTCCCATTTACATAGGTTCAGGAGTTAAGTTTTTGAAAAGACACATAATTTTTATGTGTTTGTTTGAAAACATTTTTGCCCAAAAGAAAAAAAAAATGAAGATGGGGGCACTAATGCCTTTATAAAAAGAAACAACTATACTAGAAATCCTACTGATCGTGCTCAGAAGCAGAATTTTTAAAACCTTATAACAAGGGAACCAATTAGTATTTCTTCATTAAATTTTCAAAAGACACCTCCAGGAGCTGAGCCATTTCTATCCTGAAAATTTTGGAACACAATTCCAAACAATTTTTGGTCTTGAACTGAGCAAAAGAAATGGCCAGAAAGTATGTTTTCTTTGTTTATATTTTTACCTCCTGCCAGGCCAGCCCCCATCACCGGGTGGGTCCCCATACCCTAGGAGGCAGCCATCCCCTGGACACCCCAGCCTCAACACCCCAATGTGCACTGGGACATAGTTCCAGCTGTCTTCCCCCAGGGCTTGCCCCCCCCTTGCAGTGCTGATGGGGTTCCCCAGTCATTGCCAGTGAATGGATGCAGTTCAGCTGGTTAACCAGCTAGCTGGGCATTGGGCCTGCAGGTGTCCAGAGTCATCCTTCTAGGTGGGAGCCTTTGCTATTTTCCTGCTACCCCCATAAGGTGCAGTGTGCAGTGTCATCATGATGCACATTGTGTGCTCCCATGCAGTGTGAATCAATGGCTGTCAGTATCCAGTGATGTGGGCAAGTCAAATAGAGCTACATAATATGAGCAACTCCATCTGACCACCTGGAATAAGAGCAAGTAGGAAAGGATAGCAAGGAGGGGATCAGTGACTGTTATGGACAAGAATCACAAAAGGGAGATACGGTGACTGTGTGAGGGAGGTATAGGGGAATGACATATGGGAGGAAGTATGGACAAGCAGTTCCAAGCTGGCCATTTGTCATAGTGGTCAGGGTGTAGGCTTATGGTGTGAGAGGCTGTGGGTTTGGATCTAGCTGCGTGCTATGAATCTTTTTATGCCACTATGGGGCCATTGATCGGAATTGCCCCTTCCAAAGATTCCCCTGTACCCCAGTGTCAGGCTGTCTTCAGAGTTGAGAATCTTATCTATGGAGGGTGCGAGGGCGTAGCCCTCCACATAAAAAACATGGCAACTGTCACTCATTGCCAGTATCATGCTGATGGGTTATGTCATTGTTGTCATTGTAGTGCAAATTGCCATTTGCGTTTTTGGCACTGTGCACATGCTGATATGGTGATCGCTATTATGCTTTCACTTGTATCACATGGAACCATGGCTATCACACCCACCCATGAGTTTGGTGGCCTGATCTGCCCTTCCCTCAGTCAGTTAGGGGCCAGGCATTCTCCGGTCTCTGCAAGCCCTCCCTTTCACATGTCCAAAGGAGGAGAGCACTCTCTTGTATGCTCAATACCCCTCACCCCATTTAAGCCTCCAGTGCCTCAGCTGTGCTCCCAAACCTGGATAGTCAGCACCACAAGAGGTAGCACAACCATTCTGCTGGTGGGCTGGCATACAAAGTGCATTTTTATGATGTTTTCACACTCCCTGGATCTCAGAATCTAGGCTGGCGGCCATCACAAAACTTGAGAAATGTGTTGAACATGGTACCCTAACTGTGAATGCTAAATTTTAAGCAATTTTGTCTAATGGCACCCATGTTATTAAGGTGCAAAAATCAGGGTTTAATATTTAAGCACCTACTCAACCAATGCTCAGCTGCCACATTTTTAAAACCTTATTACTCATGAAATGATTAAAACATTTCATGAAATCTTCAAAAGGTACATCCTTGGTTTGAATTGCTTCCACCCTGAAAATGTTGAATCAAAATTCCAGACCGTTTTTGCTCTAGACACAAGCTAACAATGGGCAAAAAGAGTGGTTTTCCTTATGTTTTACACTCCCAGTTTCTTGGAATGCAGACAAGCAGCCATTGCAAAGTATGCCAGATCATAGGAACTTAGCATGCTGACCATACATGCAAAATGTAATGTAATTTAATGGTACCAAAGTTATTTTTTTTTTAGTTGTTTAACCAGGTATAGCACACTAAGCTGAAAGCTTTTTTACAGGAGCAACCTGGGAGCACAAGGAGGTTAAGTGACTTGCTCAGGGTCACACAGTATGCAAGTGGAAGCTATGGGATTCAAACCCAGGTCTGGTCTGCTAGATGTCACCAGATTTGCAGCTCAGAGCCTTAGACCACTGCGCTATACTGCCTCTAGTTATTAAGTTATTAAGGCTCAAGCTCATGACACTACACTTTTTGTCTCCAAAAGTAAAATGGATCACAAAACAAACTCTTCTATCATACAGTATGATATCACAAAATCTTGTCTGAAAAGCCCTACTCAGTATACTCAGAAGCCAAATTTCAAAATGTTATAACTTGAGAAACGACTGATATTTTTCATGAAATCTTCAAAAGCCACAACATAGGGCAAAGCCTCTTCTATCCTGAAAGATCTAGAACAATATTCCAAACTGCTTTTCCTCCACAAGGTGAGCACAAAATGGCAAAAATGTAAATTTTTAAAGGGTTGTAAAAATGTTGGATCTTGGAAACTAGATGGGCGTCCATCATGAAACTTTCCATGTCTTAAGAACTTGCCACTTGAACCACGCATGCAAAATGTTAGGCAATTTCATTGAACAGCACCAAAGTTCTTAAGGTACAGACATTTGGGGTAAACATTTAACAGCCTGCTCAATGCTAACTATACTGATTCTGGTCACTCTAATTTGACTGTAGTCCTTCCTACTGGCAGTGGTAGGTTCCAAGAGTCTGTTAGCTGAGAAACATTTCTATTAAGTTTCAGTTTATTTTATTTTGAACGTTGTTCCACCTATGATTCATTTGGTGGTGGTAGTCAGTACAACAGTTCTAAGAGTGATTTACCAAAGATTTTTTAATTGGTTGTTATCAACTGCTTTGTTAACCTGCCCTAATTGCATTATAGCCTTGCTATTCGAGTTAGCTTGGACTTTGTGATTTACTTCTAAAATAGACTGGTTGGGTGGTATCGGCTCTCCAGTTACTACCTAAACACTACTCATTACAGCTTTGTTTTGCCAGTCAACAAGGACTTTGTTCATTTTCTTCTAAAATTGACTGGACAAGTGGCAAAAGCCATCCAGTTATTACATTGACTTTTCTTATTTAACAACTAATTGTGGACTTACTCTAGTCCTACTTGATGAAAGCAATAGGTCCAGGAGCCACTCATGTGGGAAACATTAAGCAACAAAAACAGAATGATTCTATTTTGTACTCTGTGTTAAGACTGAACTGGGGGGGTGCAATCAGTATTTGTAGATGTATACAATGTATTATTGATTGTTTTTAAGCACACTTAAAATGGCCATGTGAGAACTATGTTTAGGGTGGTTTTATATACCCACTGTTTTGATAACTGATCACTTAAATAACTAGTAGTGAGAGTGGGAAGGGTGGTAGTGAAAGAATTAATTGCATCCCTTTTTTTATTCAAAATGGTGATTTCGATCTCACACTGACACAGATAAAAGGTCTTAAAGTATTTGGGTTACAATGTAGGCTATTCTCTACATGAGAGTAAACTCAATTATTTTGTCTTATTAAGGTTTCCTATTTTAACTTGCTTATATGGTAAATTACTTCTCTTTGGTGATGTAGATGTGAACCCTTGTCCCTTTAATGTTACAAATGTATCTAAAGTAACTATTTTATTTTTTTAATGGAAGGCAAACAATTGTACATTTTAATGCCCGTAGTGTAGTTTCACAAGTATACAGAATTAAAGCTTGAATTACCTGCTATAAACCCAACATATCTATCAACCCATTGTTAGCCTACACGCTAGCTGAAAGCCCTATGATCATGAGCAAAGTGCTGTTAAATCACTAGCTTCCACTGTGTTCTCATTTTGTGTCTATGTCTGTGTGGTGATGTATCCCATATTATTAAGGTCAGTTTCCATCATTTTTCTATATCTTGAGCATCAGTGTCCAACATTTCAGTGACAAAATGTTAAGAGATATATCAGGTCTGCCTGCAGGTGGTGGGTCTTATGCCCACCTCTCCATAGCCACTCTTTCTCCTTTCCCAGTCTCTCAACTCTGTGCCATTGCTAGGCACCACTGAAGGCCAGTGACAGAGGAGGACACTGGCATGTCCATCCATAATGTGTGACTGTAGCTGTCATACTGGCAAGTGTTATGGTCCCCAATACATCCAAATGGACCACCCCAGTCAATGCCATCCATGCACCCCTACCCTTACCTCAAGCAGAATCTCCTCTCCTCTTAAAAATAATGATTTTGTGCATGGATGGTACAAAAATAAACTCTAATAAAATATATAACTTGAAAATATGCAATAAGCATTTTTAGCATGCATATATCACCCTGAAGAGGGAAGACAGAGTGTCACACCTTGGAACTAGTTCCTCTTTGCTGAGGAAAGAGAACTGTTTAAAAATAATGTTGTTGTTGAGGCAGGGTATCTTAAAATCAATACTTTTATGACTGGTACAATGCTATTATTGTTGTAGAAGAGAATCTTAAAATCAGTTGTGTGCTTGGTATATACAGTATTAATAAAAATGCTGCACAATGTTCTATCCCCCAAACCCCCTATGATCGTTTCACCCTCACCCCCAAAAAAATCCTAGATCCACCCTGACCCACTTGATGCAGCTCAAACACTTTGGGAGTGTTGCTCTCTAGCTGATCACAGCAGCACTAGGTCCAAACAGTGCTGAGAAGAATAGTTTCGGCAAGGAGCATGTGGTAAAAGAGCCAATTTTGGGGGGGGTGGCTCTGCCCCCGCACATCCCATCTTTAGGATTCTCACTCCAAGGGGAATCAGATCCCAGACAAAGTTAAAATTCATGGTGCCATTGCGGCACCATGGGGAAAAAAAAAAAAGTCCAGAGGTATATTAAAAGGGTGGTGACCAGGATTAGAACCTTGGAGCCCGATTCTAGAAGGGTGGCGCAGGTTGCTGCCGAACACAACCTGCACCACCCGCAACTGCGACATTGACCCTGCACTCTATTCTCGAAGGGGCATGGTCTCTGCAGCAAAGTCCTGTGAATTGTGATGTGCGACAAGGTCCACCACACAGAGGGCATACCTGGCCAGTATGTCACAACCCGCTATCACAGGTCACAAGTGCACCTTCCACCCATGCTCCAACCCCCACGTCACCTACAGCCAATGCAGCAGGTCACCAGCCCTGGTAGTCCAGTGCCCCCCCAACTGTACAGTAGTATAACATAGAATCATTCCCGATTCCCTGGTAGTCTAGTGCCCCCCCCGGGCTGTACATTTCCATAATATAAATAATTCCCAATTACCTGGTAGTCTAGTGCCCCCCAAACTGTACATTTCCATAATATGAATAATTCCCAATTCCCTGGTAGTCTAGTGGCCCCACCCCCACCCAGCCATTCTAGCCCACCCAGCACTCCCCACTCGTCCCCAGCTGGCAACTGGCACAGCTCACCTCTCACCCCCATGGCCTGCTGCCGACTGAGTGCTGTATTAGCGTTACAGCACAGACGCACTCAGAAATTAATTTCTGAGTTTGTCAGTGCAGTAGTGCTAATACTGCACTCAGTTGGTGGCTGGCTGTGGAGGTGAGAGATGGGCTGTACCTGTCACTGGCTGGGGATGGCTGGGAGGGTGCTGGGTGGGCTGGCACGGCTGGGTGGGGGGCCACTAGACTACCAGGGAATCGGGAATTATTTATATTATGGAAATGTACAGTTTGGTGGGGCACTAGACTACCAGGGAATCAGGAATTATTTATATTATGGAAATGTACAGTTCGGGGAGGGGGGGCACTAGACTGCCAGGGTTGGATTATTGCCACGTATATGGTGGGCGACTCGCGGTTCGGGGCATGGGTGGGGGATGGCAGCACCGCCCTGTGGGGCATCTGCCAACAGCTGTTTCACGGGGCTGGGGGTATGGGTAGCACTGTGGGGGCCCCGCTGGAGTGTGCTGGGCATGGGGGGGAGGGAAACTGTGCACTATCCACTGGACAGCAGATGGGTCTACAGGACCCCCGGGGGCATCCGTAAGTTATACAAGCCAATTGCTGGTATACCTTACGTTGCCGGATCTCCTCTGGGGGTTCTTGCAGAATCCCAATGTGGGCACTTTCTGGCTGCCCTTCTAGAATGGGGCACAACTGCTGCCGTAAACCCCCTAGTGCCATGTCACAGGGGGTTTATGTGGCATAACAGCTGTTTGGTGAAAGTGGCCTGCGACATGCCACAGGTTACTTTGTAGAATCACGCATGTCACAAGTGCTGGCGTAAGTTGCTACATGCGCCATTCTGCTTGGCACAACTGCTGTTACACCTGGTGTAACCCTTCCAGAATTGAGCCCTTGCCCTTTAATTCTGCTGGCCATGTTGCTTGATGTCCCAGCTCTCCACACCATGGGAGCAGCTTGGCCAGCGTCCTGGATTCTGGTGCCCTTGTGTTTTATCAGCACCATGGACAGCGACCAGGGGAGAGCTTACAGTAAGCACAGTAAATCCCCTCTCACTGTCTGTGTGAGCTCTTACCAGACTAGCGCTGTATATTGCGGTGCTAATCTGGTACCACTCACTTAACAGGGTTTACTGATCACAGCATGGGGCTGAGCATTTCTTTCTCTGCCTGTTCATTGTCCTTTAGGGGGGTGAGAGTGTGGGGAGCTACATGATGATGTCAGCTATCATTGTGTGTTCAGGTCTTGGACTGCTTTACTGAACATCCACTACTGTGGGATCCTGTGGTTCATAGAGGGAGGGGTATAAAAAAAAGGAAGATGGGGAACACAGTACACAATAATACAGGGAAAACTATAGGCCTGATTCACAAAAGGGGCTTGGATTAGAGCATGCTGTGGCAAACAGCAGCTTGCTCTGAAGTCTGGTGCACCAGGGACCCTGCACCTGATTCAGGTACAGGAGGGGTCCTGGCACCTATGTCTCCACACATGTGGCAACCTCCCCTGTGTGCTAAACACCTGGGGCAGGAGAGGGGTGTGCTACAAGCCCTTGGTGCAAAGGCAACCAGCTGTGCCTCCTTCCCTGGTGGTCTAGTGGTACCACCAACCCGAATTTCATTGCCAACCTTGCTAAAGTATGCCCTCTCCCTGAATCCCGATGCTGTCTCTGCTAATGTAATTAAATTCCCCCTCCCTGATTCCCAATGCCATCCCTGCTAATGTAATTAAATGTCCCCCTCCCTGATTTCCTAATGCCGCCCTTGCAAATGCAATGTAATGCCCCCCAACCTGTATCCCAATGCCACCCTTGCAAATATAATGAACTGCCCCCACCCCATTTCCAGGTGCCACCATTGCACTATTACCCCATAGGACCCCCTTTCTCTGGTGATGTAGTGGACCCCTACCTCACCCCACCACAGTAGGTAGTGCCCACCACCTTGCTCCCCCCATCTGTAGGTGAGCCAGCACTGGCTCAGCCATCCTCTCATCTCCTCTGCCAGCCCAACTGAATTGTCATTTGCATGCTTTACTTGTGTACACTGTACAGTACAACATGCAAGTGACAGTTCAGTCAGCACTGGCAGAGGAGGTGAGAGGAGGACTGAGCAGGTGCTGGTTCTCCTATGGGATGGGGGGAATGAGTGGTGGGCACTATCTACTGGGGTGGAGGGGTGTGGGGCAAATAGATCACCAGGGAAAGGGGTCCTATGGGGTATTACTGCAATGGCGGCATTGGGAAATGGGGAGGGGGGAATTTCATTCCATTAGCAGGGACTGCATTGGGAATCGGGGACAGGGCATACTTTAGCAGGACTGGCATCAGGAATCAGGAAGGGGGTGCAATTCAACAGATGACATAGATACCTGTAACTGATAGGACAACATCGGGGAGGGGGGTGGAATATTACACGGGAAGGGGTTGTATGTAATCACCGGTGACCTCGGGGGCCCAACGGGTGAATTACTTGCTGCTTATTGCAGAACCGTCCTAAAGGGATAGTTTCTAAGTACCCTTGGACCAGCCCTGGCTGGTCCAAGGGTACTTAGAAATTTTCTCTCTGGGGAGCATCTGTGAATATCAGATTCAGGGATGTGGCAGCTTGCGTCTGTCACATACTCCACTGCACCAAGTCGCAGACCAGCTTTGCCTGCAGGGGTGATGCAAGCCCTGTTTGAGGCAGGCAGCCTGTGGTTGTCACAGGCTGCCTTTGTGAATAGGTTAGTGGGCTGTTTGGTGCAGGCACTTTACGTCACACTTAGGGCTTTGTGAATTAGGCCCTATGTGTGTTGCATGGCATGTCTTTTTTTTTTCCTGGGGCAGAAAGCAATGGAGGAGCAGGATAAATGTGCAATCAGGGAATATTTGTTGACGTGCATTTTTACTGCATAAGTGTGCAACAAATCTTCATAATAATTGTTGACTAATGCAACTATCTGCAAGCTACTGCAATTTTAAGTCCATTTATCCTGCTAGTTAGTGCAAAAAAATAGATCATGGGCCACCACTGCAATATCATAATTATTTATTATGACTACAATGTGCATAACATACTCGTCTCTTCCAGGTCTTTACTGTTTTTGATGTCCCAAATAGGTCCTAAAGTAACTAACAAGTACTGTTTTTGATTTACCTCTTTTGAATCCAGTGGCATAGCCAAAAGGCCCTAACACATTTCTAAAGCATTTTCACTCATTTCATCCACATGATCTGAATAACTATGCCTCTGGGAATACTTTGGATTGAGCAGCTGTATATAGGGGATCTGTTTATCCAGTATGTTGATGTCTCACCTTTTGAACTGCTGACCTAGAGCATGGTCTCTCATTCTACAAGTTGTTAGCTTTACTATTCTTGCATCAAGGTCTTGCATCCAAGTCATGGAATCCTTGTCTTACAGTCATTGCTTTTTCAATTTTGCCTTTGAATAAAGTAAATTGTTCTGATAAACCCTAACTTAATTTAACATCCATATGGAGACCTTACTATTATTAACATTATGCTCCTCCTGTAGTCCTTTTTAATTTAGTTAGTTGTTTTTCCTTCCCTTCTTTTAATACATTTTAATAAGATACATAAAAAGTTATTTTACCTAATAACCATTTTTAAAATCTCCCAAAAGTTTATTGGTGAATTTTTTTCTTTATGATTTAGTTTGCAAAGATCTGCTATTATTTGTCTATTATTCTACTAATACATATTCTGGCTCTATTTTCAAATGACTGTTTAATGCAATCTGGACAGTAGTCTTATTGACCCTGATCTCTTGGATAGTCTACCAGATCATAAGTGCTCAGATAAGTCACACCTCATTAGTTGTTATATATTTACCATCTGCTTACAGAATTGTTTCATAATTATGTAGTCAAAACATACCCTTTATTTAAGAAAAACTAGATTTTCCCATTCCCATTTGGTACAAGACAACAGACAGATATCTGAAAAGTGTCATATCATCCAAGTGCCACACCATAACACATATTAACATTTTACAGTGTCTGATTCAGTCATTTCACATAAATTGCATTCTTAGGGTTTGAAAACGGCATTCTTCCCCAATTACTGAATTGATTTTGAGTAGTGCATATATAAGAATGTCACTACAGCCTATTATAACCAAATGACAAATAACAATTTATAATGTAAAAGCACAAAAGTACTATTTTGGGGGAAAGGAATCACCTGCCCAGTTGTTAAACACTTCATTTAGTAAAAAACGTTATTGTATGTTACATGAAAGGAAACCGAGAGAATACAATCAACAAGAATAGGATTTTATATACTGAGCCTGGGAAACATTAAAGACTAATGTCACTGTATTATCAGAGATGTTGCTTACACGGTACATCTCAGAACAGTGAGCATCACATAAATATTATACCTACATAATCCTCAGAAGGGATGAACCAGTTGTGGTGGGATGTGGCAGCATCTTATATTGCATATCCACAAAAATATTCTTTGAGCATCACGCTGAAGTATTTGTTAATGAACAAAAATAATTATACTGTAGTCCTGAAGTAATACTGTGTTTCTAGCAAAATATTAGAATATCTGCCTTTCATTTAATGTTATTTAATTTCTGATCTTATATATGTGGATTTAACATTTTTAAAAGTTCCTGATTGCTTGCTATCCTGACCTTTATAAATTTAACAATCTGGAAGTGCTGCTCTGCTGCTTACCATTAAAAATCTGTGTTAGCACCATCCCAATACATCCATGATATGAATCCAGTATGTAAAATCACAACGTAACCTCAAATATATTTGAAAGGATTGCTTGTGGTAGACATCTTTGACTCAGGAGATAAAAATACCTGATAATAAATGTAAGAGTTCTAGAAATATACGATTGCTACAGTAAAATATAGTTTATTAAATGTTGTACTAACTAACAAATGCTGCTTTAAACACTGGGAAAACTCCCCTGTCAACAGGAGAGACCCCTGATAACATCTTTCTAAAGCTAACCCTAAGGGTCTGGCAGACAAAGCAGTCTGTACAAAGTGAAATAACCAAAAACTGTTACCTACCTCCCTAAGCAACATCTTCATTCTTCTGTAATTGCTGTTACATGCTCAGGAAAGCATCCTTGTGGGAGACTAGAACTTAAACTGTGGAAGCAAGGCAGTAAATTATGTGCCTTACTGGGTGAGGAACAATAACCTTACACAACAAATTCACACACCAGCTACACCTTACAACCAAAGTGGATCATGTCCTTACTGGATAGTGACTGATTAACCAGATAAAATACCTGATGCTGGAAACCTCCCTGGTGCACTTAGCAATCAAAGCATCATTTACTGTGTATGGAACTGCAAACATCCAAAGCAGAACCTCTCTTTGAACAACATTAAGGAGTTTAATAAGGTCAGCATACAATAAATTCTGGCTGACTCGCATGATGTGAGCTGGGACTGACTCTAACTTCTTCCAGATATTGATGGGCTTGAGGTCATATATAGAGTGAAGTACAGTATATAATAATGTTCCAGCAAAATATGTTACATTCAAAGGAAATCACTGCACATGGTAAGAATCAATCTACTATAAGTCGCACGTGTAACTGACAATTTTGGAAAAGATAGACATACACAGGCCAGGATAGCAGTTGAAATGCCTACCAATGGCTTTACTATTTATGTTTGAACTGTGTTAGAATGACCAGGGCACAGTTCTATGCAAAATACTGGAAGTCCATTGGTCACAATATTAAGAATTCCTAAAATGGCACATATCTGGTGAATAAATAATTCAAAAGTCTATAATGAGGATGGGGCAGAGCTTGCCAACAAGCATGGTGGCAACTTAATTTGACAAGAAGAGAAGCCGCAGGAGCATTTTGATCCATCCGACCAGAAACACAGGGAATTTTATTATCAACTATGGACCAAACATGAGAGGCCATTCTCAGCTACCCGTTAATACTTTCATTTGTGGACTGTATTGCAGAATTCATACTTAAATCAATGAAACCGGTGCAAACTGCAATGCATGGAGAACTGCAGCACCTATGGGCCAACTCAGCCTGGCACTATCTTGAGCACCTGAAGCAGACACAAAGGGCTAGCAAGTTTTGGCTTAGCAAGATGGATCATAAAGAAGAAAGCATCCCTGACATGGCAAATATTAATCAAATGCTGCTCAGTGTCCTGCAGGACATGACAGAACTAAAATCAGTTGCTGGTAAAACAAGCAGAGACTTAGCAGAACTTACCACAATGGTGACAAAAACAGAGCAGTGTGTGCAAGCCCAGCAAACCATCACCAACTGCCACAAGGGCACACTCTAGGAGCACAACCACCACATGCAATATCTCTTGGAAAATGTTGACGACCTGGAGAATTGTGCCAGGTGAAATAATATTAGGACCATAGGTGTTCCGGAAGAGGAAGAAGGTCTGGACATGGTTACATTTCTGAGAGCTATTCTTCCGGGGTCCTACAAGTGAACAATTGCCCTCAAACAGACATAGAGAGGGCCCCCTATACCCTGGCCCCAAAACCTAAAGCTGGGGAGAAGCTTAGACTGATTCTGTTTCGACTGCTAAGATACCCGGTGAAAGTAGTCATCCTGTGACTGGCTCGGGAACGTGGCCCACTACAGTGGGAAGGGCACAAGTTTCAGATCTTTCAAGGCTTTTTACCTGATTTATCAAGAAGAAAGAGGGCATATGCTAGTGTAAGACAACTTTGCTTTCACAAAAACATTCCCACATCCCTAAGAAACCCGGCCCAACTGCGGATCCAGTACAATGGAACTTTTATTACTTTTCAAATGTCAGCAGAGGCTGGGAGATACCTTCAGCAGCTGGACATTGAAAATGCTGCCACAGCCCAGCCCAGAGGCCTAGCCAATGGATCTTTCACAGCCTGGCAGCCTAGTGAATGCATCCATGGAGAACTCGGTTAATAACCTAAGTAAGCCATGGCAACAGGTCAAGAGGGGATGCCAGAAGAAGCTGAACAAGCACAATACTAAACCCCTGAGTACCCTGATAATAAGCTAGATGTCAGAGCTGATGGAGATCAGACACAGCATTGGAGAGAAGTAGTGCATCCACCTACAACACTCCTATTAAGACTTCAAATAGATTTGAACTGCTTAGGGGGATGACACCAGCAGCTCTTGTGCTCCCATTAGAAGGCCAACAACAACCCCAGATGTCAACTGATCAACCGCTGCAAATACCACCAGATTGGGTGCCCATATGTTCTGATTGGGTGGCTGGCCTATTAGAGGAGGCTGTTACAGCACCCACACCACAAGATGAACTACTGCATTGAACTCCTGTAGGAGAACCATGTAACCGGCTGACCTGAGTAACGGGACACACTGCTTGTACTCAGGTTGGTGATGTCGGGGGGGCAGTCCAGAAACGGTACTCAAGGGAGAAGATACTGTCCCTTACAAGCTGGACTTTTGGGAATGGGGTGACATGGGTGGTGTTTTTTTATGCTGTCTCCTTCCACATACCTTCAGGTTAGCATTCGAAAAGATGCCATGTCAATTGTATCCTCAGATGAGCATATTGTAACGACCCTGACACGAATAATTAACATTAAGTACTTTCTTTGTTTAAAAATATATCCATTTTGGCTCATAGGTAGTTTTTATGTTACAGCCTTAGATCTGCACTGTAAAAATGGAAATTAGCATGTAACTCAATGCATATATAGGACCCAGGTGTGTTAAAAATTGGTTCCTTGCATAGAGAGAAGCAAGTTTTACCTTATGTTCTGCAAGGTTCACATTTAAGATTCATATATTCCCGTCTGCTGTTTGAACAAAGATGAACTGAGTCACTGTTCACATGAACAGAGCCCTGCCAACCCCCCACAATATTGTAGGTTTTCTGTTGTATTACATTATTGGGGGAAGATACAAGGCTCTTTATAGTTTGGCACCATGAACATGGGGATTTCATGCAAACATGTTGTGACCGGCTCCACCAATCCCCAGCAGTACAATCCTAGTTTTTTCATAAAACATCACTCTTAATCCAGGGTTCATTGAAAATAATCACCTCCTACCTGCAACTGCAGATGTCCAGCTGAAACCAGATATACAGGCAAATGGCCGATGTTTCTTGATGCTGGCCCCTGGGAAAAACTTCACCTCTCACTGATACTCCATATCACTTGGATCTTGTTAGCTGAGGGTGTGGTCTTTGTCCTTACAGTCTGGGGCTTAAGTGGGAGACCTGCATGCGGTGTCAAATTTAGCCTACCACATAGTGTTGGGGGTAAGTGCTCCCTTTCTACCTGGCTGGTCACCCCCCCCATGGCGCAAAAGCCCTGCGCAAAAATATTCCTATAAGGTCCCGAGATCCCCCGACTAACTCTTTCTTCTATAGGTGGTGTATACACCCTGGATCCCTCCCCCATCTTCATAGTCAGAACATTAAAAGTGCACCATACTTTGCAGGGATATGTTTTTCTGTGAGAAATGAAGCCTAGTCCTGCACCTGAATCAGGGGGCCTCAAGGATGCCATCTCTGTAGCTAACCTTGCCCAGCTGGTCAACTCCCTGACCAGGCACAACTACAGAACAGGCACTAGTACCCTCCTGGATAGGATCCTAACCAGCCATCCTACTCGCATCTCTGATAACTCTATCCACCCTGATAGACTTGGTGACCATTCCCCTGTCATCTGCGAATGATCTAACAAATTCTACAAGCCACCACCATTTTTCATCACCAGCAGAGTCCTTCCCAGAAGATAGTTGAAACACCTCAAATCCCACCTTAAACAACAAGACTGGACCCCTATTTACAAAGCGTCGGAAGTCAATTCGGCCCTGGACTTCTTCATCAGCACCTTTAATGCTGCCTGTGACACCCATGCCTCTTTCAAAAAAGCACAAAGTCAAAGGTCTTTGCAACCCATGTCTCTCCGCAGATCTTATAGCTCAACTTAAGTCAAGGGACCACCTCTGGTTGCGGGCTCAGGCCACCGGTACGCTAATTGACATACAGAAATATAAACGAGCTCGAAATGACTTCACAAAATCAATACGCCTAGAGAAGACTATCTACTATAAGGATGCCCTCACAAACACATGGGGAAATGGGAAAGCTTTTTGGAACAATATTAAAAAAAGTAACTGGGAAGCAGCGTAAAACCTCCCCAGCTATGCTGGACATCAATGGGATCACAACTCTTGACCTTTACCACTAATACGTTCAATACCGGTTTCACTGACCTCAGTAGTGTTCTGCCCAATGACTTTTTCGATGAAGAAGACTCTCTGACTCAACCTTCCAGCCTCCCCCTTCCTCTAAATGTCTGCCATTCTACTTTAAAACAATCAGGATGTATGAAGCATGAAATTACAGTACATCAGCAATGCAATTGCCAAATCTAGAAAGAGTGGGGACTCACTCGATCTCAAACTGCTGTCCCTCACCCTCGATGAAGTGCTTGCTCCATTAACAAAGATTTTCGACATCTCCCTTAGCTGTAGTCAGTTCCCTGACAGATGGAAATCTGCTACTGTCACACCAGTACATAAAGGTGGTGATAGGGCTATCCATGTGAACTATCGACCAATCTCCATATTGCCTCCCTTCTCAAAGGCCATTGAACGCATTGTAGCTGACCAACTCACCGAACACCTCGACAAATACAGCATCTTGTGCAACCAACAACATGGGTTCAGAAAAGGGCACAGCCCCATCTCTCCCTTCCTGGACTTCTCCGGAGCCATCCACAGCTCTCTGGATAATGGTCACCTAGTTGGGTCGGTCTTTATTGACTTAACTAAGGCTTTTGACACCAAACATCATCGTTTACTACTTGAGCAGCTTCTTAATGCCGGGCTGTATCCTGACTCCATAGCCTGGTTTAAAAACTATCTCAAAAACCAATCCCAAAAGGTGAAAATAGCAGATGTCCTCTCCGATGCAAGACCTGTCCTATCAGGAGTTCCCCAGGGATCCATACTGGGTCTCCCTTCTGTTCAGTCTCTTCCTGAACAGCATTCCACAATCCTGCCTTGAACAAATCCTCCTCTATGCTGATGACACCATAATTCACACCACCCATAAGGATCCCCACCCACTCCAAAATAATCTTCAGCTTGGCTTCTTCTCCATTGAGAACTGGTTTAGGAAACATAAACTGGTCCTCAACTATAAAAAAAAAAAAAAAGTCAATGCTTTTCAGCAGCTCCAACAATAATCACAGGCTACACCCCCTGACTATCACTAACTGCCTTGTAGCTGCTCTCGAACAGGTGCAATCCTTTAAATATCTCGGAGTCTCAATTGACTGTAACCTATCTTATGGTGCACACATTGATAATGTCGCCAAAGCTGGCAATATTCTCATTGGGCTACTCTACAGGCACCGTCATTTCCTCACCTCAGAAGCCTTAAAGGTCACTGTTCAGAGCTCTGTTGTCTCCATAATTGACTATGGCCTGATAGCTTATGGCTCTGCTACTGTAACTGCCCTCAGACATATAGCCACAGCTCTCAACAAAGCTTGTCGGCTCATCACTGGAACACACTGTCTCACCCACAAGTGTGACGTCTATGCTCAAACTGGCTGGCTACAACTCTCAAACCACATAAAGTACCAAACCTGCATTATGGCAAAGAAAATAACCCTGGGCCAAGCACCCCCAGGAGTCCAAGCTCTCCTTTTCCCCACTCATAATCCTCGCCACACTAGGTGCTCTGAATCGCAACTACTGCAGGAGCCTCACTGCTGTACCACTCAGGGCCAGAGATTTTTTGCACATAGAGCCCCTAGCTGGCTGAATGGTCTCAGCAGGGATATCTCCTCCCTACCCAAGCTTGGTTCTTTCAAATCCAAGCTCCGACTACTCCTCTCTGCCTCTAGCACCTGCGACTGTCTCCTTTAATCACCCCTCTTATCATTGCCATATCCTCTGTCACAGTTTTTGCAACATTGCACTTATTTCTTCACCCTTATCCCACACCCTTCTTCACCCTCTCTCCCTTCCCTCCTCCACCTGCATTTCTCTGTGTGATCTGACAATGCCTCTGGCTACTCTCTTCGAATGTGTCTTTCCCTGTCTTGTAACACTGCATTCCCTGAAAATGCTCCTTGCATCAGTTTAATCAAAATGTATGTATGCACGCTCTAATAACTGATTGTTAACCTGTTATCCTGCCTGGTTAGTTAATTGTCTTGATTTTTGTATTGTACTTCGACGTGGAACCTTTGTAAAAGAGCTGCGGCTCAAAGGTACTTGTAATCCTAGACTCAAATAAATATAATAAATAAATAAATAGTCTTCAGAAGTTTATGCACCTGCATTCATTAAATTGATGCTCTCCTAGGTTCTCTCCTTAATAATCCAGAGCACAAAGTAACACATGCAAAAAATAAAAGTTTAAATACAAACTTTCTAAGGCATAGCAGCATTTTCTTCATCCTTCCCCATGATTGGCAATACCAGGGTCATTGGAGAGTGATATTGAGCCCTCTGCTGACCCAAGCATATCTCCCCTCTCCCAGGAATGTTGATCCTTAAAAAGGACTAACAATATTGTATTATTTGTTCTTATCTTGGTTTGTTTGGTTTAAATCAATTGATACAAGGTTTGCAGTGTGCACACTGAGTTGTTGTGAGTTGATGTTTGAAGTACTTTTTAAAAATATAAAAGTTACAGACAGGTTGCAAAGGAATCTCTTATTTAATAAGGGACAGCCCCCACCCAGTTCTCAGTTTTTGTCAGGACTACAGGGATTGGTTCAGGTTGAGAAACCCTCCCCGACACCAGGTGAACCAATAGGTATCTTCTTACTCTGGTTACTTCTAACACTTCTGTTTTCCAGTAAAAGAAATTCTTCCCCCAAAAAGTTATTTTCTATAGGCATCAATTATGGCCGCATCAATACCGCATCAATACCACTGAATTTTATCACCTGGAATGTACAGAGACTAAATTCACCAGTAATACAGAAAAAAGTCCTGGCCCATCTAAAGAAAATGAGCTTGCATATAGCTTTCCTCCAAGAGACTAAGTTTAGACAGACAGAAGCATGCAAACTAACTAGGGAATGGGTAGGATGGGAGGCCAACAGCTCCTCAGGCAAACCCAAACATGGAGTTTCCATTTTACTCCACAATTCCATCAAATGGACCCCGCTCTTACAAAACATTAATATCAATCTCTATGCCCCCATTGAAGATGCTCTGGATTTCTTTAATGCCACAGTATATCCCAGGCACTTACAGATATGGTATCAGATACCAAAGATATCATTGAGGGGGTAGATTTCAGTTGGGTGAGGGACTCTTATCTGGACTGCTTAAACAGCAGACCAGAGCCACAATCAAGGATCTCTTCACACTTTACAAGATATGGTGCACTTGACCAGCTTTCAGATGTCTGAAGAACATTCAGCCCAGCTGAAAGGGACTTCACCTATTTTTCGGAATCCAGACACATGGCCAGTCGCATAAACTTCTAGCTTACCTCCCCCAATATCTATTTCATGATTACCAAGATCACTGTAGGCCCCTGTATAATTCACACCACAACCCGATATTCCTAACCTCCACTACAGACCCTTATATGGGTAAATCACTGGAGGTCAGGTCCTTTGCTAATCAGAGGCACGGAGTGCCAGATTTGGCTGAACAAAGAAGACACCAATATTCTGAGAACTGGTCTAGTACATTTCCTCAACTCTTATCCTCCCTTCACACAATTATCTGACTCAGGTTTCCCAATTTGTTTTTGCCCGCCCGTACAATGTCGCCCACGATTCAAGTTCCCAATGTTACGTTTACCTGTCACTCAAATTATCGCCCTATCTTCATTCTGCCCCCACTCTCTAAGGCACTCAAGCGCATCGTGGCTGATCAACTTACCGACCACTTGGATAAATACAGTATACCTTGTCCACAACAACACGACTTCCGGAAAGGTCACAGCACCACCACAGCCCTTCTTGATTTCATTGGAGCATTGCACAAATCCCTTGACAACAGCCTTCTCACAGGGGCCGTTTTCGTCAACCTCTCCAAGGCCTTCGATACAGTACACCATGGACTACTAATACACCAACTACTGAATGCTGGGCTATCACCTTACTCTTCTCTCTGGTTCAAAAGCTACTTAGAAAACCGGTCACAGAGAGTAAAAATTGCGGACGCTCTTTCTAACACCCTGCCTGTTCACTCGGGTGTCCCACAGGGATCCATACTGGGCCCCTTCCTTTTTAGCCTTTTTTTAAACTCCCTTCCTTACCACTGCTCTGAGCAGGTCATACTATATGCTGATGATGCTGTTGTATTCTCCACTCACAAAGATCCTGCAACTCTTCAACACAACCTTCAACTTGGTTTCAGTTCTGTAGAGACATGGTTTCTTAATCATAAACTGGTCCTCAATGACAAGAAAACCAAATCTATGCTCTTCTGCAGCTCTCATAACCCACACAAGCTACACCACTTGGCTGTCTCCACCACCCAGGGGAACACTCTAGATCAGGTGGGGTCCTTCAAATACTTAGGGATACAGCTTGACCCTAATCTCTCCTATGGACTTCATGTAGAGAATGTAGCAAGAGCTGCTAATACATGGTTTGGTCTCCTCTACAAACACAGACCACACCTCACACCAGAAGCTTTGAAGGTTGCAGTCCTGAGCTCTGTGATCTCTGTAATAGACTATGGTCTCATCATAGTCTATTACAGAGACTATGGTCTCATCATTTATGGCTCGGCCACAACCACAACCCTTAGACGCCTCTCAACTGCCTTAAATAAAGCATGTCGGCTCATCACTGGTGCTCACCGTCTCACCCACACATGTGACCTGTACACTCAGACCGGTTGGCTCCAACTATCAAACCGCATAAAGTTTGTCACCTGCTCCATGGTGAAAAAAATCTACCTTGGCCATGCATCTTCTGGGGTCTCAACTCTGTTACAACACCAAATTAACAAATGGTGCCTTAGGAGATCCACACTACAGCAACTGAAAGTCCCCCACTGTCACACTTCACATGGACAACGCTCTTTTGCTTATCGAGCGCCACTCTGGTTCAATGGCCTCAACCCAACCATCTCCTCTGCCCCAACAATTGGTATGTTTAAAACTTGGCTCCGGGACTATCTCACTACCAACAGCTCCTGTGGCTGCCCAACTTAACCTTGTTTATCTACTTCCCTTTCTGCTCTAGTTGTCCCCCACTGGATTCTACCCTCACATCTTAGTATACATAATGCTGCACTTTTCACCCTCTCCCCACCCTTCCTACATTCCTTCTCCCCCTCCCTCTTCCCTCTCCCTATGACTCTGGCACTTATCTGTTGTCTATTTTCTGACAAATGCCGCTTGCTGCCTTGTTACAATGCTACTCTTGAATTGTATTACTCTGTTTGCAATGTCCACATTGTTGTAATGTCTGTCTTGATGTTCCCCATAATTTGTATTTCTCTGATGTGGAACCTTTGTAAAAGAGCCAAGGCTCAAAGGTATTTGTAATCCTTGACTTGATAAAATAAAATAAAAAAAAAATAAATAGAACAGTCTGTTTTCTGTTTCAGGTTGCTGCTCTACACCCGTAGTTCCTTTTTTGCAGAATCATATGCTGAATGGAGTGCCATGCAGTCAAAACAAGATAGAGGCATGGCACAGATACCTGGGCACATTAGTGGGAGCAGCACATGTTGGTATTTATTGTTTCATTGAGGAGCTGTACAATGAACAAATTGTGACCAACAGTACGGTAGAAAAAAATCAACTGTGGGATGTCAAAGTCAACTGTGAAAAAATATGTTAAAAGAGAGGAGCAGATAAGCAACATCATTGCAGACATACAAAATCAGTCTGCAAAGGATTTTATTTGTGGGATTGCACACAACTTGGTGCTTTAAATTAGTCATGTAACTTTAAGACTTTTAACCATTGACCCTTGCGAAGGAGCGTACTGGAGCGTGCTCAGCCAGTATTTCTTCGGCAAAATGAAGTGAAGTATTACTCCAGGATTTGCATGGATTTCTTTTAAAAAATTCTATGAATAAAGCGTACTTTTAAATATTTTTAAATTTTGGAATTGCTTGGTGAATGGAGAATGATTGCAACAAGATCGCAACCCCACTTGGAGACCTGCTGTTACTGCATTGGATGCTTTTGGAATTTGTGGAGTATATTGGGAGGCCAAGGTACATCTATCTATTTCAAATATTGGGGATGCATGGTTTGAAGGTAATTCAAGTACATTTTTGGGCAAATGGTAACGGGCAGTGAAATGTTGGGAAATATGGTATGTTTCCATTTTATTTGATGGGTGTTAAAAAGATGGGCAGAAGCGTCTGACGGGGAGCCAGAGTCAGGAATAAGGGTGTCAGGCACTCGTGTCAGGCAATTGACTGGAACCCTTGAGAGCAACCCCCCAAGTGTAGCTTCCACATCCATAACTGGGGAAACAGTATAAGCTATGCCACCCACAGGCGAAAGCAGAGGGATAAGGAATACCAAGTGTTAGAAGGTCAGCTCAAAAAAAAAGAGGACATTTACAAAAAAAGAAACATCAACTAAAAAAAAAACTAAAGAGCAATAACCTGTTGGCTGAACTCAGATCTCTCCAGATACAATTAAACTATATGGCCACCTGGAAAATAGAACTACAAATCAGTAGAACTAAACATAGGTATGGGACACAGGGAGAAAGAGTTAGAAAACTGCAATCGTATAGGTTGCAGAAACAACAAGCAGAAATATATATCCTTAATTTAATACACATGCAGTGACACGTTCACTCACACCCCAATTCCTTAAATAAGGTAATGAAACAATTCTATAAAAAAAATATATGAATCCCATGTATAGGTGACTGAGAACCAATTCTCCCAGTTCATAGACCATCTCAACTTACCCCAAATTAGTGAGTAGCAGAAAAATACACTTGATACCCCGATCACAGAATGGGAAGTTATCCAGGTGATAAACAACATAGCCCCACACAATGCTGCTGATAGCAATGGCTTCCCTATAGACATCTACAAAGTGCTTAAAAAAGAAGTGGCACAACCACTCCTTCATATGGTCAATGAATTGCACCAGAAGGTGGCCCTCCCAGAGAACCTAAGTGAGGCCATAACTACCGTTCCACCCAAAAACAGCAACAAAAACCTATACTCGGCAAGCTATAGGCTAATATCACAGATTAACTGGGATGTCAAAATAGTATTGGTTACAGACTGGAAGCCATTCTCCCAGAAATTATCCACCCCTCCTAAGTAGGATTCATTAAAGGTAAAGTTAGCTCCGACCACCTAAGAGCTTTAATCTCTTTTATACAGATTGTGCAAAACTTACATACTTCAGTAGCCGTAGTCGCATTTGATTTTGAAAAGGGGTTCAACTCCATGGAGTGGGAATATTTGCATGCGATACTGCTGTATTTAAATTTTGGCCTGAATTTCACTACCTGTATTTGAACCCTGCATAATGGACTTACAGCAAGGTTGCTCACCAACAATGGACTTTCATCCCCCTTCCCTTTGTACAGGGGACCAAGACAGGGATGTCCTCTCCCCCCTCTCCAATTTGTCATTGACATAGAGCCACTGGCAGCTGCCATCATGAAACACCCAGATATGAAAGTGGGTCATCAGAAATTCAGTACTAAGTTATGAGCGGAGGATTGCCTAGTACTTTTATAGAAGATGTCACAACAGGTGTACAGAATCTACTGTCCCTCCTCAAAAACTTTGCATATCTCTCTTGACTATTTATAAATCTGAAAAAAATCAGAAATTCTCCAACTCAGTTCTTGGACTGTGGCATATTGTATTAAAGGTTTTGGCCTAGCTTGGGTGCTGAAACATATAGAGTATCTCAGCATCATGATTAATCTAGATCTAAAAACGATGTCATCCAACAATATTCAGCTTTTGCTCAATAAACTACTATTGAATGTGATCAGATGGTAACATCTACACCTCTCCCTAGCAGGGAAAATCAACCCAGTTAAGATGCTAATAGTTCCCAAAATATTCCACGTATTGACACACTTACTGATTCCAATCCCAAATATTTGGTTACAGAAGCGAATTAAACTTATTGGACACTACTTATGTGAAGGGAAAACTCCCAATATAGCAGGTCTAAGCCAAGGGCACACTGGTCCAGAGTGGGTTGGGGCTGCCTCATTTCCTGCACTACCATTATGTGTTTCTGCTAGACAGAACTTTTCAGTTGCTCTCCAAAAAGGGAACTGGGCCTATGGCATGGATTCTTATAGAGTCTGCACTAATGGGCAATGCCCATCCATCTATTTACCTTGATAGGGCACTCCCCAAGAACTTGAGTAAATGGTTAACTATTAAAGCTGCACACACTCCATGGCTTAGAGTTGAGGCATTAACCAAACAGTGTACTGAACTGGGTGGGCACACCCCTAAATGGAACAACCCTGCATGATGCATAGATTCAAAGAAAATAAACTGGAGTTTTTGTAAGGCCAAGAAAATACTATACTGGAGGGACCTCCTCACTCCAGATCAAAGTGGTTTACACATTCCAATCTCTACAGCTTAACTATGATTTATCAAAAAATGATTTCTGGAAGTATCTCTAGCTGAGAAACCTATATGTTCAGAGCTCAAAAAACAAATGTGCCTGTTACTCATGCCCAAAGCTCTGGCAAACTGCTTCCAAATCCTTCTCAAGACAGACGTGGGCTAATAGAAGAAAAGTCCTGGTTGGAATCACCTATAAGGCACTATACAGAATGCTCTGGCACTCACCACCTCTAAAATAAAAAATTAATACTTCACTATAAACAAAAAAAAAAACTTTCTTGGAAGCAGTAAAACTGCAAGCCTGATGGTTTCGGACAGCAAGTCCTTTCTCAAAGGATTAGCCAGAGCTTTCTGTATAGTGACTTGACTTTTTTGATCTGTAGCACCACTGTCCTTGTGCTGCCTCCTATGTGTGTGTTCACAAATCACCTATAAGGCCCTAAGAGATGTGGCAGAAAACCCCTCCCTTAGACCCAAACAGAAATGGCAGAGTATATTAAAAACCACCATCTCAGAGGAGGCCTGGACCAATAGCGGGTACCTTATGCAAAAAAACTATTAAGATCAATGTAGTCTGCTTATTCAAAATAAAATAATGCATCAATGTTGCCGCACCCCAACCCTCCTTAAATTAATAAGCCTATTAGATCATGATAGATGTTGGTGATGTCATTCTCCTGGTGCCAACCTACTCCACATTCTGTGGAATTGCCCCGCAGTCCTCCAGTACTGGAAGAAGGTCCTGCACCATTGCTCAACCATACTTGGAGTCTCTATACTAATGAGTCCAGAATTACATTTCTTCTTCTACTCTGAAATACTCTGAAATCCTGTATCTAAGCCAGTGGATTAGTTCAGTGCAGGATGATTAATGGGGGGGGGGGGGTGTAGCAGGTCCTTGGCCTTACTCCTGGTCCTTTTTGAGGAGACTGCATGGACAAGTGTCAGATAGGAGTTCAACACCTGTTAAAAACTCCTGAGAGAGTATTGAACATAGTGGGATGTCTTGGATAGGGCCACCATTGCTTCCATGGCATTTTCCCACTCCTGAAGGGATAGTATATCAGTTGTTCTCCATCTGCAGAGAAGTAATCTTTTCACTTCTATGGATGCTAATAATATCTACTGGCTTTGGGGAGTGGGGAGGGGGGGCCCTGTGTACCTAATCCTAGTAATATCAGTTCCTACTTCAGGATACCTGTTATTATCTTTGTGACCCTAAATAAGAAACAAAATAATTAGGGCTATGTTGTTAGGTAAAAAAAATGTTTAGGGTTGAATTGTAAGTGAATAACATCCTAGCTTATTGTGCTGTGCTCACAACAAATGATTACTGTTTGAAACGTAACTGTTTCACTTGTTATGTCATTTCTGTACACAATTAAATTTTACCCTGTATGTACTGTATAACTCTTTTGTCCATTGCAGTCTCAATAAAAAGATTGACTGCAAAAAAAGTCTGTAATGAAGCAGCTGAAAATCAGTGGCAGGCAAATTTCTGATCCTGCTACAATGACTAGTGGATTGAATGCCTACTTCTCCAACTTGGTTGATGGAAGATGGCCAACCACCTGAAGTTGAAGAATTTGGGCAGAGTGAAGTTTCTGTGGCTGCAATTTGTGCTGCAAACCCAAAGTACTTTGAGGCAGTGGTCATTTGGTGACTCACTCTAGAATAAATGTATTTTTGATAATTATCAAAGGTATGTTTAATCAATGTATCACGAGAGGGTGTGGGTGATGTCAGGATTTACTCATGCCTGGTGTGTTGTTTGGTCACAAAGCTGCAGGCCGAGTGAGCAAAACACACCAGGAGTGGGTAAATCCTGGCATCACCCACAGCCTCTCTTGGGATATTGCAGTTATACAATGTCCCACTTTATTTTTGTGACAAAAAAAGAAAAAAATATATATATATTTTTTTGCATTTTAAATAATTTTTAATTAATGTATTGCTGCACCAGAAAAAAATAGTACTTGCATAAATGGCTTTCACAGAAAGAAAAAAGCACAACAGAAGAAAGTGATCACAGTCCAAAATAAAAAGTAACTCATCCCCTAAATGTTTCCTGCTGTGTCCTCTCAGGTCCGTCTGTCCTTTTTAAGTTAGCCTGCAAACAAAGACAATCCTTTACTGCTTCTCCATTCCCTTTTGGTAGGGTCGCTGTGGCTGCTTTTCCCCTAACATTCTGCTTCTAAAAAGAAAAGTGGAAAAGAAAGGAAGAAAATCAGAACTCTACTCAAGGCTCAGCAGACTGTGTGGGCGGCGTGTCCACTGATCCACTCCCCATCCCCTGTATCTGCAAAAAAAGCTGTGTGACCACTGACCTCTTTGTGCTTCAACTGATTTCAGCAGTTCCACAGCAACCTCTAGCTCCCGCTTGTGCTGGTTGTCAGTTATGCTGCAGCAGTTTAGAACAGCCCACTACTACCGTCTCTCTGTCTGACTTAGAATGGCAGAGTCAGTCTTCTTTTTCACATTTTTTAAGGTAAATGGTTATAGGCAGGAGCAAATGGAAGGGCTGGTGAGGAGTTGTGTTAATCCGGGAGTGAGAAGCGACAAAGCCGTGGTGTCACTTTGGGTGAAATTCTGTTTTGAGGTACATTACATTTTGGCAGCTCTACATGTATTTTACTAAGGTTTCTATGCTATTTAGAGTGTGGTTCGGGACTGGAATAGTGTGCTTTTTATGAAGGTGTGTCAGTTAAGAAGAGCAGTCAGTGTTTGAATCTCCCCGCTTTAACATTATGGTTTAGCATGGCGGTTTTATCAGTTTCATGGGGTCAGAGTGATTTAAAAAGTAGGAATACTACATGTGACTGACTGGCACTTCTTCCTGTGGGGTGATGGCAGGATTTACACCTTGTAAATTGTGCCAGCCAGCCAATTGGGAAGCAAGATTTTAAGAGCCATTGTATAATAATCTTTCCTAAACTAAGTTTCAGCACTTGTTACCTGATTGTTCTGGTGAATTCAGCAAAAATACAGCTGTTGTGTGGTGAGTGAGTCAACAAAGGATCCAGTGAAGACCTGGAGCAAAAGGATTTGAAAGAAATTACAAATCTCAGTGCTCTCAGCCCAAAGCTCAAACTACAACGGAACAGATACTGAGTCCCATACTCAAAGGTCGGAGTTAGTGCTGTGCAAAGTCTCTGCTGTTAGCACTAATTGTGCTAGATGCACAAAAGATGAGACCTGTTCCTGTCTGACCAGAGCTGTAACAACTTGCAAGTTCAGCACCCAAGGTTTTTACTAAGCCAGTCTTGTTGAATGTTGAAAAAAAGCACCAGTTTCAAAATATCTGGCTGCCTTTAAATCCTGTGTCTCTGCCTGCAATGAACTAGATGCCTCCAAGTAGAAATTAGCAACAGGGGTCAGAGAGCAGTTGTGTTATATTTCTTCAGCTCTCCCCCTGCAACGGAAAGGACAGAAATCACTGGATTTAAAGTACAGGAGACCCGTTCCTGTCACACAGGAGCTGTAATGACCTGCAAGTTGAGCACCGGAGGTTTTTCTAAGCCAATTCTGTTGACTGTTGAAAAAGGCACCGGTTTCTAAATCCTTGTCTGCCTTTAAATCCTGTGCCTCTGCTTACATTGAACTAGATGCCACTGAGTAGAGATCAGCGATGGGGGTAGGAGAGCAGTTGTGTTATATTTTTTTTTTTATTCACCCCCCCCCAATGGGAAGGACAGAAATCGCTGGATTTAAAGTCTGACTGGAGCTGTAATGACCTGCAAGTTTAGCATCAGAGGTTTCTCCTAAGCAAATCCTGTTGACTGTAGAAAATTATACAATAGCTCAAAAAATAGTTGTTCCTGATTGGCTGGCTGGCTGGCTGGCATGATTTACTACACGTTTGAAATCTTGCTATCACCCAACAGGTAAAAGTGTCAGCCAGCTGCATCAGCAACCTCATAAAAATATCAGTCATACCCCCAAAAATGACAACCACCAGGTAGATCCTTGCTAAACGGGTTTCAGATTTGACAGTGACCCTTCTACCTCATATATACCCTCACTTGCTGATTGAGCTCTGACACTGCCATGCTTTAAAGCAACTCTAATAACTATGTATTTTATTTAAATACATTAATATTAATTCACCTTCATCAGCTTCAGCTGAAAGTGCTACTATACTGCATCTCAGCTTGTCATGCTCTCTTAAGGTAAACCACTCCTGGCTGTCGGCAACTACTCGCCTGCTTCCCTTCAAAAAAAAAATGGTCTTCTTCCTTTCCTCAGCCCAATACACAGGAGGACCAGAAAATTACTTGCAGTAAGCACAGCAACAAGGTGTGCTACTGTGCATGCATAGAATGTGGAAAAAATGGAGCAGTGCTTACATAGTCCAAATGGAACTGAGCAGCAAGTACTGAAGGCTGTCCCGGCTCATAGATGAGAAACAGAGCTGGGACACAGTTAAAAAAAAAAAAAAAGTAACCTGGGCATATATTTAAATATTTCCTGCCCTCCCCCAAAAAAAACTTGGCCGTGAAGCACTAAGCAATACTGGCATGCCCAGTATCACCACAACCCTAGTAACCAAGGACTACTTCTTCTAGCAAGCAATAAAAACTCTAAAAAATAAATGAAATGGAGAAAAGACGTTTTATTTAGTATTTTTCTATGTAAAAAACAAAGAAAGGACATTGTATACTCGCAATATACATGAGAGGGTTTGGGTGATGGCGGGATTTACCCATGCCTGGTGTGGTTTCTTCACACGACCTGCGGCCTTGTGAGCAAATCACCACACCAGGCATGGGCAAATCCTGCCATCACCCACACCTTCTCATGGTATATTACTTAAAGGTGCCAGTTTCAAAATCTCTGGCTGACGTTAAATCCTGTGCCTCTGCTTTCATTGAACTAGATGCCATTGAGCAGAGATCAGTAATGGGTAGGAGAGCAGTTGTGTTAATTTTTCTGTAGCGCTCCACAATGTCAATGGATAATCATTACAAATGGGGTATAGTGCACCCCTACCAGGGGAATGGCACAACCCAAAATTTAGAATGTTGGGCACCTGAGGATTTCCTGCACTAATGGCAACTCCCCAGTTGTGCTATGGCATTGTAAGGGGACAGAGCTATTTTCTCTTCTTTGAAGAATTTCAAGATTCAAGACTTCATTTGGGGCTGTAGTTCTGCTCTGCAGGTTGGGGCTACCTTTTTTCAGGGCGCATCCCTAAATTTAAATCATGCCTGTTAAGCTGTGGCTTTAAAGTTGAATAACCTGCCTTTTTTTTTCTCACTCCCTTTGTGGACTGGGAGCCACTTTTGTCTTTGCTAGGGTGTTTTCTATGGTCTCCTGTTACAGTCCTTTAAAAATGAAAAAAAAAGTGCCTCAGCTAGGTACAGATTTATTTTCTTGTTAGTGTAGGGGCTCTGAGGGGTCACTCATCTTTAGTGTCGGTTCCTTGCCCCCCCCCCACCAGCTTCATTTTTTTTTGTTTTTTGTTTCTGTGTTGTCTGCCAAACACTTTTGTCATTGCCAACTTCTGTGGTGGTTTTTGTTTTCTCACACATTAACCTCCATTTCTACAGTTGCATGGCCGCCATTTGAAATGGGCACTCACTTCTTCATCATTACAGTTTCCTGACAGTAAGTCAGTAGGTGGGGGGATGCAGCATTCACACACTCACATGCCCGGTCACACCCCCATGACCCTAGAGGGCATGCACACATTCAGTTACAGCTTTTCAAGCTGCTGAAATGTTTTTTACAGTTGGCTGGCAGTTTATGGTTTTTTCACAATGCAGTTTAAAATCTATGTTTTCCCTTTCGCAGTTTTTCCAGTTGTTTATTTCTATTTTTATTTTTGTCTTTGGTAACTGGGTAAGTTGTGGGGCAACTATCTTAAAGACAATTTAAAATCAAGGTTTTTCATCACAGTTTTTCTGTTTTTGGCAACATGGTTTTCAGGAGGCCATACATTACGAAATGATGTAAAACCTGCAGAAGGGTGATGAGACCCTCTCCCATGGGTACATATTGTCCTCATTGTGTTGCTCAGCATAATATTTCTCTCACAGCCCCCCCCCCCCAGCCTGTCCTCCAAACTGGGGGGGGGGGGCACCTGCTCCTTCACTTGGATTTGGCAAAGCATAATTGCATAAAAATTTCTGGTTGCTCTTCAGTGAGCTTTTGAGCCCCAATGTCCTGCAGGACATCCCAGCAGATTTACCCAATCCCAAACTAGGCCCCTCAGGTCGGTGGGGGGGGGCACACAGGCACGTCCAGGTGAGACACAGCAGAAGCAGGCTGGGAAATAAGATATGCAGGCAGATCCTGATCTGGACCCAATGGAAGGCCAGAATGATGATTATGGGAATCTTGGGGAAATGCCTGACCTTAAAAATTGCTTTGAGATGAGGAGGACATCCTCTCTGAGGAGGAGGTAGAGGAAAGAGAGTGGATGGAATCCAAGACCAGGATACTGATTTCACCCTTCTTTGATAATAAGTCCTTGTCCTTCTTGGTAGCTGAGGCATTTAGATTTTTACAGCTTAAGGAGGAGCAGACCATGGAGCCACTAGAGGTTAATCCAATTTTTGTCAGTATCCTCCTCCGCTGCTCCAAAATGTTTCCCAGGTTTTCTCCACTGTGACCAAATTATTGAAAAGGAATGGGCTGGTGTGAGTGAGAGAAGAAATCTCCCAAAAACCAAGAAAGAGGAATTATCCTTTTTTAGAGGAAAGGTCTCACAAGTGGGACCCCACCCCTCGGCAGACAAGGCTGTTTATAATTCTATAAAACAGACTACCTTTCCAGTGGAGGGGGGACTCTGGCACTATCAGACTCACATGACAAGTGGATGCATACCTCATAAAAGAGGGCATTCAACACTTCAGGTGCAAACATTCATACCTCCTATGCTTCATTTATTGTTGCCAGAGCCTTGAACCTCTGGGTCACTACGCTGACTGACTACGTCCCCTCCTGATTCCAAGAGTGAAAGTATTTTTCAGTTGGTGGCCATGGCATCCTCCTTCCTTGGGGATTCCACAGTGGATAATTTATGCTTGTTGGCCTGCTCGGCCTACCACACTGCATTGGCCATGATTGCTATGTCGCTCAGACATTGGTCTGCTGATCAGCCTTCAAAGATGAAACTGTTTAGTATTCCTTTTGAAGGAAGTTTATTGTTTGGTCCTGGTCTGGATTCTATCCTAAGGGACAAGCAGGATCAGAAGGGCCACCTCCCAATGTCAAAACAATAATGCAAGGCCACAGCTCCTCAATAAAGCCAGGGCAATGCTTGGTACGGACAGTTACAGGGAGGGTTTCATCCGTTTCAGAACTTTGGTACTCAAAAGAACAATGGTATCTATTCAGGCAACAGAGGATATGGCAGCAGAGGTTCCTTTCCCAGGCACCGCAGAGGAGGACCAGCACAAAGTCCTGATACCTCACAATGATGGCACGCGGGCCCATCCCTACACCTTCCCCTTGGTGGAAGACTTCAGGAATTTCTTGCAAAATGGGCCCAAACAATATCAGATACCTGGGTTCTGGAAATCCTTCACCTAGGCTATGCCATATAATTCTCAACTGTTCCTTCAAGGGGATGTTTTCTACGGTCCCCGGCTTCAAAGCAAGTGGAAACTTTTCAGGCAATGTCAGACAATCTAACCTATCTCATTGAAAGCGGGGCCATAGTTCCAGTTCCCCCAAATAAGCAGGGTCAAGAGTTCTACTCCCTCTACTTCATAGTTCCCAAGAAGTCGGGGAGGGAAGGGTTCAGGCCCATTTTGGATCTGAAGCATCTGAACAAGTTTGTGCACCACACAATGTTCAAGCTAGAGTCTGTGAGGATGATAATCTTGGTTGTTCAACTGGGGAATTTTCTTAGCCTCAATAGATCTGATGGATGCTTACCTTCACATTCCTATCCATCAGACTCACCAGAGGTACCTCAGGTTCTCGATTCTGGGCCAACACGTTCAGCACAGGGCTCTACCATTTGGCCTTGCAACAACCCCTCAAGATTTCTCAAAGGTATTGATTGTCCTGGCTGCTAAACTGAGGGTCATCATGTCTACCCTTATCTGAATGACTTGCTCACTCGAGCATAGACTGTGCTTCTTGCAAAGAGATCAGTGACCAGGACCCTGGAGATCCTGGAATCACATTGCTGGATGCTGAACTGGGAGAAGAGCTCCTTAGAGCCATCGCAGTACTTGGAGCACTTGGGGGTGATCTTTAGCATGAAAGTGGGGGGTCCCATCACCCTCCCAGGAGGTGATGTTGCTGTTGGAGATATGGTGGCTCAGGCTTCAGTCCTCAGCATCAGCCCACTCTCTGCTGTGAATTCTGGGCCTCAAGGAGGCAGCAATAAATTTAGTTGCCTGGGTCCTTTTCCACATGTGGCCTCTTCAGATGGGGCTGCTGACAGCCTTGGACCCATCATCAGAGGACTATCAAGCCAGGATCCTCCTCACCCATCAGGTCCATCACACCCTTAGTTGGTGGCAGAATGTGAACAATCTCAACAAGTGGGTTCCATTAGAACTCCTGCCGAAGGTGATTCTCACAAAGAATGCAAGCCTGGATAGGTGGGGGGGAGGCAGATCTGGGCCAACTTTCCACTCAGGGAATTTGGTCCCTACAAACTATAAGAACAGCATATCCACATTAATGTCCTGTAGATGAGGGTCGTTCACCTTGCTCTGCTTCACTTTCAGTCCAGACTGAGGAACACCACAGTAAAGGTGCGGTTGGACAATGCCATCACAGTGGCATACGTATACAACCAAGGAGGCACAAAAAACAGGGCAATGCTTTGGGAGGCCTCCAACCTACAGAGCTGGACAGAAGAGAATCTTCTGTCTCTGTTGGCAGTATATCTGGCAGGGGACTTGAACATCCAGGTGGACTGGCTAAGTCACAAAGTTATTCACTCTGGAGAGTGGCAGTTGAGCATGGAGGTGTTCACACTACTAAGCAACTGGTTTGTGCAGCTGCAGAGGGATTTATTTGCTTCAAGCCACAATGCTCAGACCCAGAGGTAGAGATGTTGCAAAATTTTATTTCGCTGGTGAAATTGCAGTGAAATCGGCAGTTTTGCCACATGAAATATTTTGCAAAATTTGGCTCACATCTCTAGGTACCCCTCTGAGTCCCTGGTGTCTAGTGGTCCCCCACTCCGGCCGATCACCAGCCAAATTCAAATTAAGAACCCTCCCTCCTCCCCAATCACCCTGAGCCCTGGCACCATATCTTAGTAAAAAAACCCCTCCCATGTCCATGGTGTCTAGTGCCCACCCCTCACCTGCCAATCACTGGCCAAATTCAGATTAAGAATCCTCCCACCTTTCCCCGTCACCCTAGCCCTGGCCGTAACTTAGTAAAAAGAAAATCCTCCCTGTCGCTGGTGTCTCAGTGGACCCAACACCTATCTTAAGACAGAGTTGAGCCACCTCTCTCCCCCATACCCTGATTGGGCCAATGGCACAGCCCTCCACTCACCTCCATGTCCAGTAGCCCGTCTGAGTGCTCAGTTAATGAGCGCGTGCTTGTACAAGCACTCGCTTATTCATTGACAGATTCAGACAGTCAGTGCTCTCTCTATACTACCAGTAGTAGTGAGAGCACTGGCTGTCTGAATCTGGCAATGAATGAGTGCATGCTTGTACAAGCATCTCTCTCATTCATTGGGTGCTCAGATGGGCTGCCAGTCAAGGAGGTGAGTGGAGGGCTGGGCGCAGGCCGATCGGGCAAGGGGGGTAGTGAGGGGTTCAGCCTCTGACTTAAGATAAGGTGGGGGTGGGGGTCCACTAGACACTAGGGACAGGGGAGAGGATTTTTTTACTAGGATACGGGGCCGGGGGCAGGGCTCATGGTGACTTGGGCAGGAGGGAGGGTTCTTAATTTGAATTTGGCTGGTGATCATCCGGGGGGGGGGCACTAGACACCAGGGACATAGGAGGGGATTGTTTTATTAATGAAAGATTGGGGGCCGGTGGCAAAATTAAGAAATTTCACCCAGGGAAGGTGAAATTTCAACTGTGAGTGGTAAATCTTGCCAGTTCGTTGGCGACATTTTGCATTTCGCCTGGTGAAATATTTCACATAATGCCCAAATTTCACTAAATATTTTGTCTGCTGAAATTTCCCAGTTTCGCACAACACTACCCACAGGTTCTTCAGTCGGTGTCAGTGTCCTCATGAAGAGGCAGTGGACACTCTGACTCACGTGTGGTCCTTCTGCAGAGCGTATTCTTTTTCCCTACTGCCTCTCCTCCAGGATGTCTTATGGAAAATAAAACACTCAAGTGGAAACTTTCTTCTGATAGCCCCGGAGAGATCAAGATGACCGTGGTTCTCAGACCTAGTGAACCTAGCCTTGCAAGCTCCCTTCTGCATTCCGGTACAAAGGGACCTTCTGCACAAGGCCCCATTCTCCACCTGAACCCAGGTGCAATGTGACTTGCAGCCTGGCTCCTGATAGCAGGAGACTCTTAAATTTTTTTGTTTCCCTGAGGCTAGTTGAAACCTTGATGGCGGCAAGAAAAACCTCTACCTCAGCTGCTTACGCCTCAGTCTGGGCTAAATTTTCTTCTTGAGCCAGAGAGAAAGGAATTAAGCCTTCAAAGGCCTCTGCTGCTCAGATCCTGGAGCTCCTTCAGGGTGGTGTAGAGAAAGGACTGGCATTGAGTACGCTGAGAAGGCAGATTTCTGCTCTTGGAGCTTCCTTGGGGTCCTCCCAAGGAACAAATAGAGAGAATATATATCATAGAAGTCCCTGCAATCCCTATTCACCAAAATAAAGAGTCTAGAAGTGCAATCATACGTGACAAAATGCTTTACTGAAACAATAGCAGCAGACACAAATTCATAGACTCAGGTAAACTCCTCACGTTTCAGCCAATCGTGGGCTTTGTCAAAGATAATACCCCGTAGTTTTGGTGTCCTTAAATAGCATATTTGAAAAAAACTCTCAGTGATCACATGACAATCTTAAAGTGCAAGTACATCAATGTATGAATACTTTTTTTTTTTAGTTGTTTTTTTAACCAGGTATAGTACACTAAGCTGGAAGCTTTTTCACAGGAGCGACCTGGGAGCACAAGGAGGTTAAGTGATTTGTTCAGGATCACACAGTATATAAGTGGAAGCTGTGGGATTCAAACCCAGGTCTGGTCTGCTGGATGTCACCAGAATTGCAGCTCAGAGCCTTAGACCACTGCGCTATACTGCCTATACAGACTTAATTAATATCAACACCATAAAGTATTTAAAAAGCTCCCCAGTCCTTACTTTCTAAATGAAGACATATTTCTTTTTTATCATATACCTGTCCATTTTATTTTACTTGTATAGCTTATTTACTTAAGTTACAATGTGCATACTTAGTGAAGCTGGGGAGTCAAAATGAACCTCCCTTCCCATACCTTGGGAATCAGTTTTATACCTTTAACTTATACTTATAAGTTTAGTTAATTCAGAGACCTTCTCCAACCCCATTGTACTTATTGATAGGACACGTAGTTTCATTTACAGTACTTCTCCTATAAACACGGATATCCCTACATACATGTATGTTTACATACAGAGCAAACAGCCAAGGGAAAGGAGAGGAGGGGAGCCGATACATGGAGAAACATTCCTGAACTATCCTGCCCTGAGATATATAATCTGGCTTTAAATTATTAATACAGTTCATTTACCACACACCTATCAATGGGTGGTGGGGGGAGAAAAAGGAAGAGGGGGACTTTTCTCAATTTGTGTTACTCTCAGAGCTGATGGTTAAGCACAGTCAGAAGTGGGAAACCTTCCTACATGAAATATCACACAACCTGGGAGAGAGGGGAAACAAAAAAATATATACATAGTATGAACTGACTACTCAAACGCTGGGTACTGCTACATGAACTGTACAAAGTATAAAGAATCTGTAAACAGGACATACTATTGTTTGTTTGTTTGTTCAAGGTAAAAACCAATTGAGTAAAAACTCATTTGAAATGGTAACCTTTACAAAAATACAAAATACAGGTCAACACTCAACATAATAAATACAGCCATGCAATCAAACTACTATGGAATAGGGCAATTGCCTAGATAGTGCCTACTTATGACCTGTTTTCCAAAAAAGGCCTCAGCTCAATATGGTCATTAAGGCCACTGCCCAGATGTGCCCCAAGGATATAGATCCAAAAATTCTCCCTTTGGCTCAAAAGCCCTTCAATGTTTCCTCCCCATGGTCCTAATGTGGCTTTTTCAATCCCTGTACTGTAAATGAAACTACAGGTCCTATAAATAAGTACAACAGGGGTGGTAGAAGAGGCTGGCACCACACTGGGAGACAGTCTCTGAATTAATTAAACTTTTAAGTTGAAGGTTTAAAATTTATTCCCAAGGTATGGGGAAGGAGGCTCATTTTGACTCCCCAGCCTTCATTAAGTATGTCCGTTGTAACTTAAGTAAATAAATTATACAAATAAAATAAAATGGACAGGTATATGATAGAAAAGAAATATGTCTTCATGTAAAAAGTAAGGACTGGGGAGCCATTTAAATACTTTATGGTGTTGGTATTAATTATGTCTGTATATTTATACATTGATGTACTGATGCACTTGAACTTTAAGATTGTCATGTGATCACTGTGAGTTTTTTTTTTCCCCAAATATGCTATTTAAGGACACCAACACTAACAGGTATTATCTTTGGCAAAGCCCACGATTGGATGAAACATGAGGAGTTTACCTGTGTCTATGAATTTGTGTCTGCTGCTATTGTTTCAGTAAAGCATTTTTTCATGTATAATTGCACTTCTGGACTCTTATTTGGGTGAGTGGGGAGTGCCATGACTTCTGTGATATTTGTTCTGTTTTAGTCACACAGCACCTAGCACCTCAGTGCAGCTATATCTGGCTAAGAACAAATAGAGAGGTTGATAATTTTTTTGTGTGCGGTTGGCTGGAGCCGACCCCAGCTTCGATTCCTGGTCCCCCATGGCATCATAACTTGGTTCTGAATGCTCTCTTTGTTGAGCCTTTTGAACCATTGTCATCTGTGCCACTGGATGTTTTGTCCTACGAGCTCTGTTTTTTAGTGGCCATGTGTTCAGCCAGGAGAGTGGGCGACCTCCAGGCCTTGTCTCATAAGGAGCCTTACCTTTTCATACATAAGGACAAGGTGGTGCTTAGGACTGTTCCATCCTTCATCTCAGAAGTGCCCATGGCTTTTCATGTGAACCAAGAGATTTGCCTTCCATCCTTCTGTCCGCATCCTTCTCACCCCAAGTAGAAGGAGTTGCATGAACTGGTCCTGATGTGGGCAGTTAGGATCTACCTTAAAGCAATTTATGCAAGTTTCCCAAATGCCTTTTTCACATAGTATGCCATTGCCAGACATGCTTCAGATGTTGAAGCTACTATTTGTTTTGTAAAAAAAATGTCAGTCATTTTTTTTTTATGTTTTATCAATGCTTTGTTTCTGTCTGCCCTCCAGTTTTCTGTGTGCGGTCACACTCCCAGAATGATGTCATGTAAGGGAGCTGTCAATATTTTACATACAACAAGGTATTCTGGGTAAATTATAACGTTGACTTAAATGTTCCTTACTCAGAAGTGCAACCTCTTATTTTGGTAGTGGTGATTGCAGTATAGCACCTACTATGTAGACATGCATAGGAATGCATTGTGAGTACAATAAGAAGCTGTTTTCCAATATCCTTACTGAAAGGTGCAGCCTCTTATTTCTGCAGTAGCTTCAATATTATAGGTTCTCATATGTTTATTTTCAAAACAAAGTATTGTGCATACAGTATCTAACTGACAAGATTTCCCTTACAGAAATATAGGTGTGCTGTGTACATGCAGAATGCATGTCACACACTTAATTGTGCAATGTTTCCATGTGGTTCACATACACAAAGTGAACATATGTGAACCAGGTCTAAAAGGCAAATCAGGTTCGCATGCTGCAAGCATGAAATGTGCGCAGCAGGTAACAACATCTAGAAATTACATCAGGTTCACGTGTTGCACGCTTGACATGAGTGCAGCAGTTAAGCTAGTGTAAATATCATTTAAACATCACATCAAGTTCACATGCTGCATGCCTGCCATGTGTGCAGTGGCTAAGCTGGTGCAAATCTCATCTAAAAAAACACATTAGTTTCTATTTCTTATACTACTCGCAATTAGTCATTAAAATACATTTTTATTTAAATTCCCATAAAAATTAGGTAAATTTGTCAATTTTGATCCTTTTGCAACTTGTTTAATGGCTTTTGATTTTTGTCATTAAATTGCCATTAATTTGTATAGTATTGTTTGCTTATTGAATTAAATGCCTAGGATATAGCCAGTCAATATCCCCCATTCCAGATGTACAAAGAGGGGCCTCTGTGTTGTGAAACCTGTCCTTTTTGTTTTGGACCATGCAAATCCCTTATTCATATTTAGTGCAACAAATGTGCTTCACCATGACTGTTTTGGCTCACTTACTTTCTGTTTGTCATTCTGTATTGAGCATATATACTATGGCCATGCTCAGTACTCTTTGTGCTGAGTAGGGTCTTGGAAGCATGCATCATACCTCACATTTTGTCACTGAAATGAGGGACATGGGCACTCAAAATGAGGAACAATGAGGGACACTAACACACATGATGATCAGGACACATCATGAAACGTGGAGATACGGCACATCAGAACTCAGTGGAAACCATTGTATTAGCACCTGAGAATGAATTTTTACCATTAAGCAGGGGTGCCATTTAGGTAGGGCAGAGGGGCACAGCCCCCCCTCCTGTATTTGTGCCTAGGTTGTTCTTATGGTGTGGCAGTAGTGGCTTTAAATTTGGATGTAATCTTTTGCACAATAAGTGCCCACCTGGCCTGTGTGTGCTCAAGCTGCAGGTACTCTCCAGACTTGACTGTGTATGTACTGTGTTGTCCACTCTCTCCACCTATTAGCAGTGGTACAATTACATGTGATGTAGATGAGCTCCAGCCAAGAAAAAGCACATGAGCCTTGCAAGTGCGACATTGTCTTTCCAACCACAGAGTAGACAGGCTGAACACTACAGCTTGGAGGAATCAGTAAGCACTGAACTCTCAACAGCAGTGTTGTGGCAGCATATTTTTTTTGTTCAACTCTTATTGAGTCTCCATCTCCCCTGGTGGATGAAGGGGCAGAGGGTGAGCTAAAAACTAACTCAAGACTAGGCTACCTACTTACTCTACTAGGCTCGTCTTACAAAAAAAACACAGACCCCCACAGCAGCAAGCTAGGCTTAGCAGCAGTGGTGACAGTGGTATGGGTTGCCTTCATAGGCCTTTATCAGTGCAGTGTGGCAGCAGCCACAGCAGCAACCAAGCAGGAAGGAAGAAACTCGGGTCGGGTGGATTCAAAGGGCGAGGTGACTTGGTCGCGGACCACGTTGAGGACCTGTGATGGTCGGTTCTAGCATCCAGCTTCTGGTGAAGGAGAGAGGGAGAGCGGACTAAAAACTGGGCTGGTGGCACACTATGCCAGGCTGCAGGTTCTGGCCATATGGCTGGGTAAGTAAAAAGTAAATAATCTTTTTTACAGGGGGATTGGGAAAGGAGGAAGGACTGAAATATTGTTGTTTTTCACATTTCTTCACCTTGGGTGGCTTCATGACCCATAGGGGATGGGTACTGAATAGAATAGAGTCGGGGAGTAAAATCGAGACAAAGTTCTTTTTTTTTGGGGGGGGGGACAAACTTCAGCCCGGGAAAAAAACAGCTTAGTAACTGGGTGGGTTTAAGCCCAAATCTGATGCACTGCTCTGGGTTATATACAGATGAATCTTATAGATTTGAATTGTTCCTGATTTGCATATCATGTTTCAGTCAAACCAAATAAGCTGTACCTTTTTAGGGATGTTACAGATATTCTAGAGCTGTCCCTTGCATTCACACACAGTTAAGCGGTATGGAATGCACAGACTATTGGAGCCCAACTATAGTCAGGCTTATGACCCCCTGAAGCTGACCTCCACATCCCCCTGCTCTGGCACATTATGACAAAGGAGACTGCAGGGGTGTACACCATCGAAATCAATGGGGGTATTTTTTAATTACTATTTTATACATCATTGATGGAGAGTTGGAGATTAATGAATGCCACTGCTCGGCTAACAAAGGCCTTGTTAGTAGAACAGTGGCCTTCAGTATTCTCCAGCTCACCGTCATAACGTATAAAAGAGTAATAAAAAATAACTCCATTCATTTTAAGTGGCTACGTCCCAGCACTCTGACCCATGGACATCATCTCTTAAAGACTCCTGCCTCTTACTCCCTAGTACTCAAGTAAGAGACGTTTTACTTATATCTATGCTTGGTGGGTTGTCTGTAGCAGCATGGCCATACCCACTACAGTGTGTGTGCATGGGGGGGGGAACTGACCATGTGGGTGTGTGTGTGTCAAGTTATTGCTATGAACATACAAAAACGCCAGCAGAAGAAGGCCTTTTGGTCTATCAAGTCTGCTCGTATTGCAAGGTCCATAGCTTGAGCTAATGTCCCTGCCTGCCTCCCCACTCCTACCATAAGCTATGTATGTGTTTGCACCTTAAAGTCTGTTTGCATGTAAGCATTCAAAATTATGGAGAAAAAATAGTAGGAGTACAGGCCAGACAGAAGTAATTAAGTGGTTTTGTGGGTAGGTTTGTGCATTGGGGGTGGGAAAAACACGTGTTTCCACTGGTATGTGTGCTACAGTTCAACTGTGAAAATGAGATGAGGGAGATAAAACTGAAAAGCATACACTGTCTACAAGCATGCTGCATGCATGCAGATGTATTCAGATACAGTATGTATTGAAGTACAAGTGAGCCATATGTTGCAGATAGTATCGCTTAGTGGTTAAAGACACTGAACTGCAAGCCAGAAGACTTGGAGGCATGAAGACCTCGATTTGAATCTCATCAACTCCCACTTGTGTATGGTATCCTGAGCAAGTCACTTAACTTTTCCATGTGCAGTTATCAATGACCCCGTGCTTTTTTGCATGCATGCCTCATGCATGCAGTCTTTCATAACTTAAAATAAAAATCATGGTTTCCACACATGCTTGTGCACGCATGCCATATGCATGCAACTGGTTCCAATTTAACATTTAAATCATACTTGCAGCACGCATATCACTTGGGTAGTTTTATGTGTGCAGCATGAAAACATTTCATACAATTTCTGTAAGGGTTTTTTACTGAGTGATATAGTCTCCTATTTCTGTAGTGAACACAGAAATACAATAGCCTGTATACTAATTTACACAGTGAGGCATTGTGGGTACAGTAAATAGCTGATCTTTCTGTATAAAACTAAAAACTGAAGTGTTCCTTTAAAAAACTTTGTTTCCCTTGCATGATGTCATAGTTTGGGGCTGCAGCACTGAGAAAAAAAGGGGCAGGGTTATGCAAATGAAGCAGAACACAGAAATAAAAGTTTTTTTCATGGAAAACAGCACTTTTTGGCAGCTTGAATGGTAGGAGACTGATTCACAGCTTCTATAGGTTACTACTCCCATTTGTTATGGTAAACTTGCATAAATCACTTTAAATGTACATCGGAATTTCGTAAGTCAGATAGGTTGTTTCTGCTTTTTTGGGCAGCCAAGACAGGACAAAAGGCCTCTAAACCCACCCTAGGAAGGTGGATATGGGCCTGTGTTGCTAAGGCTAACATGGCGAAAAAGAAGATATCTCCGGCTCTTATCAAGGCTCATTCCACCAGGGCACCGGCAACTTGCTGGGCAGAGAGGGTCGAGGCCACAGTTTCAGAATTATGTAAGCCAGCTATGTGGACATCTGTCCACACATTCACAAAACACTATAAATTGGATGTTCAGAATTCTGCTGAAGCAGCTTTTGGTTACAGAGTGCTGCAGGCGGCAGTTTGCAAGTAATTTTGAAGCATCTGGCATATGGGATAATCTTCTCCCCCAACCGTTATTTTTGTGTGGGTACTGCTTCTAAGAACCCATTTGTAATGATTTCCCATGCAAATGCAGAGCACTTCAGAAAGAAGAAATTAACTTCATACTTACTGTAATTTCCTTTTCTGTTAGCTTCAGCATTGTTAATAGGACCCAGGAGCATGATTCGAAGGGAGAATCTTATTCTGCATGCTAGGAGAGAGATCTGTTTTTTAGTAAAATCCCCTACATGGATCTCCCTCTTTTCTGCTGCATTGTACTCTGAAATGTATATTTATATGCTGATTTATCAATTATCTGTGACCGCAAGTTAACAAATTTCATTAGCTAACTAAGGTGTGTTCTCTATTGCAGTCTAGTTCTCTGCCTTCTGGAAGAAATAGACTAAGAGCATATGTCTAATTGTATACTAGCTTCAGTTCACAGACGAATGACTCCTGTGAGATGTGTTGCACCTGTGAAGCATCTTACAACTGCATGTTTATTTTCATTACAACAACATCCAAATACTTCAGGCAACCTTTTGGGACCATGAAATGTATCCCTTCTCCGAATATCAGATTGGAAGGTGACAGCATTTTATTATTGTAAGTATGTGATTGGTTTTTGATTGTATATAGATGTAGCTCTCATGGCACTGCTAAGAAGTAACTGGGGAGTTGTTGTTAGTGCAGGCTATCCTCAGGTGCCCAACATTCTAATCTTAGGCTTTGCTATTTCCCTGGAAGGGGTGCACTACACCCCCTTTGTAATGATTACCCCTTGACAATGTTGGAGCTAACAGAAAAAGAAATTACGGTAAGTATGAAGTTAATTTGTTCTTTTTTTTCAGCTCTTCCTCTGGCAATGGAAAGGACACAAATCACTGGATTTAAAGTAAAGGAGACACGCACCTGTCTGACCAGAGCTGTAACAACCAACAAGTTAAGCACCGGAGGTTTCTTCTAAGCCAAACCTGTTGACTGTTGAAAAAAATACCAGTTTAAAAATCCCTGGCTGCCTTTCAATCCTGTGCCTCTGCCTACACTGAACTAGATGCCACTAAGTAGAGATCATCAACGGGGTCAGAGAGCAGTTGTGTTATTTTTTTTTTCAGCTCACCCCCTGCAACAGAAAGGACAGAAATTGCTGGATTTATTTATACAGGAGATCCACTCCTGTCTGACTGGAGCTGTAATGACTGGCAAGTTCAGCAATGGAGGAATCCTGTTGGCTGCTGAAAAAGGCACCAGTTTCAAAATTCCTGGCTATCTTTTTTTTTTTTTTTTTTTGGGGGTGAAGGTTCCGGCCCCCAATTCCACCTACCACTCTCCCATCTCCAGGCCCCCCAGATGGGTGACCCCTTCATGGGAACATGGGTTGAGAAGCCCCCCTGGCTTTCCCCTTAGAGTGCGGTCATGGGAGTGGGACCCCTCCCCGGTGGACCACAGTCTATGTGGGGAGCGGTGGCAGAGCAGGGCCATCATTTGCAGATGAGGTTTTTCAGTAGTTTTTCTCCCTTGGGGCAGGGATGTGCAATGATGCCAGCATCTGCTCCGCCTCCCTGAAAAGTGTGGTGCCAGCCATGCGGGACCCCCCGCTTTAACCAGGGGTCCTCATTGCACCATACACTCTCCTCCCCCTTCCCCGGAGATGGAGAGCAGCTCATAGGATGTTCGATCCCTCTCACCCCAGCCGGTGCTCCGACTCCCGGATCCGTCCCCAAACCCGGGATGGCAGAGCCACAGATGGACACCGTGCCATTGTGCCGGTGGTCTGGCCGGTTCCTGGCTGTCTTTAAATTCTGTGCCTCTGCCTGCATTGAACTTCACACCACTGAGTAGAGATCAGCAACGGGGGTGGGGGGGGGGTCAGAGAGCAGTTATGTTAATTCTTTTCAGCTGTTACCCTGCAATGGAAAGGACAGAAATCACCAGATTTAAAGTGCAGGAGACCCACTCCTTTCTGACCTGAGCTGTAATGACCTGCAAGTTCAGCACCAGAGGTTTTTGGCCCCCCTCCCTCCTCCTACCCATCCAACTATTGAAATAGCATTCTCAATTAATTTGCATATGTGGCTGAACTCTTAACAAGGGTTTGTCAGTGTATACTTTTGTCACCTGCCCTGGAACTTGCACTTGGTCTGAAGTTGTCTCCTATTCGCCAGTGCTGGCATACATTTCTGACTATTACACTTAAGGGATGGGGGCTATCAAAAACCCACTTCAAGCTCCTGTCTGCCATTCACGCAGCAACGACAGCAGTAAAATGGCCAGCTACTGCTTCAACACCCTGTCACAACTTGAGATGACAGGGTTGCCCATTGCCAAAATACTGGTTATATTGTCAATATATCTGATCATTATGTTGCCTCATCCCCAAGGGGTGGTTTCAATCATCCCCAAGGGGTTACTTCTATGCATTGCACTTTTGTAATGAAGCCCTCTATCTCTGAACATAGCTCAATTCTTGAAGGTGCTCACAGAATAATTCCCTTTTGCATAGACTCCCGTCAGACGCACAGCCAATCAGTAAGCCTTGTCTTTCTTCTGCAATGAATATGTGTGGAGCTTTCCCTGCACCATTTACCCAACAGTATGTGAGAGACATAGGAGGAAGGTCCCATACAAAGAGGTCTAGGATGATTTTCCAAGAAGAAGGGATTGTAAAAAACTTCTTTTCACTCTCCTCCTTTTGTCAGGAAATATCCATCCTAACCCGGGGCTCACCTGGTAACAACGGTACCAGTAGTGACTGCAAGAGAAAACTAGAGAGCGGCTCACTAAATCTTAAAAGCCTGCTCCCGAAATTCCTCCAATCTGAAGCATGGGTTGCTGTCATCCAGCTGGATATAATTGCCCTTATGGAAATGTGGCTCACCCCCAAAACATCTGATTCTTCAATGGCTCCAAAGGGCTATAACTAATCTAGGGAGGACCATCAAGGAAAGAGGGGTGGTGGTTGCCTCATCAGTCTACAGACAAACATGTGTGGCCAATTGACAACCCTGCTAGTGAATGTGAGTGCCTGGCTGTAAAAATCCAACTGGAGTGCTGTAATAAATCCCTCCATTTTCTGTCAGTCTGTATCCCTCCAGGAAAACAACAAAAAGGATTAGAGATGTCTGTCAGATATTTCAACCAATCCTGCTCAAAGGGAGAAGCAATAGTCACAGTGGACTTTAATATCAAATGTGCAGCTAAATCCAATGTCGCTCATAAGGATCTGGTATCCAGCCTTTTCCTAACTCAGGTGGTGAAAGACTGCACCAGGGTTTTTTATAAATTGGAGACAAAAACCCTAACAGACTGGACTTTAGCCATGCTCCTGGAAAAGATAATCAAGGCTGAGGTTCTGTCTGACGCAGTCAGTGACCACTCGCTTGTACAATGCGCATGGTCTGCCAGAAAACCTAGGATCCCCCCTATCTTTAATAAGGTCCTACAGAAAGAGTCAACAGGTGCCTTCAAATCATACCTGGCCCAGACTGACTGGAGCTTCCTGAATTCCAACCCAGACATCAACACAGCACTTGACTATGTCATTACCCAATTTACTACTGTGTGCAATAAATTTGCACCTCTAAAACAAAATGCATAATCAAAGTTATAACATCTGAATGGATCACTCCAGCATTACTTAATGAACTGCAAAACAAGGATCATCTCTGGTTTTGTGCAAGGGACACAGGATCACTTGCATATCTGCAAAGATATAAGGAAGCCCCCAACAAAGCCACTCATGAAGTAAAGAAAGCAAAAGCTGAATTCTACAAGGATCAGAAGGTGAAAAACTGAAGCAATGGGAAAAAATGTTGGGACAGCCTAAAAGACCTCTTTGGCAGCAATGTCAATTCAATACTAATAAAGCTTAACTCTGATGGGAAGAACACCATGGCCCCTTTGGAAATATCAAATATCTTTAATGAGGCCTTCATGGGCCTGAGCTTGGTCCTCCCCCATTTCCAGGCATCTGTGGATAATGATGATGACCACACTGGACAATGTAATCAACCCTGTCCTGTAATGGATCTCCCTAGGTTTTACTTTAAGTGTGTCACTGTAAAGGAAACCTGTAATTATGTTAAAAAGGTCTTCAGGGGCAGGGAAACAAGAACGGGTGTGGATATGGTAGATATATAACTTCTGGCCATAGCTTTTGATGTACTATCAGTTCCCTTGTCTAAAATGTATAATCTGTCCTTAAAACTCTCTTTTTTCTGAAATTTGGAGAGCCACAATTGTTACTCCAGTGCTTAAAAGTGGGGAACTCTCCAATGTGGCCAGCTACACGCCAATCTCTATCCTCTCCCCCCATCCAAGGCTTTGGAAAAAATAGCATCTGACCGATTTTAGTCTCATATTTAAATAAGTATAACCTGATTTGAAAACAACAACATAGCTTTAGAAAACTTCATAACACTGGAACTGCTCTTGTTGATTATACCAACCATTTGCATGTGGCCCTTGACAAAGGGCATATGCCTGGTGCTGCCTACATAGACTTGATGAAAGCCTTTGACCTCGTAAACCACCTTTTGCTGCTGGAGAAACTCTCACTCTCGACCTCTCATCAAAAACTCTAGCTTGGTTTCAGTGCTACCTCTCCAGGTGGACTCAGAGGGTAAAACTTGAGAGAGTGCTCTTGAATGCTAAAAGGGTTACAGTTGGAGTCCCACAAGGGTCAATACTTGGCCTGCTCCTCTTCAGCCATTTTATTAACAGACATCCATAAGCCTGCCCTCTATCTCCGATGCTATTATATGCAGACAATGCAGTTATCTATAACAGTACCTCAGAGCATGGGGAACTCTCAAGTGATCTCCAAAGTAGCTTCAAGTCCCTTGAGGACTGGTTTGCAAGCAACAAACTTGTCCTAAATTATATAAAAAAAATGACAATGCTGTTTGCGGGGCATCACCAGAAGAAAAAGTTCTCTCCCTGTTATCCAAAATGCACTTGGAGTGACCGTGAGCAGGTCGAAACCTTTAAGTTTCTTGGAGTCACCTTGGATGACACTCTTCTGTTTGCTTCAAGTGTTAATAGCATTGCAAATCTGCCCAACCAAAAACCTGGAGCACTCTACAGGCAATGACTATATCTTGCCATTTAGGCAAGATGCATGGCAGTCTCCAGCATGGTCATCTCTCTCATTGACTATAGTCTCCTAATCTGTAGTGCTGCCTGTGATTCTGTCCCAAACAGGATAGGAATGATCCTTAACAAAGCCTTTCACTTTGTTAGTGGGGCAAATAGACTCGCATCATACCTGCTCACTGTACACGTTCACTGGCTGGCTTCCACTTCAGAATAGGCAAAAATATCATACTTGCTTGTTGGCTGAAAAAAGTCCCTCTGGGTCTCACCCCTGTTGCATTCTTTAGCCTTCTCTGCCTGATCATCAATAATTATTCCACTAGGAGTATGTCCAGACAAGCCCTTGAAGTCCCTTTTTTGTAAAACAAGTCAAGGTAAATGCTCGTTTGCTGCCTGGGCTGCTTGCTGGATGAATGATCTCCCCGAATCCCTGGTGGGTCTCCCCAAAATTTCAATTTTTAAGAACTCCCTAATAAAAGAGCTCATAATGAAATCTTCCTGCTGTTTTAGATAGCTAATTACCCTATATTTTGTATGATTAACTACTATTTTGCCTGACTTCTCCTTAACTATACGCTTGTCTGTAACTCAAATATGAAGCTGCCTGATGTTGTTTTAAATGAAACATTATCCTTCAGTACTGTGTTATAGGACTAAACACCCTTTTGTATTTATTGTCTGGATTATCTGCTACCACTACCACTGTCTGTTGCTCCTTTATCTGTACCTGACCAGCCTCCACTTGAGTTGGTATATGCATGTTTGTGTAAAATTGTATTGTAATCCAATATTGACGTGGAACCTTTGGAAAAGAGCACTTGTGCTCAAAGATGTTATCTGAACTACAAATAAATTAGCAAATAAATACAACTTTCATAAAAATGCACAGAACAGTGAGTGTGCAAAGCATGCATGAATATGCCCCCAGAGCACTGTGCGAAGCATGGAACTAACTGGTTTGCTCATTTGGAAAGTACAACTCTCAGCAGGCTAGTGAAAGGCATGACACTAAGTAGGAAATAGGCAGCCCATGCATAAAGTATCAGTCAGTGCATCCCAAATGGGTTACCTTTGTTACACAAATGCACTACATTGTATTTGAACATCCCCATGCAAATGAACCTCTTTCACATTCAAAGCACTATAGAGCCATTAGCAGCTCACTATTTGGCAATTTCAATTTCATTACCATAACTTTGCTGTTTGTATTGCAGGGAGATTGAAACAGAGCCCAATGTAGCTGATATACAACACAATACTAAGCAGCTCTGTATCACAGCTACTTTTGTGTTATGATTGGAGTGCAGTTCATGCCTTTGAATTATTCATGTTTGTCAGTAATGTACATGTAGAATGACTGAGATGTGTGGTACCATATCCTCATGATATGTGATTTCACGGTATACAAAATAGTTCACACAAATGCCTTTATTGCAGAAAGGACTATCACATTTTGTAACAACTCGTGTCTGTGCTTGTCCATGCATTCCAAGCCTCAGAAGCATGTATGAGATGTTTGAAAGTATCCTCCATACTGCACTCTAAGTGAACATGCATTTCAAATGCATTGATGTGTGGAGGACAAAACTACCCTTAACAACTTCACAATCCTTTGAGTATACCTTACCTCCCTGTATGCAGGCCCCCTACACTTCATAAGTGCATAATCCCCAACTTTGTGCCACAATGCAACCAGATATACACCACTCAAATGGATACATTGAATAAAGGAAGCTCTGCAGACTCCAAGCACAAACCTCAGTTTGTGCAGCACAAAGACATTTTACAAGGTGATAAAGCGTTGAGTATCTGTCTCTTTGCCTCTTTGTAGCATCTTATTTATTTATTGATTTATTGAATTTTGCTGATTGGGTAGGTCCACTGAGACTAAAAGTCCCTTTTTCAGGGGAGACCTGGAATAATTACATTGAGGCATGACAAAATAGCACAGAAGCCTAATGGCTGTTTAGGACAGCTGCTCCCTTGAGACCCAAAATGCATGACTCTGTCTATAAAATTAGTATAGAGACAATGTTGCTCTATCTGCAAGTTTCCTTATACTTTTTCTGCCTTTTTTATCATTCATATGCTATTTAAGTTATTACTGTTAAAGCCTTTAAAAACATTCAAATCTCTTTCTAAAATCTTATTTGAGTATATTTTAAGTACTTTTATACCCCACAATACATTATCTCTATTATAAATATTTTTTACCTTGTTTTAAGTTATTTTTTTATACTCACTGTATTTAGTTCTACTCTGTCTTGTTTTGTTAAGCCTCCTTATTCCTCCTTAAGGTTTCTTATAAAATGGGCACAAAAAAACTTAAACATCATTGGCTAAAACAGTCAGCTGACGATGTATTAATTCAGCACAATGCCCAATAATCCCAGTATTTGGTCACTTCACATATCAATATGTATAACAGAATGTTGGCAAGTTATCTCTTGCTAAAAGACTCCTACACAGCACAACTCCTAGCCCCACAAACAGAATAATGTATAAACCCTTTTCAACACATCGCCATATCTTATCAGAAAATAAAACCAACTTGTGCAAAATATCCATATTTTTAACTGTACACTGCAGTATCTATTGCCAGCTTTTTACTTACTACCACCAACTTTAACAGCAATCGCAATTGCACCCCACCCAGTCTCAAAAACAGTCATCTGGACAAAAGTAATGTAAGGGCGCAATATAATATCAATGCGCATAAAGTGAAAATGACATGTGAGGAAACAGATTTGAGGGTAATTATAATGGAGGACCTCAAACTGAAAAGGAATTGCAAGGTTATCACAAAAAGGGCAGAAGGAATACGTTGGTATATTGCCAGACACATTGAGAGCAGGGAAAGCAAAGTGATAGTCCTGCCATATGCATATTTGGTGAGGCTTCATTTGGAGTACTGTCCACAGTTTACTGCTCCAAGTTCGAAA